>JANJGN010000014.1:18252471-18576540 GCA_026770705.1 Isurus oxyrinchus
GGCCTGCGGCGCACTGCACCAGGGACACAGCACGGGCCTGCGGCGCACTGCACCAGGACACAGACCCGGGCCCTGCGGCGCACTGCACCAGGACCACAGACCCGGGCCTGCGGCGCACTGCACCAGGACACAGACCCGGGCCTGCGGCGCACTGCACCAGGACACAGACCCGGCTGCGGCGCACTGCACCAGGACACAGACCCGGGCCTGCGGCGCACTGCACCAGGACACAGACCCGGGCCTGCAGCGCACTGCACCAGGACACAGACCCGGGCCTGCAGCGCACTGCACCAGGACACAGACCCGGGCCTGCAGCGCACTGCACCAGGACACAGACCCGGGCCTGCAGCGCACTGCACCAGGACACAGACCCGGGCCTGCAGCGCACTGCACCAGGACACAGACCCCGGGCCTGCAGCGCACTGCACCAGGACACAGACCCGGGCCTGCAGCGCACTGCACCAGGACACAGACCCGGGCCTGCAGCGCACTGCACCAGGACACAGACCCGGGGCCTGCAGCGCACTGCACCAGGACACAGACCCGGGCCTGCAGCGCACTGCACCAGGACACAGACCCGGGCCTGCGGCGCACTGCACCAGGACACAGACCCGGGCCTGCGGCGCACTGCACCAGGACACAGACCCGGGCCTGCAGCGCACTGCACCAGGACACAGACCCGGGCCTGCAGCGCACTGCACCAGACACAGACCCGGCCTGCAGCGCACTGCACCAGGACACAGACCCGGGCCTGCAGCGCACTGCACCAGGACACAGACCCGGGCCTGCAGCGCACTGCACCAGGACACAGACCCGGGCCTGCAGCGCACTGCACCAGGACACAGACCCGGGCCTGCAGCGCACTGCACCAGGACACAGACCCGGGCCTGCAGCGCACTGCACCAGGACACAGACCCGGGCCTGCAGCGCACTGCACCAGGACACAGACCCGGGCCTGCAGCGCACTGCACCAGGACACAGACCCGGGCCTGCAGCGCACTGCACCAGGACACAGACCCGGGCCTGCAGCGCACTGCACCAGGACACAGACCCGGGCCTGCAGCGCACTGCACCAGGACACAGACCCGGGCCTGCAGCGCACTGCACCAGGACACAGACCCCGGCCTGCAGCGCACTGCACCAGGACACAGACCCGGGCCTGCAGCGCACTGCACCAGGACACAGACCCGGGCCTGCAGCGCACTGCACCAGGACACAGACCCGGCCTGCAGCGCACTGCACCAGGACACAGGACCCGGGCCTGCAGCGCACTGCACCAGGACACAGACCCGGGCCTGCAGCGCACTGCACCAGCTAAATCTGCACTGCTTTCATGTAAGAACTAATCATTGTAAGGTTACAGTTTTCATGCCTTTCAGGAATACAAGGCACTGCAATAGACTGCCTCCATTTTTTGAATTGACCTCCAACTGGCCAAAGGTGAATGAACCAAGCAGTAGATATAAAAAAGTTGTGTTTCCTTATTTATATTTGAACTATCTCCTGTACATCAGGCCTGAAAGTGCTTAGGAGGCACAGGGAACTGGTTGCAACTGGCCCAGAAACAGAAGCCGAGCTGGATTGCAATGCTGTTTCCAAGAATACTGGCCTGCTTACTTTGCAAACAACAGAGCAAGTGTTGCAAATAGCACATAAGGAGGCATTCAAAAATAAAAATGGTCTTCCCGGGAAGAGAAAGGAAGACTTGTGTGTATGTAGTACCTTTCACAAACTCAGAACGTCCCTGTACGCTTTACAGCCAGCATACTTTGAAGTGTAGTCACAGTTGTAATGCAGGAAATGTGGCGCCATTTGTGCACAGCAAGCTCCCACAAACAGCAATGAGGAAGAGAGCAGATGAACTGTTTCAGTGATGCTGATTGAGGGATAAACATTGGCTGGCAAACTGGGGTGAACTTGCTGCTCTTTGTCCAAATTGTGATTTTTTTTTTTGATGTCCAGCTCAGAGGACAGTCCTCAGTTTAACATCCCATCCATATAGAACCAAACCGAGGGTCATTGCTCTGATTGTCACAATCAGTGCCCGATATCTGGCAGTTATGGAAGGACATTTATTCTACAGAGGAACGATTTTCTTCTATGGTTTAATGGTTTGTCACCCAGTTGTACAGTTGCATTAATTTCAGGTCCTAGTTATGGAGTCTCTTGAACATTTTGATGATGACTGGGAATCTTGACTGGGATAATAAAATCGGCAGTTGCTCACCATGGGCGGAAGTTTCCCTGCCTGCTGATGGAGGGCATCATGGAGGCTGTGAGCGGAAAATATGGCGGGAAGGCCAAAAATCAGTTTCACAATGTCATGAGATCAGTTTGCAATCGCCCGCTCTGCTCATCAATGGCGGGTCACGATCCCCACCATCGACACTGGGAATTTCATTGTAACGCAGCTGCATATCCTTATAAGGTCAGCCGGCCGGAATCATCCCCCCGGCTGGATCATCCGAGCGTGTCAGCACGATGACGGGGACGAGGCCCTCGCACTGACTAGACAAGGCAGGTTCGCTCTGGAGGCCCTCACAGCTGCTAGATTTGTGGAGGGATGATAACGACGATGCAGTGAGGTGACCCCATAGATCCTCACATCGCATCTGTGAATGTTTGACTCCAGTCTGGCTTATGGCAGCGCACATTCCTTCTGTGAGAATGCTCCTGTCATGGAGATGCAGCAAAGGCCCTGATAGTCGCTCGATTCCAGGAGGATGATGACGACTCTGTGATCAGGGTCATATCATGAAGACACAGTCGTGAAACTTTAAATGCATCAGATTCTTTGTCAGCCTTCAGCACCTGAGCCCTTCAGGGGCACAGCATCACTGGTCACTGATGCTGAAGAGGTGGGGGACCAGCCCCACCTTAAAGGTGCTGAGAGCACACAGAGAGAATGATGGAACTCTGTGACGCCTGTCCACGACATTCTGGCAGCAATGACCAGCACCATCGAGGTGCAGGCATCACTGATGTTTCCAGTGAGCGTGAAGGTGGGACCATCACTTGGTCTGAAGGCTGCACAGAGAACAGGGAAGAGACCCTGGACTGAGACACCTGCCTTTAATCTTGTGCAGAAAGGTTCACATCTGAGTGACACAAACACTGCTCATCAGAACAAGGAGCCACAGGCAGGGAGACATTGTTGGGAGTTTATTGACAATAGTGAACATTATGTACAAGTGATCAACACCCGTGCCCAGGCTGTGCAACTGCATCTTCTTAACCCCTAACCCTGGTGTTACGTCTTGGTGCTCCCCAGCCATCCACAGCAGGGGTGGAGGCAGTCTGTGATGACCACGACGGGCATCCTCTGGGGGGGCCCCTGACACCTGGAGGGACCCGGCCTGCTTTGGGGATCCAGCTGTGTGGCAGTGGCACCCTCCTCGGCCTGTGGAGCCGAAGCTGCTGGGGTCACAGGAAGAGGGGAATCAGATGCACTGGACATGCCCCGGAGTCACCTGGGTGGAAGGGCCCGGAGGGTACATCTTCTGATTCTCCTCCCTATGGATGCCCAAGGGCCCCCAGGCTGACTCCGTGAGGAGAAGGGGAAGTAAGATCGGCCTGGAGTGAGATGGAGCTGCCCCACATCCCTCTCGTCTTGACACTGCCAGAGGCCAACTATGCATCAGTGATGGAGTTGAGCCCATGCAGCAGTGCAGGAGCGACGTCCTGGACCAAGGTCAGCCACTGTTGACCTCAGCGCATTGGCATGTCGGCATCACCTCAGACTGAAGGCAGACGGATGCCTCCACTGTGTCTTGCAATCTGAGGAGTGCAGCGGACATCCCTTCCTGATGTTCCCGAGCTTGTCTTTGCAGCTCCAGCAACTGTGACATGACTGAGTCCAGAGGTTCATCTTCTGACTTGGACTCAGCAAATTTCTAGCCTCCAGCAGTCCTCCGAGTGCCGGGGACCTGGAAATCCCTGCCGCTGCCTGCTGTGGATCAGTCAGTGCGATGTGCTCACCAGATTGTGATCCTGAGGCTACTCTAGAACTAGGTCCCACCGAGGCGTGTGTCTCTGCGCTGGTGGATGGTGTGGGTGAGCGCTGTGACAGGACTTCAATGACTTTGTCATCAGATTCCTCTTCCGAGGTTTCTTTGGGTGTGATGGAGGCCCGTGGGTCATGGATTCAGTTGGCTGTTTCCCAGATGTGCCTGTGAAAGCAAGGGGAGATAATTAGTACATGGCAGTGGCCTGTGAAACAGGACACATCACTCACAGCATGGTTGTCTGATGGAGGTTGTACTGCTGGACCCTCACTTGGTAGAGCACCGCCAACCTCACTGTCAGCACAGGACCGGTCCAGATTGTGGCCAGTCAGCTGGATGGCTCTGTTTTCAAAGTCCAAGAGGACCTTGATTTCAGGCATTCCTCCACCGGTCTGGGATCTTTCCCTTTTGTTGTGTGCCAGCTTGTCCTGCATGAATAGAGATGGAGAAAGTATAAGCAGGACACCTGCCGGACAAGATGGTAAGTATGCCTGGCATGTGTGGGTGGTGAGTGGTCCCATGGATGGGATGAGGACAATGAAGGTGTGTGTGAGAGAGTGAATGGTGATGTCCCTTGAACCAGCAGTGAGTGAGGGCCCTGTGGATGTGTGATGGGTTTGTGAGTGTGTGAGTTGAGAGTGCTGAGAAGAGTGACTTACCCTGGTGGAATGGATGAGGTCATTCATCCTCTTGCGGCACTGGGTGGCTGTCCTCTTTTGAAGGGAGTTGGCACTGACCACCGCTGCCACCACCTCCCAAGCCGGATTGATGACATTACTGCCCCTCCTGTGGCCAGACCGGGGGTAGAGGGTGTCATGACGGGTCACGCGGGCGTCCAAAAGGTGCTCGAGGGGACTGATCATTAAACCGGGGGGCTGCAGTCTTCTTGCCTTTCGGGTCCATGTCTTCCATGCAGCGGTCCTGTGCTGGAAGCACTGAGAGGTGTGGGCATGGCTGCACTTTAAACATGGCTCCCGGTGTGATGAAGCAGCGAGGTGACTGCATGGTGGGGTGAACGAGACCCAGCCCGCCATTGAAACAGCATGTTTCCCAGGAATGCATAATTAACGAGGTTGGATTTGGACAACTCAGCATGAAAAGCCGCCATTATGGTCAGTGGGTAAAGCATCCTTTCTCCCGCACATCGTGCAAATCTGGGACGATCCTGCCCCATGTGACTGAAACCCTTACCCTGCATCCGGAGAGACACACATATATTCACTTCCTCCACCATCCACGCACAATGGCAGCAGTGTGTAGAATCTACAAGGTCCACTCCCTCAACTAATCAACACTCCTTAGGCAGCGCCTTCCAAATGACCTCTACCACCTCGAAGGACAAAAGCAGCAGATATGTGGGAACACCATCACCTGGAAGTTCCCCTCCAAGCCACTCACCATCCTGACTTGGGAACGTATAGATGGTCCTTCACTGTCACTGAGTCAAAATCCTGGAACCCTCTTCTAGTAGCACTGTGGCTGTACCTACACCACATGGACTGCAGCGGGTCAAGAAGGCAGCTCACCGCCACCTTCTCAAGGGCAAGTAGGGATGGGCAATAAATGCTGGCACAGCCAGCGACACCCACATCCCATAACTGAATAAAAAAATATATAACTCACAAGTATGAGTAAATCAGGGTCACCCTGAACTCAGCAATTCTCCAGGATTTCGAGAAGCTTCTGGAGGTACAGCTGCAATCGGTCAAAACGTATTTGCGATTGGGTTACTACTTTTGGGAAGGCCCTCCAACAATTCGGAGGGCCTGTGGGAATACCACTAGGATAGTGCTAACACCCCAAAAGATATCCCCAGCCGAGATGGACGGGTTGATGGGAAGAGGCAGAGGGAGAGGGGGGAGGCAAAACAGAGAGGGGGAGGGGGAGACGAGACAGAGAGGGAGAGGGGGAGGCAAAACAGAAAGGGGGAGGGTGAGACGAGACAGAGAGGGCGAGAGAAGGAGGAGAGACAGAGAGGGAGGGGGGGGGAGAGACAGAGAGGGAGGGGGGGGGGAGAGACAGAGAGGGAGGGGGGGGGAGGAGAGACAGAGAGACAGAGGGGGAGGAGAGACAGAGAGACAGAGGGGGAGGAGAGGCAGAGAGACAGAGGGGGAGGAGAGGCAGAGAGACAGAGGGGGAGGAGAGGCAGAGAGACAGAGGGGGAGGAGAGGCAGAGAGACAGAGGGGGAGGAGAGGCAGAGAGACAGAGGGGGAGGAGAGGCAGAGAGACAGAGGGGGAGGAGAGGCAGAGAGACAGAGGGGGAGGAGAGGCAGAGAGACAGAGGGGGAGGAGAGGCGGAGAGACAGAGGGGGAGGAGAGGCGGAGAGACAGAGGGGGAGGAGAGACGGAGAGGGAGAGGGGGAGGAGAGACGGAGAGGGAGAGGGGGAGGAGAGACGGAGAGGAGAGGGGGAGGAGAGACAGAGAGGGAGAGGGGGAGGAGAGACAGAGAGGGAGAGGGGGAGGAGAGACAGAGAGGGAGAGGGGGAGGAGAGACAGAGAGGGAGAGGGGGAGGAGAGACAGAGAGGGAGAGGGGGAGGAGAGACAGAGAGGGAGAGGGGGAGGAGAGACAGAGAGGGAGAGGGGGAGGAGAGACAGAGAGGGAGAGGGGGAGGAGAGACAGAGAGGGAGAGGGGGAGGAGAGACAGAGAGGGAGAGGGGGAGGAGAGACAGAGAGGGAGAGGGGGAGGAGAGACAGAGAGGGAGAGGGGGAGGAGAGACAGAGAGGGAGAGGGGGAGGAGAGACAGAGAGGGAGAGGGGGAGGAGAGACAGAGAGGGAGAGGGGGAGGAGAGACAGAGAGGGAGAGGGGGAGGAGAGACAGAGAGGGAGAGGGGGAGGAGAGACAGAGAGGGAGAGGGGGAGGAGAGACAGAGAGGGAGAGGGGGAGGAGAGACAGAGAGGGAGAGGGGGAGGGAGAGACAGAGAGGGAGAGGGGGAGGAGAGACAGAGAGGGAGAGGGGGAGGAGAGACAGAGAGGGAGAGGGGGAGGAGAGACAGAGAGGGAGAGGGGGAGGAGAGACAGAGAGGGAGAGGGGGAGGAGAGACAGAGAGGGAGAGGGGGAGGAGAGACAGAGAGGGAGAGGGGGAGGAGAGACAGAGAGGGAGAGGGGAGGAGAGACAGAGAGGGAGAGAGAGGGAGGAGAGACAGAGAGGGAGATAGAGGGAGGAGAGACAGAGAGGGGAGAGGGGGGAGGAGACAGAGAGGGAGAGGGGGAGGAGAGACAGAGAGGGAGAGGGGGAGGAGAGACAGAGAGGGAGAGGGGGAGGAGAGACAGAGAGGGAGAGGGGGGGGAGGAGAGACAGAGAGGGAGAGGGGGAGGAGAGACAGAGAGGAGAGGGGAGGAGAGACAGAGAGGGAGAGGGGGAGGGGGGAGGGGAGGGAGGAGGAGACAGAGAGGGGGAGGGCAGGGAGAGAGGGAGCGGAGGGGGAGAAGAGACGGAGAGGGAGAGGGGGGGGAGAGAGACAGAGAGAGAGGAGAGAGGGTGAGGGGGAGGAGAGACAGCGGGGGAGAGGGGGAGGAGAGACAGAGGGGGAGGGGAGAGAGATGGGGGGAGGAGG
Organism: Isurus oxyrinchus; assembly: GCA_026770705.1. NCBI lineage: Eukaryota > Metazoa > Chordata > Chondrichthyes > Lamniformes > Lamnidae > Isurus > Isurus oxyrinchus. The sequence goes on from JANJGN010000014.1 coordinate 18,260,037, forward strand.
AGAGAGGGGGGTTGAGGGGGAGGGGAGAGAGAGGGAGGAGAGGGGGAGGGGGAGGGGGGGGGGAGAGCGGGGGGAGAGAGCGGGGGGGGAGAGCGGGGGGGGAGGCGGGGGGGGAGAGGCGGGGGGGGGAGAGCGGGGGGGGGGAGAGCGGGGGGGGGGGAGAGCGGGGAGGGGGGGAGAGCGGGGGGGGGGAGAGCGGGGTGGGGGAGAGGGGAGGGGGGGGGAAGCAGCGGGGGGGGGGGGGGAGCGGGGGGGGGGGGGAACAAGGGGGGAAGGGGGGGAGGGAGGAGGGGGGAGGGGGGGAGAGACAGAGAGGGAGAGGGGAGGGGGAGGGGAGCGAGGAGAGACAGAGAGGGGGCGGGCAGCGAGAGAGGGAGAAGGGGGACGAAAGGGAGAGAGGGAGGGGGAGGAGAGATGGAGAGGGAGAGGAGGGGGAAGAGAGATGGAGAGAGAGGGAGAGAGGGAGAGGGGGAGGAGAGACAGAGAGGGAGAGGGGGGAGGGGAGACAGAGAGGAGAGGGGGAGGGAGACAGAGAGGGAGAGGGGGAGGGGAGACCGAGAGGGAGAGGGGGAGGGGAGACAGAGAGGGAGAGGGGGGAGGGGAGACAGAGAGGGAGAGGGGGAGGGGAGACAGAGAGGGAGAGGGGGAGGGGAGACAGAGAGGGAGAGGGGGAGGGGAGACAGAGAGGGAGAGGGGGAGGGGAGACAGAGAGGGAGGGGGGAGGGGAGACAGAGAGGGAGAGGGGGAGGGGAGACAGAGAGGGAGAGGGGGAGGGGAGACAGAGAGGGAGAGGGGGAGGGGAGACAGAGAGGGAGAGGGGGAGGGGAGACAGAGAGGGAGAGGGGGAGGGGAGACAGAGAGGGGAGAGGGGGAGGGGAGACAGGAGGAGGAGAGGGGGAGGGGAGACAGAGAGGAGAGGGGGGAGGGGAGACAGAGAGGGAGAGGGGGAGGGGAGACAGAGAGGGAGAGGGGGAGGGGAGACAGAGAGGGAGAGGGGGAGGGGAGACAGAGAGGGAGAGGGGGAGGGGAGACAGAGAGGGAGAGGGGGAGGGGAGACAGAGAGGGAGAGGGGGAGGGGAGACAGAGAGGGAGAGGGGGAGGGGAGACAGAGAGGGAGAGGGGGAGGGGAGACAGAGAGGGGGAGGGGGAGGGGAGACAGAGAGGGAGAGGGGGGAGGAGAGACAGAGAGGGAGAGGGGGAGGAGAGACAGAGAGGGAGAGAGGGGGAGGAGAGACAGAGAGGGAGAGAGGGGGAGGAGAGACAGAGAGGGAGAGAGGGGGAGGAGAGACAGAGGGAGAGAGAGAGGGAGGAGAGACAGAGAGGGTGAGGGGGAGGAGAGACAGAGAGGGAGAGAGGGGGAGGAGAGACAGAGAGGGGAGAGGGGGAGGAGAGACAGAGAGGGAGAGAGGGGGAGGAGATACAGAGAGGGAGAGAGAGGGAGAGAGACAGAGGAGCGAGAGGGAGGAGAGACAGAGAGGGAGAGAGGGGGAGCAGAGACAGAGAGGGAGAGGGGGGAGGATGAGCAGAGAGGGAGAGGGTGAGCAGAGACAGAGAGGGTGAGGGGGAGGAGAGACAGGAGGAGGAGGAGAGAGGAGGAGAGACAGAGAGGGAGAGAGGGAGGAGAGACAGAGGGAGAGAGAGGTAGGAGAGACAGAGAGGGTGAGGGGGAGGAGAGACAGAGAGGGAGAGAGGGGGAGGAGAGACAGAGAGGGAGAGAGGGGGAGGAGAGACAGAGAGGGAGAGAGGGGGAGGAGAGACAGAGAGGGAGAGAGGGGGAGGAGAGACAGAGAGGGAGAGAGAGGGAGGAGAGACAGAGAGGAGAGGGGGAGGAGAGACAGAGAGGGTGAGGGGGAGGAGAGACAGAGAGGGGTGAGGGGGAGGAGAGACAGAGGGTGAGGGGGAGGAGTGACAGAGGGTGAGGGGAGGAGTGACAGAGGGTGAGGGGGAGGAGTGACAGAGGGTGAGGGGGAGGAGTGACAGAGGGTGAGGGGGAGGAGTGACAGAGGGTAAGGGGGAGGAGTGACAGAGGGTGAGGGGGAGGAGTGCCAGAGGGTGAGGGGGAGAGTGACAGAGGGTGAGGGGGAGGAGTGACAGAGGGTGAGGGGGAGGAGTGACAGAGAGTGAGGGGGAGGAGTGACAGAGGGTGAGGGGGAGAGTGACAGAGAGGGGAGAGGGGGGAGGAGAGAGAGAGAGGAGAGAGGGGGAGGAGAGACAGAGGGAGAGACAGGGAGGAGAGACAGAGAGGGAGAGAGAGGAGGAGAGACAGAGAGGGAGAGAGAGGGAGGAGAGACAGAGAGGGAGAGGGGGAGGAGAGACAGAGAGGGAGAGGGGGAGGGGAGACAGAGAGGGAGAGGGGGAGGAGAGACAGAGAGGGGTGAGGGGGAGGAGAGACAGAGAGGGAGAGAGGGGGAGGAGAGACAGAGAGGGAGAGAGGGGGAGGAGAGACAGAGAGGAGAGAGGGGGAGAGACAGAGAGGGAGAGGGGGAGGAGAGACAGAGAGGGAGAGGGGGGAGGAGAGACAGAGAGGGAGAGGGGGAGGAGAGACAGAGAGGGAGAGGGGGAGGAGAGACAGAGAGGGAGAGGGGGAGGAGAGACAGAGAGGGAGAGGGGGAGGGGAGACAGAGAGGGTGAGGGGGAGGAGAGACAGAGAGGGAGAGAGGGGGAGGAGAGACAGAGAGGGAGAGAGGGGGAGGAGAGACAGAGAGGGAGAGAGGGGGAGGAGAGACAGAGAGGGAGAGAGGGGGAGGAGAGACAGAGAGGGTGAGGGGGAGGAGAGACAGAGAGGGTGAGGGGGAGGAGAGACAGAGAGGGAGAGGGGGAGGAGAGACAGAGAGGGAGAGAGGGGGAGGAGAGACAGAGGGAGAGAGGTGGAGGAGAGACAGAGAGGGAGAGAGGGGGAGGAGAGACAGAGGGAGAGAGGGGGAGGAGAGACAGAGAGGGTGAGGGGGAGGAGAGACAGAGAGGGAGAGGGGGAGGAGAGACAGAGAGGGTGAGGGGGAGGAGAGACAGAGAGGGAGAGAGGGGGAGGAGAGACAGAGAGGGAGAGAGGGGGAGGAGAGACAGAGAGGGAGAGAGGGGGGAGGAGAGACAGAGGGAGAGAGGGTGAGGAGAGACAGAGAGGGTGAGGGGGAGGAGAGGCAGAGAGGGTGAGGGGGAGGAGAGGCAGAGAGGGTGAGGGGGAGGAGAGACAGAGAGGGAGAGAGGGGGAGGAGAGACAGAGGGAGAGAGGGGGAGGAGAGACAGAGAGGGTGAGGGGGAGGAGAGACAGAGAGGGAGAGGGGGAGGAGAGACAGAGAGACAGAGAGGGGGAGGAGAGACAGAGGGAGAGAGGGGGAGGAGAGACAGAGAGGGAGAGGGGGAGGGGAGACAGAGAGGGAGAGAGGGGGAGGAGAGACAGAGAGGGAGAGAGGGGGAGGAGAGACAGAGGGAGAGAGGGGGAGGAGAGACAGAGAGGGAGAGAGGGGGAGGAGAGACAGAGAGGGAGAGGGGGAGGAGAGACAGAGGGAGAGAGAGGGAGGAGAGACAGAGAGGGAGAGAGGGGGAGGAGAGACAGAGAGGGAGAGAGAAGGAGGAGAGACAGAGAGGGTGAGGGGGAGGAGAGACAGAGAGGGAGAGGGGGAGGAGAGACAGAGAGGGAGAGAGGGGGAGGAGAGACAGAGGGAGAGAGGGGGAGGAGAGACAGAGAGGGAGAGAGGGGGAGGGGAGACAGAGAGGGAGAGAGGGGGAGGAGAGACAGAGAGGGAGAGAGGGGGAGGAGAGACAGAGAGGGAGAGAGGGGGAGGAGAGACAGAGAGGGAGAGAGGGGGAGGAGAGACAGAGAGGGTGAGGGGGAGGAGAGACAGAGAGGGTGAGGGGGAGGAGAGACAGAGAGGGAGAGAGAGGGAGTGACAGAGACAGGATCTTTCAGGCTGTCAATGTAATGCTTCCTTTCCTTCTCGGGAAAGGAGTAGGTTTCTGCTAAAAATGACATGATGAATGCAGTTAGGAAGCGCAGGTGCCAGACACTGCACCACTTGTGCGCCAGCTCACTTAATTGGAGGGTATTTTCTCTCTCCACCCACCCCCCACCCTGTCCAAAGGAGGAACAGCAGTCGAGCGGGCCCCGACATGCTGCCAGCCAGACAGACAGGCCCAGGCAATTACCGCTCCGTGCATGGTGCTGATGCAGTTGCCTAGCAACCCGCTCTGCCCATCCTCCACCCACACATCCACTGCTGCTATGACTAATTACAGGCCAGGCTCTTCTTGCAATTTTTCAAGCTTCTGTCATCCACCGATCCCCAGGGGGGCAGGAGGGCAAAAGCGAGACAGGGAACACCAGAGTGAGAGGGAAATAAAGCTTTTAGTGCCACTCCATAATTTCGGTTTCGCGTATTTAACCGTGCCAGAGATCGACAAAATAAAACAAAAAGGAGCAAAACGGCTCCAGAGATTTTCGCTGCCTTTGGGAAAAAAGAAAGCGAGGCCCAAACATTCTCAATCCGATCTAAGACAGTGAAAAGGCACGCTGTTAGGCCTCGAGTGAGTTATCAGCCAGGAGTGCACTTCAAGTAAACAACAAATCATGAGCTACAGGTGACCGAGCACAGGAGCAAAGGTCAAGGCGCATTATCAGCACAGTGGTCTCTATGATATTTGCTAACAAAACAAGAAAGAAGCTGCCATTCTTCACTGCGAGCAAACTCCACTCCCAGACACCCTCTCCCCATCATCACCCGAGAGTGATCACTGAGCATTTTAACCAGTGACCACCTACCCCACCGCACCCCACCGCCCATATCAGGGGACAGAGGAGGGATTGAAAAACAAATTCTTTTAATGCCCAATTTACTTTTTCCGAACAATTAGGCTAAGGGGTGACGGGCGTTCCCATCCTCCATAGCATTTTACCAGCAGTTGGGAGCTTGAAGGTGTTCTCACTCTCCAAGATGCCACTGGCTCAGATATAGGTCACAGCCAAGCGCTGTGCAGTGTAATTGGCTGCATTAATAAAGACAGACTTGATGGTGTTTCAGGGCACCTCCTTATTTGCTGGTATCCAGCAATGTCATCATCCACCCCAAATATTTATATATTTGGGAAGATCAAAACAACTATCACTTAGGGTGAAAATTGTACGCTGTGCATTGCACACTGAAGAAGACACTCATGGATCACCGATATCACTGTTCACAAGAAATAAGGGACTTGCATTTATATGGCACTTTAAATAATTTGTGACATACCAAAGTCACAAATTAGCTGTCGTACTTCTTAATTGTAGTCACTGCTGTAATGTAGGAAATGTGGCAGCCATTTTATGCACAGCAAGGTCCCAATGTGATGACTGCCAGATATTTAGTGAATGTTGGTCAAGGCATAAATAGTGGCCTGGACACCAGGGTGAACTTCCCTGCTCTGCTTCAAATAGTGCCATGAGATCTTTTACGCCCACCTTTGAGGACAGACAGGGCCTTGGTTTAGCGTCCCACCTGACAGGCAGCACCTCAGACTGTGCAGCACTCCCTCGGCTTAGATTAATGTGCTCAAGTCCCTGGAGTGGGATTTGAACCCACAACCTTGTGGCTCAGTGGACAGTGTGCTACCAATTGACACATGGCCAATGTAGTAATCGGAGCCCTATGATCCTCCCTGAAATGAGGGCTTTCCGACAATTTTATTCACAGTTTCACTAGGGCCCAGCATCGCGTCCTCCCAGGCGAGACACTGAACAGGTTGGGTGTAGGATATAGATCTGTATTCAATGTGCCAATGATGCATCTTCACCCCGATCACTGCACCAGCCTGATCTCTCCTTTCCTCTCTCCAACCCTTCCTCGTTCTTTAACAACCCACTGAAATCTTTGAGTGCTTTAAAAAGCTTCCTCAATTCAAAAGCAAAAAGGAGAGAGTGAGGAAATTTAACTTCCTCAACCAGATCTTTCGCAGTTATGAAGCATGTTCAGAGTACACACAGAAAGACAGGCTGAGGTATTCACTCGCAAAGTGCTCCCATCAAAGCTGCATTGGTTTACACTTTCTGACCTCCAATTTAAATGACTGCACTGCACTATTTCCCATTCAGTTTCCCTATTTTTATATTCCACTCTTTTGTTAATTCTGTGCTGATCTCAGCAAGGTTGCCAGGAAATAGGGTAATTGCACAGTGTGGTGAGAATGTGGAACTTGCTACCAAATGGAGTCATTGCAGGGAAAGGCACAGATGTATTTAAGGGGAAGCTAGATAAATGCACAAGGGGCAAAAAGAATAAGAACGAATTGGCAAGATGAAGTGGGGTGGGAGGTGCAGCATGAGCACCAGCACAGGCCGGCTGGGCTGAATGGCCTGCTCTCGTGCAAGACAGCCTGGACGATAGACCACCTGCAGCACGCAGCACAGGCCTCAATCACTCCAGCCAGATTAAACAGAGCAAGGTGCAAGGCAAAGCCACCTCCGCATGGGCAAAAAAAAAACTCTCCTCAAAAAGGGGCACCCTGCACTGTGCCAATATGGAGACATTTCAGTTGTGTGGCAGCCACAGGCATGGTCAACCCATAGCCAATTGATACCGAATTAAAGGAGGCAGTGTTTTTTTTTATTTTGCTGGGATCTTGAGGCCACTGTGCTAAGAACTGCCCAAACGCATTTCACGCCGGATTATTAAAACCAGTGGACCAAGGAGATTTTCATCCCTTCAGTCTGGATGTATTTGAATTCAGCTTCCAGAAATTCGGAGAGGCAATATAAATTAAAAGGTTTAATTTTGAAGGGGCTGCAGGACCAGAGAGACCTGTACACACACAAATCTTTTAACGGTGGCCAGACAAATTGAGAAGACTTGAAAAACAGCATATGGAATCCTTGCTGAATCTATTCATAAAATGTGAATAGATTACAAAAGCAAGAAACCAAAGGTAAACTTTTATGAATCACTGGTCTAACCTTAGAATCATAGAATCACTAAAATTTACAACACAAAAAGGAGGCCATTTGGCCCATCGTGTCTGTGCTGGCCCAAAAAAACTATTCAATCTAATCCTACCTTCCTGATCTTGGTCCATACCCATGTAAGTTACAGCACTTCATGCGCATACCCTACTTTTCTTTAAATTCAGTGAGGGTTTCTGCCTCTACCATTGTTTTACACAGTGAGTTCCAGATCCCACCACTCTCTGGGTGAAAAAAATTCTCTCCTAAACTCCCTTATAAACATCATATCAATTACTTTATTTCTATGCCCCCTGATTATTGACCTCCCTGCCAAGGGGACAAGGTATTTCCTACCCATTCTATCTAGGCCCCTCAAAATGTTATACACTTAATTAAATCTCCTGCCAGCCCCCTCTGTCCCAAAGAAAACAGCCCCACCTATCCAATCCTTTTTCATTGTTAAAATACTCCCAGCCTGGCAACATTGTCTGTATCCTCTGTAGTAGAGGACTAATGTTGAAATAGGGTGCATCAAAGACATCCTATGGGATAATGGCTACCCCGATCAGGTCATTTCATGCTGTACATCGTGCAAACTAATGAACGGGCCTAAGGCTGTCACATTTGGACCTGAAAAGTGCCCAGTCTACCTCAGATTACCCTGGAAGGGCAAGGTATCTGAAAAATTGGAGCAACAGGTGAAGCTAGTTGTTTCACACTGCTTCTATGCAGTAGCAACATGAGTGGGGGTATTCACCACAAATAGGATGCTGCCATCACACCAACCACACAAATGAGTAATGTGGTATATGAATTTCAGTGCCAGTGTGATGCTAGGTATGTAGGCCATACGTCCCAAAGACTGGCAGATCGTATCAAACAGCGTGTCCAGCCGCTGTTTGCTATGGGCAAGATAAGACCATACCCAACCAGCCTGTGCTTGCAAGACTCAAAATGGAGCGTCCAACATTAGATGTGATTCCACAATTAGACAACATTTGCTAAATAATCATCAGCGCACTATGCGTTACACTGAAAACCAATTTAAGATTGTCAGTCGGGCTCGCAATGTGATGCATTTGCTTGTGCTGGAAGCTACATATATTAATACACAGGGCCCTGCCAGTGTGTCTGTTTCAGCTAAACAAAATAAATGATAGCCATTCGCTGGTTCATTCTCAGGGCAATGCCTCAACCAGTGTCAAGCTGCCTGGTTTAAATTTCAAACAATGTTTGGCAGTTAATTGTCAGTCATAATTAACTGGCGCATTCTCCATGGCAATGCCTGCACCAGAGTCTACTTGCCAATTAATCAGTACTCACTTCTCATACAGTATAAAATTGTTATTCTCCCCTGACATTGGTATTCTTGCGATTGTCCTGATGAGTGCAAGATGAAAAGCTTCGACAAGATGTCTTTTATCAGCAATACTCAAGTTCTGTACTTTCAAACAACTATATTGAACTCTCTTTGCTATTTTTCTGCCCACCTGAGCAGTCCACTGCTATCTTCCGGCAGTCTACAGCTTTCTTCCTCACTATCAACCACCTGGCCAGTTTTTGTATCATCTGCAAATTTCTTATTCATGTCTGCTGCATTTAAGTTTAAATCATTGATACTTACCATGAAAAGCAGAGAGCCAAGTACAAAGCCCTGTGGAATCCTGATGGAAACAGCCTTCTAGACACAAAAACACCCAGCAACTATTACCCTTTTGCTTCCTGTCACTTAGCCAATTTTGGATCCATTTTCCACCTGCTATGTTCCCTTGGATTCCATGAACTTTTAATTTCCTGACCAGTCTGCTATGTGATACCTTGTCAAAAGCCTTGCTAAAATCTATGTAGACTACATCAAACCTGCTACTCTCATCAACAACCTTGTTACCTCCTCAAAAAAAATCAATCAAGTTAGTTGGGCATGACCCGCCCTTAACAAATCCATGCTGACTGTCTTTGATTACTCTGTGCCTTTCAAATGCTGATTAGTGTTGTCCCTCCAAATTTTCTCTTCCTCCCAGTGATTTACCCAATACTGAGGTTCGGTTGACTGGTCAGTAATTACTTGATCTATCCCTTCCTCCCTTTTTAAACAATGGTACACCATTCACCATTAGCAGTCCTCCAGCCTGTAGCTAGAGGGGATAGGGAACTGGCAGTCAGAGCCTCCACTATTACCATCCTTGCTTCTCTTTGCTGCCTCGGATACATTGCATCAGGCCCTGTCCATTTATCCGCTTACAAAGATGCTAAACCCCTCATCTGCCCTTCCTTACTGAATTTATCCCAGCAATATTTCACATCCTCCCTCCTTAACTACAGTGTCAATATCGTCTCCTTCTTTCATGAATGCAAGCACAAAGGGCTCAGTAAGCCCAATGCCTTGCCCCTCCACACAAGATATCTTTCTGGCCTCCAATATGGGAGGTCTAGTGGTGCAGTGATAGCATCCCTACCTCTTGGTCTGAATCTCTGGGTTCAAGTCCCACTTCAGGACTTGATGGCCATGAGAGGTGCTTTCATAAAGTGACAAACAGGTTGATTATCAGCCTGCAAATCCTTTTGATACACCTGATGGCAGGCAGTAAGAGCGGGAATAAAAAGGACAATAGCAACGTGGATACAAAATTGGCTGAAAGATAGAAAGCAGAGAGTAATGGTCAATGGATATTTTTCAGGCTGGAGGAAGGTTTGTAGTGGAGTTCCCCAGGGGCCAGTATTGGGACCCTTGCTTTTCCTGATATACGTTAATGATCTAGATCTTGGGGTGCAGGGGACAATTTCAAAGTTTGCGGATGATACAAAGCTTGGGAGTGTTGTGAACTGTGAGGAGGACAATGTAGAATTTCAAAAGGACATAGACAAGTTGGTGGAGTGGACAGATAGGTGGCAGATGAAGTTCAATGTGGAGAAGTGTGAGGTGATGCATTTTGGTGGGGAGAACATGGAGAGACAATATAAAATAACGGGGGAAATTCTGAAGGGGGTGCAGGAACAGAAAGACCTGGGTGTATATGTGCATAGATCATTGAAGGTGGCAGGACAAGTGAAGAGAGTAGTTAATAAATCATACAGTACCCTGGGCTTTATTAATAGGAGCATAGAGTACAAGAGCAAGGAGGTTATGCTGAATTTATATAAGACACTCGTTAGACCTCAAACTGGAGTATTGTATACAGTTCTGGGTGCCACATTATAGAAAGGATGTGAACACATTGGAGGAAGTGCAGAAGAGGTTTACAAGAATGGTTTCAGGGATGAGAAACTTCAGCTCTGAGTATAGATTGGAGAGGTTTGGACTGTTCTCCTTGGAGAGAAGGCGGCTAAGAGGAGATTTGATAGAGATGTCCAAAATCATGAGAGGGCTGAGCAGAGTAGTTAGGGAGAAGCTGTTCCCGCTCATAAAAAGATCAAGAACGAGAGGGCACAGATTTAAAGTGATTTGCAAAAGGAGCAAATGTGATGTGAGAAGAAACTTTTTCACACAATAAGTTGTTCGGGTCTGGAGCGCACTGACTGGAAGTATGGTGGAGACAGGTTCAATCGAGGCATTCAATAGGGCATTAGATGATTATTTGAATAGAAATGATGTGCAGGGGTAAGGGGAAAAAGCAGGGCAATGGCACTAAGTCATAATGATCAAATGATCATTTGGAGAGCCAGTGCAGACACAATCGGCTAAATGGTCTCCTTCTGTGCCGTTTAAATTGTGTAATTCTGAGTGTTTCCTATTAAGCCATACTGTCAAAGGCAATGGGAATCCAGTGTAGTACTTTGCCAAACATAATCATGGGCCAATCCAACGGAAGTCCATGGTCACCAATGCCCTCTTAGGGCATGGTACGTGGAGGAGGAGGAGGAATATGCCCCTACCTTTCCTTAGTTCCTCTATATTCCTCCTTTTAATCTTGATATATTTATAAGATATATATATATATTTACATATATTTTTAGATTATCATTGATTCTACTTGCCAATATCTTTTCATGCCCGCTCTTTGCTCTCTTATTTTCCTTATTAATTTTCACCCCTGTGCTTTCTACACTCCTTTAGGCTTTCTGCAGCATTGAGCTCTCACTACCTGACATAAGCTCCCTTGTCAACCTCATCTAAGCCTACATATTCTTTGACATTGCTGAAAAAAGTACTTGTGTGATGCTAGGTGTGTAGGCCGTACACCCCAAAGGTAGCGTGTCCCAGCCGCTGTTCGCAACAGACAAGGTACAGTTCGTACCCAAACAGCCCATACTTGCAAAATTCAAAACACAATGTCCAACATTAGATGTGGTTCCGCGATTGGACAACATTTGCTAAATAATCCTCAGTGTGTTAAGAATTATGCTGACAACCAATTTAAGATTGTCAATTGGGCTCGCTGTGTGGTGCATTTGTGTGCATTGGAAGCTAGATATATAAATACACAGGGCCCTGTTCTTTACAAACAGCAAGAACATGTACACATATTGCGCCTGTTTCAGTTAAACAAAAGAAGCGCGGCCATTCACTGACTCATTCCTCAGAGTAATTCATTGACCAATCAGGGCCAAACTGCCTGGTTTAAATTTCAAACAATGCTTGGCAGTTAACTGAGTCACCATCAGTGGTGCATTCTCTATGACAATGCTTCTGCCAATAAGTGTCCATTTGCCAACCAATCAGCACTCTTCACATACGGTCCAAATTATTGTTTCCTCCTTATATTGGAAATCTTATGAATGTCCTGATGAGTGCAAGACGAAAAGCTTTGATATGTCTCTCTTTTCATCAATACTCAAGTTCTGTACGACCAAACGACTATTCTTTGGCATCTGGGAGGTGGGGGCAGGTGGTGGTCTACATTTTAGTGACCTACCCTTCCTTTTTGTGGGATTTGTTCTCAACTTTCTACAGTCCTTGAAAGCCTCCCACTGCCCTGACACTGATTTACCTTTTAAGTAGCTGTTTCCAGTCCATTTTTGCTAAGTTATATCTCAGCTTAGTAAAATTCACCTTTCTCCAATTGAATACCTTTACTCCTCATCTATGTAGAACTGGAGAAAAGAACTGGAAGACATGGGTGTGAAGATCGGTAGCCCAAAGACCCAATATGAATCATCAGTTTGAGCCTAAGGAAGTGCATCAGAGTGAAGGTGAAAAGATTACAGGTGAAGACTTGAAGGAAAGACACAGGGAGAGAGAGACACAGGGAGAGAGAGACACAGGGAGAGAGAGACACAGGGAGAGAGAGACACAGGGAGAGAGAGACACAGGGAGAGAGAGAGAGAGAGTCAGAGACAGAGAGAGAGAGAGTCAGAGACAGAGAGAGAGAGAGTCAGAGACAGAGAGAGAGAGAGTCAGAGACAGAGAGAGAGAGAGAGAGAGAGAGAGTCAGAGACAGGGAGAGAGAGAGTCAGAGACAGGGAGAGAGAGAGTCAGAGACAGGGAGAGAGAGAGTCAGAGACAGAGAGAGACAGAGAGAGACAGAGAGAGACAGAGAGAGACAGAGAGAGACAGAGCCCAAGTAAAATAGGAGAAGCTGAAAGGTGATAACTCCTGGTCTATCTTTGTCCTTTTCCATAATTACACTAAATCAGACTGAATTATGATCACTACCACTAAAATCAGTCCCACTGATACCCCTTCCACCTGTCCAACTTCATTCCCTAACACTAAGTCCTGAACTGACTCTTCTCTTTGTGGGCTTACTAAGTACTGGCCAAGGGAGTTCGCCTGAATGTACTTTAAGAATTCTGTGTCCACTATATCTTTAACACTGATCTTTACCAGTTAATATTAGGGTGGAGTTTCCAACCTCCTATTTGGGCCATCACTAAGACTGCCTATTTCTACCTCTGTAACATTGCCCAAGTTCACCCTTCTCAGCTCTTCTGCTGGGGAAGCTCTCATCCATGCCTTCATTACCACGAGATTTGACTATCCAATGCACTCCTGGCTAGTCTCCCACATTCTACCCTCTGTAAGCTTGAGGTCATCCAAACTTTGCTGCCTGATTCCCAACTTGCACCAAATCCTGTTCCCTCCATCACCCAAATGCTCGCTGACCTACACTAGCTCATGGTCCAGCAACATTTTGATTTTAAAATTCTCATCCTTGTTTTCAAACCCCTCCATGGCCTCGCCCCTCCCTATCTCTGTAATCTCCAGCCCCACGATCCTCAAATATCTCTGTCCTCCTCTAAATCTGGCCTCTTGAGCATCTCCAATCTTAGTAGTTCCACCATTGGTGGCAATGCTTTCAGCAGCTTAGGCCCCTAGCTCTGGAATTCCCTCCTCACCCTCAATTCTCTCCTCTAAAACACTCCTTAAAATCTACCTTTTTGATCATGCTTTTGGTTATCTGACATGATATCTCCATATGTAGCTCAGTATCATACTTTGTTTTATAATGCAACTGTGAAGTGCTTTGGACATATTATTACTCTAAAGATGCTGTATAAATAAGTTGTTGTACTTGAAATCCCCCATTACCGCCCTTTTGGTTTTGCACTTCTCAGAAATTTACCTAAATATTAGCTCCTGACCTTCCTCTATAACATACTCCCAATAACACAAATACCCCATTTTGTTCTTCAGTTCAACCCATATGGTCCCATTTGATGCTGTTTCTGGTTTATCATCCCTCCTCACAGCTGTAATTGTTTTGCATAAAACCAATATTGTTATGCTCCCCCCGCCAACCTTTTTTATCCCCGTCTCTCTCTCTCGTCTGAAAACCCCGTAACCAGGAATGTTGAGCTGCCATTCCTGCCTTTCTCCAAGCCATTCAATATTAGCTTCCAAGTGTCTACCCATGCCATCACTTCATCTATCTTATTTTGCTCCTTGCATTGAAGTATTGAAGTGTTGTATATTTTCTAGCCTTTATTCCTTCTGCCTTCCACACTCGCCTACTAATTTTCTGCCTTCCGTTTCCAGCTTTGCTTCTCTCCCTTCCAAGTCTGTACTCACACCCAAGCCAAACTAGTTTAAACCCTCTCTGACATCACTAGCAACACTCTCCACGGCAATAGTCCAATTCGGGGCACCGGACTTTAGGCAGGATGTCAAGGCCTTGGAGAGGGTGCAGAGGAGTTACACTAGAATGGTGCCTGGGATGAGGGACTTCAGTTATGGGGAGAAGCCGAAATTGTTCTCCGTGGAGCAGAGGAGGTGAAGGAGAGATTTGATTGCGATGTTTAGAATTATAAGGAGGTTTGATAGAGTAAATAGGGAGAAGCCATCGCTTCTGGCAGGAGAGTCAGTAACTAGGGAACAAAGATTTTGCAAAAATATTGGCAAAAAAATCCAAAGGGGTAAAAAAAAGAGGAAAGCCACATATGCATATTTGCTGATGACACTAATTTAGGTGGCATTGTATGCATAAAATAGCAAAGAAATTTTGATGAATTAAGTGAATTAGCAGATCTGTGGCAAATGGATTGCAATGTAGGCTAACATGAGGTCATAGGAACATAGGACTTAGGAGCACAAGTAGGCCATTCCCACTTCACCCTTCGAGCTTGCTCTGCCATTCGATAAGATCATGGCTGATCTGATTGTGGTCTCAACTCCACATTACTGTCTGACCTCACGCCCCCGGATCCACTTTTGATCCAAAAAGGATAAAACAGGGCTCTTTCTAAAAGATGGAAATCTACAGACAGCGGAGGCCCAAAGAGATTTAGGACTCCAGGTACATAGAGATCATTAAAATGTCATGGACAGGTACAGAAAATAATCAAAAGGATTAATGCAATGTTGGCCTTTATAGCTAGAAGACTAGAAAAAGGGGTTAGGAGTCATACTTCAGTTACACAAAGCTGTGAGCAATTCTGAGCACCACACATTTGAAAGGATATACTGGCATTGGGGGAAGCGCACCGTAGATTTACCAGAATGATAAATTGACTCCAGACGTTAAATACACAGAAAGATCACACAAACAGGGGTGATTTTCCATGGAATTTAGAAGATTAAGGGGTGATTTAACCCAAGTTTTCAAGATACTAAGGGGAACAAGAGGCAGATACAGAGAAACTATTTCCACTGCACGGGGAGTCTAGGGTTGGAGGGCATAGTCTAAAAAACAGCCAAACCTTTCAGGAGTGAAATGCTCACACAAAGGGTGGCATATGGCAATCAACATTAGAACAACTGTTAATTTTAAAACCAGGGCCAATAGATTTTTACTGACCAAAGGTATTAAGAGAGATGGGGCAAAGTCAGGGGTATATGGAGTTAGGTCACAGTTCAGGCATGATCTTATTGAATGACAGAGGGACTCGAGGGGCTAATGGTCTACTCCTGTTCCTATGGAATTGATAAATACTTGAAAAGGAATGACATTCATGACCACCAGGAAAGAGCAAAGGAGTGGGACTAACTGGATAACTCTTTCAAAGAGCCGGCACAGGCATGATGGGCTGAATGGCCTCCTTCTGTGCTGATGATTCTAAATAGAATGCTAAGGCCTCCCAAGTGGTTGTGTTGACTCCAAAGTGATGCACCTGGAAATCAGAGACTGAAGCAGCAGTTCACTCTCTGAATCTACCTCAGTTCTCATATCTCTGAATCTCAGTTTTGAAATATTCCATTTTCAACACTTACTCAGACAGGTGGGTTTTAAGGGGTGTCTTAATTGCAGAGAGGTTTAGGGAGGAAATCCCAGAGCTTAGAGCCTCGGTGTCTGAAGGCAATGGTGGGGCAAAGAAATCGGGGATGTACAGTGATCAGAATTAGGGAAACACATGTTCCAAGGGCTGTACAGATGGAAGAGGCTACAGAAATAGGGTGGGATGAATCCATGGAGGAACTTAAACACAAGGATGATCTATCAAAGGATACGAACATGGATGAGGAGTTTCAGCGACTTTTAAAGCACCTGAGGGCAGGTCCTTCAATAAAAAGGGACCAGATATATGTATGAAGACTATGGTTTTACAAGTTTGTTGTTCCTCAGCCTTACTCTATGGCTCTGAATCAAGAACTTTACTTAGAGAAGGCCCTCAAGACTCTTGAGCATTTTCACCAACGTTCCTTACTCACAATCCTTTAAATGGACTAGGATGATTGTAAAACCAAATCTGCTCTCAACTGGTTGTACCATCAATGAAGCTATGGTCATCAGAACACAACTTCACTGGCTTGGCCACTTAAATGGAGAACCCCAGACTCCCAAAATGACGACTTTAACCGGAATGGAGCTCCAGCCAAGGAAGCGTTGGTGGCCAAAGATCTGAAGACAGTTTGAAATCAACTTGAACAAATTTGATATTCACATCAATACACAACAGTAAACCATCAAAGATGGCAAATTGACAATCCATGGGCAGACAGAGTTAATGAGTTTTGAACAAGCTAGGCTCGCTAAAGATAAAGAGAGGCATAGAGAACAGCAATGTGTATGTTACGATTGTGAGCTTTATTAGATTATTGTGTTTTGGGACTGTGTCTTTAATTAAGATCAAAATGATGGGGTTCATGTGACCTGTTCCAGAGTCTGTCTGACAGCAAGCCTGGGTGGTTTTATTGTTAGAGATTAAAGGAGTCTCAGGTTGTTTTATTGGGAAGAAGTTACAAGGTGTTTACACTTGGAGACAATGGCAACAGCCTATGTGCTAACAGTGGATAGACGGAGTCTCAAAAGTCCCAGAAGTGTAGAAAATGTCAAGTTGTAAACAGTAGTGCTTTAAACTGTCAATTTACTTCCAAGATAAAAGAGAGATGGGGTCTGAAGAATAGCTAATTAGCATATCAACCTGGATATAAGGCCCACGTGATACATGTTGCCATGGTGATGGGCTTTGAGATGGAACAAGTACAGAGGAAGCCAATGTGATAGCGGGTTACAGGCTTCCCTAAAATATCACTGTATAACTGCTAGGATCCGGCGGAGAAAGAGCAGCTAGAGGCCAAATAGCTCCATTGTTCACCACGCTCGAATACGGGTAGAAGCTCACGCTCGGGTTGAAACGACCAAATTTGCGAAGAGTTAATACGAAGCTGGAAGATTCGCCTCGCTTGCACTAGGAAGAGGATCTCCAATAATACTCTAACTGTAAACGACAATTCTACGTTAGAAGATACCAGGCTGAGAAAGGAAAAGGATATATGTAAACCCTTGGGAGCTAAGGATCATTTTGGACTGATTCTGGGAGAGTAGAAAGTCTCCTTAAAAGGACAGTGGAGCGTATATGTGAATAGTTTTTCCAGCTGGGCTAAGAATTAGAATGGGAGCATTCCGTTCTGTGCTTTAAAGTATAAGTTATCCACGAAGACAGCGTTTAGTCACTAGCGCTTTTAGTCTTTTGTTATAGTAAGCATCTTAAAATGCAAAATCTTATTACATCATCCTTTCAACTATTAACTGGAATTTTGAATTTCTTTTTAAAAAGCTATTGATCGCAACACATTGATACTGCATTTCTAATGTAGTAAAACATCCTAATGTGCTTCACAAGAGGGATATCAAACAAAACTTGACATCAAGCCACATAAGGTAATATTGAGACAGGTGATTAAAAGCTTGGTCAAAGAGGTAGGTTTCAAGGAGTTTCTTAAAGGAGGGGAGGTAAAGACAGAGAGGTTTAGGGGTAGAATTCCAGAGCTTAGGCCCAGGGGGATGACATAGGGAGCAGAAGAAATCTCCCTGGGATCGGCTTACAAAGCCCTCTAAAGCCATCATTCAAGACATGGCCAAATTAAAACTCAAACCTGTCTTCTGTTTTTATGCTAGGAAACAATATTATTTCAGCAACAATGAAGAGATTGCCAAAGGCTAACATACAGTTTTCGCTGAGTGATCTTCAACACAAAGGAGTCCCATGTCTCTGGGTCTTGCCAGCTTTCCCACCTAGATGGGAAGCAGATGCATGAGACCACCGCCTGCCAGTTTCCCGCCAAGCCACTCACCATCCTGACTTGGAACGATACTGCCGTTCCTTCACTGTCAGCTTAAACATTTTCAACACTGGTGCATTTGCAACACCCTGGTGTAGAGAATGCGAAAGATTCACAGCCCTTTGTGTGAAGAAATTTTTCAACTCAGTTCTAAATGATCAGCCCCTTATCCTGAAGCTGTACCTGTGTTCTAGATTCCCCAGCCTGGGGAAACAACCTCTCTGTGTCTACCCTGTCAAGTCCTTCAATATCATGTATGTTTCAACCAGATCACCTTCTTGTTCTTCTAAATTCCAGAGAATATAGACCCAATTTAATCAACGTCTTATATCTCTTATATACCTCTTATAGCAGAACCCTTTCATCCTAGGGTCCAATCTAATGAATCATCAGCATACCTCCCCAATGCAAGTTCCTTAAATATGAAGGCCGGAATGGCACACAGTATTCCAGGTGTACTCTCACCAAAGCCCTGTACAATTGTAGTAAGACTTCTTTATTCTTGTATTTAACCCCCTTGCAATAAAAGCCAACATACCATTTGCCTTCCTAATTACTTATGGTATCTGCGTGCTAACTTTGTGTTCTTTGTATGAGTACACTCAAGCCCCTTTGAATATCAACATTTACAAGTTTCACACCTTTTAAAAAATATTCTGATTTTCAATTCTTACTACCAAGATGAGAAACCTCACACCACCTCACATTATACTCCATCTGTCACCTTGTCGCCCCTCACTTAACCTGTCTATATTTCTTTGAAACCTCTTCATATCCTCCTCACAGCTTACATTTCCACCTAGCTTTGTATCGCCAGCAAACTCAGATAAATTACAAAGAAAACTGCGGATGCTGGAAATCTAAAACAAAAACAGAATTACCTGGAAAAACTCAGTAGGTCTGGCAGCATCGGCGGAGGAGAAAAGAGTTGACGTTTCGAGTCCTCATGACCCTTCGACAGAGGGTCATGACCCTATCTCTGTCGAAGGGTCATGAGGACTCGAAACGTCAACTCTTTTCTCCTCCGCCGATGCTGCCAGACCTACTGAGTTTTTTCAGATAAATTACCCTGTCTCTTTGCCCAAGTCATTAATATATATTGTAAATAGCTGAGGCCCCAGCACTGTTCCTAGCAGCACTCCACTTGTCACAGCCTGTCAACTTGAAAATGCCCCATTTATCCCTGCTTCTTGCTTCTTGTCCATTAACCAACCTTCTATCCATCCTAATATATTAATGACAACCCCATGAGCCCTTATTTTACGGATTAACCTTTTGTGCGGCACCTTATCAAATGCCTTTTGGAAATCCAAGTATCCTACATCTATTGGTTCCCTTTTATCCGCTCTAGTAGTTACATTCTCAAAGAGTACTAATAAATTTGCCAAACATGACTTACCTTTCATAAAACAATGTTGAGTTTCTCTGAGCAATTAGAAAACCATAGTGTGATAAGACTTCCTCTTTGCATTGTCTGCATTGTTAAGACTTCCTTAATAATAGATTCCAGCACTTTCCCGACTACTGATTTTAGGCCAAACTGGCTTGTGGTGACCATTTTTTCTCTTCCCTCCTTTCTTCAATAGCGGTGTTACATTTGCTATCTTCCAATCTGCTGGGAGCATTCGAGAATCTAGGGAATTTTGGAAAATCATGACTACAGCTGTCTCTGTAGCTATGTCTTTTGGAACTCTAAGATGGAGGCTATCAGGTCCTGGAGGTTTGTGGGAATTTAGCCCCTTAAGTTTCTCTAATACTTAATTTCTGCTATTAATTACCTTGATTTCCTCACTCTTTTTAGCCCCTAGGTTACCCTCTATTTCTGACATGTGGTTTGTGCCTTCCACTGTGACGACAGGCACAAAATATTTGTTAACGTCTCTGGGATTTTCTCATTCCCCATGATAATTTATTCTGTCTCTGCTTTTCAGGAATCAATATTTACTTTAGCTACTCTCCTTTTTAAATACTTGTAAATGTTTTGACAATCTGTTTTCATTCTTCTGGCCAGCCTACATTCTTCTACTTTATTTTTTCCCTTTTTAAATCAACCTTTTGGTAGCCCTTTCCTGGTTTTTAAGACACTCCCAAACTGCAGACTCACTACTATTCTTTGCAACATTATAAGTCTCTCATTTTAATCCTTCATCTCCTTAGTAAACCACAGATGGGTCTTTCTTGCTGATTTTTTGTCTTTCAATGGAATGTATTTTTGCTGAGCATTTTGAATTGTTTCGTTAAATCTCTCCTCCTGTTTATTTACCATCATCCCTTTTAGTCTATTTACCTAATTAACCTTAGCCAGTTCTCCCCTCATACTTGTGTAATTGGTTTTGTTCAAATTCAAGATTATTGTTTGTGATTGGAGTGCATCCTTTTCAAACTTATGATGGAATTCAGTTGTATTATGATCACTATTTCCCAGTGGATCTTTTACTATAAGATTACTCATTAACCTTGCCCGATTGCACAATGCCAGATCTAAAATAGCTTTATCACTAGTAGGTTCCACAACACCTTGCTCCAGGGAACTGTCACAAAAGCATTCTACAAACAAGTTTGCAACCTGTTGCTAAGTTTAGGGACTTTAAATGTTGACAGAGTATATGGCAAGGGTTAACACAATCAAGTGCTCTACAGTTTGCAATGTATATATTCTTACCCCCTCCCCCACAAAAAAAAATCTGGAAATTAAAAGCTCCCATCAGTTTCTTTAAAAAGCGGCACGAAAATGTCAAATTGCTGTAAAGCCTCAACCGGTTCACTCTCAGGGAAGGAAACCTGCCGGCCTTACCCAGTCTGGGCTGTTTGTGACTCCAGTCCCACATCAAGATTGTTGGCTGTTAGCTGGCCTCTGATGCGATCGGTAAAGGCGGCTCACTGCCACTGTCCCAGGGCACTAGGGATGGGTAATAAAATGGCAGCCACGCCAGCAATGCCCCACATACTGAGATCAAAATTAAAAAGGCCAACTTGCTTTATAGGACGATGGCAAGAGGATGGCTTGCCGCACAGCCCCACATCCCCAAACAAGCCCGAGAGAAGAGTTGCCCTACCTGTGTGTGTTCTCTGGTGGGCTTTCAAGTGTGAGCTCTTGGTGTAAACTTTCCGACAACCGTTAAACTGGCAGCGGTGGACTCTCTTCTTGTTGTCCGGCGAGGTCTCAAGGTCACCCTGTCCATTCTCACTCATCGCCTTGACCAGGCCAAGGCCTTTCCTCTGGACAACTTTCACCACCGTCGTGTCATCCGCGGCTGCCAGGGCGTGCGGCGGCTTTAACAAATGTCTGCCGAGCTCCGGGGAGGAGGGCGGCGTGAGGGACGTCACGGCGTTGAGCTGGGCGGGGTTGACCGAGGCGGGGGCCTCGGGGGGCAGCTCCGCTGTCGTTTGTAAGGCGAAGGGCATTTCCAGCTGAAGCTTGTGGGGGGAGGTGGGGGTGGAAGGCAGCTCGCTGCTGTCCGGCTGCCTCCGCGGAAAGCTGGGCTGCAGAGGGTGTGCCAGCTCCCCTTCACCGCCAGCTCCGGCTGAGGCACTCAGCATACAGTCCAACTCTTCCAGGAACGGGTCTGACAGCTTCTTGGGCTCCGTCTGAAGGTAGCGCTCCAATTCGAGGCATGTCTGGTGGGACAGGGTGGGGAATAAAATACAAATACAGGCATCACTGGTGGGAAACTTCTTGCTGAATTCCATTTTCAGAACACATTCAAGCAGAGAGAGAAAGCTTGTTAATCTGTTTAGACAGAGCCCAACAAAGAACATATACGTAGAGCCTGTGCCGTAGGCCCATCAATAACAGGGGTGTTGTGGGGGGTGGACATTTTGATTTGTTAACCCCTTTCTCGGTAGGGTCTGGGACATTTTGAACATGTCAGCCAAACATCTAATAAATAAAAGTGCGCTCTTATAGCTGATCGGAAACCCTCATCCATGCCTTCGTCACCTCCAAATGTGACCATTCCAGTGCTCTCCATGGTTGGTCCCTCATCGTCCACCCTCACGAAACTCCAGCTCATCCAAACCTATACAGTCCCTATCTTAACCCGCACCAAGTCCCATTCACCCAAGACCCTTAACCCTTTGCTGGTCTATATTGCCACCACCCCCTCCCCACCGTCCAGCAATACTTGCAATTTCAAATTCTCATTCTTGAGTTCAAACCCCTCTGTGGCCTCGCCCCTCCCTATCCCTGCATCCTCCTCCAGCCCTGCATCCTTCCAGCAGCTCTGCATTCCTCTCACTTTGGCCTCTGGAGCATCTCCCACTCCCTTCACCCACCACTGGCAGCAGTCCCTTCAGCTGCCCAAGCCTCAAAATCTTGGAACTCCCTCCTTAACAGCACTGTGGGTGTACCATGGATGGCATAAGGTGGCTCACCACCACCTTAAGAGCAGTTAGGATGAGCAATAAATGCTGGCTCTAGGTAGCAGTGCCCACACCCTGTGAATATACAAAAGAAAGCCTCTATAAACTTCTCACCCTTTAAGAATGTCTTTAAAATCCTACATCACCCTCCTAACATCTCCCTCCAGGTTTGTATTGATTTTTCCTTGGGAAGTGCTTCTGTGAAACACCGTAGAACTTTTTCCAAGTTAAAGGCAACATATAAATGCAAGTTTTTGTTGTTACCGTGTGAGGGTTGAGTTATAAAAGCTGAAAAGGTTCACAGTGAACTTACACCATCAAAACAAGCAGTCAAAGCAAGGCCTGCAGTCAACCCTTACCCAACCATCTCCAACCAGGTAGGATCAACATCTGCTCCATCTCCTCATCTGTAGCCTAGTCAGAGGCACACGCATGTCATACACAGAGATTGTGGCAAGTGGCAGATCCTATGTTCTGCATTCAAAAATAACAACTTGCATTTATATAGCGCCTTTAACATAGGCGCATAGAGAGATAATAGGATGGAAGACTAGGACAAAGAGGTCGATGTTAATGAACACCTTAAAAGGAGACGGGGCCAGAGCAATTTAGGGAAGGAAATCCAAAACTCCGGATCTAGGCAGCTGAAGGCATGGCCACGATGGTGGGCTGACTGGAATCAAGGATATGCGAGATATTAGAATTGGATGAGTGCAGAGACCTCCAAGGATTGTAGGTGGTTATAGAGCAGGGATGGTGTGAGGCTATGGTGGGATTTGAACACTCGGATTCTTTATTATCCTGCTATAGAAGAGCACACCAATTCCTTTATTCTCTCCCTCCTAACCTCCATCTCTGTAAATGTGGCACGCCAGGCTCTTTAATCCTTCAGTGACAACGCTCCTCAAATAGCAGCTACATAAAAATATACCGGTTGCCCCTGGCTACCAGCAAATGGAAAGGGGGCCTTCCAAGAACAACACACATGGCACTGGTTTCAAAGCTTGCAACCTCATCTCTAAGTGGGATTACGACTATAAATCAGCGGGGCTTCTTCAGCCCAATTTAAAGTTTATTGAGTGCAAATCAATGCCGATCCAGCTGATAGTTAGATTGACAGGCAGAATGAACTGTCCTTCATAGTATACACTAGTCTGCGTCGGCAAGACTGGAGGTGCTACCAGGACTGTGCACTAGTCCCAAGGTAACAAGAATAATAAAAATAGGCGTCAGCATAAATGCAGATGAAATGGGGCCTAAAACCTAGGCTTCCCCAGGGCACTTGTATTTAGACTGATTGGAGGCGATCACCAGACAGAAACATGGAAACATAGAAAATAGGAGTAGGTCATTTGGCCCTTCGAGCTGCCCCACCTTTCAATGTGATCATGGCTGATACTCTCATCTCAAAACCATTCCCCTGCTCTCTTCCCATACCCTTTGATGCCTTTCGAGTCTAGAAATCTATTTCCTTCTTAAATATATTTAGTTACCCGGCCTCCACAGACCTCTGTGGTAGAGAATTCTACAGGTTCACCACCCTCAGTGAAGAAATGTCTCCTCATCTCAATCCAAATGGCTTACCCAGTATCCTGAGACTGTGACCCCTTGTTCTAGAACCCCCCAGCCAGAGGGAACATCATGCCTGCATCCAGTCTGTCCATCCCTGTCAGAATTACATACATTTCAATGAGACCCCCTCTCATTCTTCTAAACTCCAGTGAATACAGGTCTAGTGGACCCAATCTCTCCTCATATAACAATCCTGCCATCCCACAAATCAGTCTGGTGAACCTTCACTGCACTCCCTCTTTGGCAAGTAAATCCTTTCTTAGGTAAGGAGACCAAAACTGCACACAATACTCCAGGTGTGGTCTCACCAAGCCCCTGTACAGCTGCAGTAAAACATCCTTGCTCCTGTACTCAAGTCCTCTCACAATGAAGGCCACCATAACATCTGCCTTCTTAACTGCTTGCTGCAACTGCATGTTTGCTTTCAGGGATTGGTGTTCAAGGACACCCAGGTCCCCTTGTACATCAACATATCCCAATCTATCACCATTTAAATAATGCGATGCTCTGCCATTGTTTTTCCTACCATTAGCTACTAATGTTGGACAACTATTGGTAGCTAGTAGTACTATTGATGGCACGTCTCCACACACTGGTTTTGACGGCACTTCAGAACAAGTGATCTGAAGTCTCACACTCCGTTACCCCCCACCCTAGCCTCCCACAAAGCCCCAAAACACTGATGACTTACGTGGCTTTGGATGGGGACAGATGGAGTCTCTCACCAAGCAGTACCTCACTGAGCACCACCCCTCCCTCCTCCACATTTACCTCACCTAAAAATACCAGACGCTCGGCCCTGGAAAACGAAGGGGTGAAAGATGAGAAAAGAAAAAGTGTCAGCACACATCGACTCTTTGAACTGAGATTTAATTAAAAGTAAGTCCTTTCCACTGGTGATTAAAACAGCAATCAATTCTTCCTTTCTGTGTTGAAGGCTGTCTTGCCATCTATTAAAAGAATGAGTTAAAAAAGAGAGAAATTTTAAGATTCATTCAGCGACAGGCCAGTTGATATGAGAGACATTAAACTGAAGCCCCCCAAGGCAATTGTAGTGGCTGTAAAAGATCCCATGACACTACCAAGAGCAGGAGATTCTCCTCGTGTCCTGGCTATGCATGAGGAAGCATCAGTGAGACTTCTGAGATGTGGTCACTGTTTTGATCGCTAACTGGTTTATAGCAAGATCCCTTAAGCAGCAACCGAGATAAATGGCCAGTTCATCGTTTTTTGTGGTGCTGGTTGAGGTTTAGGTAATGGCCAGGGTCCTGGTTAGAACTCATCTGCTCTTTTTCAAATAAGGCCATGGGATCTTTTGTATCTCATCTGAAAGATGGTGCCTTCAGCAGTGCAACACTCCCTCATTCCTGTCCTGGAGCGTTGGTCTGGATTATGTGCTCAAATCTCTGGAGTGGGACTTTGAACTCCCAATCTGCTGGCTCAGAGGCAACACTTCTACCCTCTGAGCCACTGCTGACACTTGTAACTGCACCTCCAAGCTATTAGTTCACATGTAGAGTATGCTACACATTTTGTGGGAAAGCATGATGGGGCTCCAATTATGGGTTGCTAATGAACTCACAATCACAATGTGCAACTATACAAAAGAAGCAAATATTCTGACCTTCACCCCTCCCAGTCTCCTCAAATTATGTTTTATTTGTTCATAAGTTGTGGGTGTCACTGGCTAGGCCAACATTTATTGCCCATCCCTAATTGCCCTTGAGGTGGTGGTGGTGAGCTGCCCTCTTGAACCACAGCAGTCCATGTGGTGTAGGTACACCCACAGAGCTATATGAGGAAGGGAGTTCAGGATTTTGACCCAGCGACAGTGAAGGAACAGTGGTATGGTTCCAAGTCAGGATGGCGTCTGGCTTGGAGGGGAACTTGCAGATGGTAGTGTTCCCTTGCATCTGCTGCCCTTGTCCTTCTAGGTGGTAGAGAGGTCGTAGGTTTGGAAGGTGCTGTCGAAGGAACCTTGGTGAATTCCTGCTGTGCGTCTTGTAGAAGGTACACACTGCTGCCACTGTGCGTTAGTGGCGGAGGAAGTGAACTTTTAAGGTGGTGGATGTGGTGCCAATCAAGCGGGCTGCTTTGTCCTGGATGGTGTCCAGCTTCTCAAGCACTGTGGGAGCTGCACTCATCCAAGCAAGTGGAGAGTATTCCATCATACTCCTGACTTGTGCCTTGCAAGTGGTGGACAGGCTTTGGGGTGTCAGGAGCAGAGTTACTCATCACACAATTCCTAGTCTCTGACTTGCTCTTGTAGCCATTGTATTTATATGGCTAGTCCAATTCAGCTTCTGGTCAATGTAACCCCCAGGATGTTGACAGTAGGGGATTCAGCAGGTAATGTCACTGAATGTTAAGTTCTCTCTTGTCGGAGATGATCATTGCCTGGCACTTGTGTGGTACAAATGTTACTGGCCACTTATCAACTCAAGCCTGAATTCTGCCCAGGTGTTTCTGCATGTGGACACAGACTGCTTCAGTAAGTGCGGAATCACGAATGCGCTGAACATTGTGCAAACATCAGTGAACATCCGCACTTCTGACCTCACAGTTGAGTAAAAGATCATTGATGAAGCAGTTGAAGGTGGTTGGACCTAGGACACTACCCTGAAGAACTCCTGTAGTGATATTCTGGGGCTGAGATAATTGGCCTCCAACAACCACAATCATCCTTCTCTGTGTTAGGTATGACTCCAACCAGCAGAGCATTTTCCACCACCCCCCGCCCCGCTGCCCCGTGCCCCCCCCCCCCCCCCCCCCCACACACACACACACACAATCGATTCACATTTACTTCAATTTTACTCGGGCTCCTCGTTGTCAAAGACAGTCACCCTCACCTCACCTCTAGAGTTCAGCTCTTTCGTCCACATTTGGACCAAAACTGTAATGCAGTCTGGAGCCAAGGACCCTGGTGGAACTCAAACTGAGCACCAGTGAGCAGGTTATTGCTGAGTAAATGTTACTTGATAGCACTATTGATGACACCTTCCATCACTTTGCTGATGATTGAGAATAGATTGATGGGATGATCATTAACCTGACTGGATCGGATTTCACCTGCTTCTTGGGCAATATTCCACATTGTTAGACAGATGCCAGTATTGTAGCTGTACTGGAACAGCTAGGGGTGCAGCTAATTCTGGAGCACAAGCCTTCAGTACTATTGCTGGAATGTTATCAGTCTCCATAGCCTTTGCAGTATCCAGTGCCTTCTGCTATTTAGAATTTTTTTCATGGGATTTGGACATCATTTGTTGCCCATCCTGAACTGTACTTGAACTGAGAGGCTTGCAAGGCCAGGAAAGTCAACCACATCGCTGTGGGGCTGTAGTCACATGTAAACCAGACTAGGTAAGAACGGCAGATTTCCTTCCCTAAAGGACACTAGTGAACTAGATGGGTTTTTATGACAATTGATGATAGTCACCATTACTGAGACTAGCTTTCAATTCCAGATTTTCTTTTTTAGTTAATTAATTTAATTTAAATTCTACTAGCTGCCAAGGTGGGATTTGAAACCTGCCCTCAGAGCATTAATCTGGGTCTCTGGATTACTAGCCCAGTGACATTATCACTCTGCCACTATCTCCACATTTCTTAATATCAGAGAGCAAACTGAATTGGCTGAAGGCAGGCAACTGTGGAGCTGGGGACCTCAGGAGGAGGCTGAGATGGATCGCCACTTGGCACTTCTGGCTGAAGCAGTTTGCAAGTACTTCAGTCTTGTTTTTTTGCACTGATATACTGAGCTCCCCCATAATGCATGTGCAGCCTCCTCCTCCTGTTAGTGTTTAATTGTCCACCACCACTTTGGACATGACGGGACTGGAGAGCATTAATCTGATCGGATGGCTGTGGAATCGCTTATCTTTGTCTAACGCACGCTACTTCCGCTGTTTAACATGCGTATAGTCCCGTGCTGTAGCTTCACCAGGTTGACACTTCATTTTTAGATATGCCTGGTGCTGCTCCTGGCATGCCCTCCTGTACCCTTCATTGAACCAGGGTTAATCCCCTGGTTTGATGGTAATGGTAGAGTGAGGGATATGCTGAGCCATGAGAAGTTTCAGATTGTGGTTGAATACAATTCTGCTGTTATTTTTGGTCAACAGTGCCTCATGGGTGCTCAGTTTAGAACTGCTAGATCCGTTCTGAATCAATCCCATTTAGCACAGTGGTAGAGCCATACAACACAATGGAGGGCATCTTCACTGTGAAGACAGGGTTTCATCTCCACAAGGACTGGGTAATGTTCACTCCTACCATTGTTCTCATGGGCATATACATCTGCTACAAGTCAACTGGTGAGAGGTCATGGAGGCTTTTCCCTCTTATAAGTTCCCTCGCCACCTGTCCCAGTCTGGCAGATAGGTCCTTCAGGACTCAGCCAGCTCAGTCACCCTCAGTGATGGACATTGAAGGTCCCCCTCCAGATTACATTCTGTGCCCTTGCCACCATCATGCTTCTTCCAACTGGTGTTCAACATAGAGGAGCACAGACTGATCAGCTGGGGGAGAGAGCTAGATGGTAACTAACTGGAGGTTTCCTTGCCCATGTTTGACCTGATGCCAATGGACCTCATGGGGTCCAGAGTCGATGCTGAGGCCCCCCAGGCCACAGCATCTTGCCAGTATATCACTGTGCCACCATCTATGGGGGTCTGTCCTGCCACTGGGACAGGATGCACCCAGAGATGGTGATGAAGAAGTCTGGGACATGGTCTGTAAGGTATAATTCTGTGAGCGTGACTATGTCAGGCTGTTGCTTGACAGTGGGACAGCTCTCCCAATTTTGACACAAGTCCTCTGATATTGGTTAGGATGACCTTGCAGGATTGACTGGGCAGGGTGTGCATTTGTCATTTCCAGTGCCTAGGTCAATGATAGGTAGTCCACCCAGTTTTATTTATTCAATTTTTCTGTTTGATAAGACTGAGAGGCTTGCTAGGCCATTCCAGAGGCCAATTAAGGGTCAAAGCACATTGCTGTGGGTCTGGAGTCACATGTAGACCAGGACACATAAAGGCAGCAGATTTCCTTTCTTAAAAGGACATTAGTGAATCAAATTAGTTTTTATGACAATCTGGTAGTTTCATGAGCATTGTTACTGGACTTTTTTGAATTTAAACTTCCCCATCTGTAATGACGGGCTTTGAACTTATGTCTCCAGTGCATTAGTCCTAGCCTCTGGATTAATCCAGTAACATTCTAATTATGCTGCCACTCCCAGAGCAGCAACCAACACTCAGGCCTCCTAAAACAGGCCTCGGAGTTGCACCTGCCACCCTCAGACTCCCCTGACTCTGCCATCACTTAAATGTTAAAGATTTAGCACGTGGAACAAGTTGAAACCTAGATTGGCCTTTCCAACACAAGGTATTAAAGTAACACTTCCAATGAAAATCACAGGAGTCCTGAGCCAGTCACAAATGCTGGGCCTCCTTCCTCTCCCATAGTGGGACTTAAGTCTGCTTAACTTCATCTCCTCCTTTATCAGGACAATGGTCAACCGGGTGGGTCATTGGTTGGGAACAGAATGAATATCAAGCAGCATTGCAGCCTATCGGAGCACAGTGTGTGGCTAGTGAGGAATATTTAACAAAAACACACACGCGATTTCACAGCTAGACAGAGAATAAGGGCATTGACTGGTCTCGAAACAGTACACAATATGACTAGATGAAACAGGCCCTGTGAGTATGCAGATTCCTTGATCTGATTGCCTAAGAGCAACTTTTCAACACAAAAGCAAGTGCAGGAATTTGGACGGTGCCTTTGCACTGCATTGAGAATGCTTAAATTGCCTCTCCACTATACAGCCGATCTTGCCAGGCAGCCAGCTGTAAAGCCCCTCAACTCCAATGCCCAACACAAGTGGGCACACAGAATGCTTCCCAGCAGAAAGATTACAGGGCAATTAGGAGAAAAGCCATTCAAAACTAACAGATCCTGCAGGCAGCCAAGGCAGTTAATGAAATGGGACTTCTGTGTCCGCAGCCCAGTGCTAAAGAAAATTAAATAGATTTTAATTATGCTGCAACACAGACAAGAGCTTTTCTTTCAGCTTTTGTAACTTCCTGGGGGATTCTGAGGGCTGGAGGTCATCAAGCCTCATTTTCCTCCTTCTAGCTTCTGCTCCCTATCTCTGTAACCTCCTCCAGCCTGCAACCCTCCGAGATTGCTGTGCGTCTAATTCTGGCCTCTTGCACACCCGATTTCCTACCCCCCACCCCCCCAACCATTGGCCTTCAGTCTTCAGCTGCCTAGGCCCTAAGTTCTGGGATTCTTCCCTAAATCTTTCTATCTCTCTCCTCCTCTTCCAAGTTGCTCCTTAAAACCCACTCTCTTTGACCTGTCCTAATATCTCACGTGACTCGATATCACATTTTACTTGATTACATTCCTGTGAAGCTGCACTGGGATGTTTTACGATGTTAAAGGTGCTATCTGTATAGATACAAGTTGCTGTTTAGGTGTTAGCTTGGCTCAGCAAGCAACATTCTCAGTTCTTTGGTGTAAGATTGGTCCCTATTCTAGGGCCAAATTAACCACAACCTGTTATTTTGAGACTAGCGTTCCATATAGGCCAGACTAGGCCAGGCCAGGTAAGGACTGTTTGAGTTTTGAAAATGCAATCTTAAGTGTACTGCCTAGCTTGCCATATTCATGTGCCTCTGCCATAAGGCAAGCTGACTGTAGGCTGCCATTTCTAACCAGTCCAATAAAGCTCCTCACAGAGACAGACACTGAAGATGACTTCTGTCCTTATACATGAAACATGGTGTCAGGAAGTGAAGAAAAAAAATAGATTTTTGAGCCCAGGAAATGATGCAGAGAAGACACTGAAAGCCTAGGAGCACAAAGATTCAAATCTGCTCCTGGACAAAAAGAAAAGCTGCAAGTAAAATACTGCCTACAGAAAAGAACCAGCTAAGAAAGGCACACAGAAAAGGCTCAAATCTGTAGAAAGCTACTGCAAAAGGACAAAGGTAAAGCACTGAGATGTAGATGCAAAGGAAGTGCAGACAGAGGCTGCAAGTAAGTCACTGAGTGAGCAAAATGGCTGCAGTAAATTTTCCAATCCCATCTCCAGTTGAATTGAAGAGTGATGCATGGAAAAACTGGCTATGATGGCAAAACTATGATATTGCAACATAATTAATTAACAAGCCTGAACAGGTAAGAGTTGCCACACTTTTAACACTGTTGGGGAGGGACTGCTTCAAAGTGTATACCACACTAAATCTAACTGACGAGCAAAGAAAACAGACAGCAGGGATTTTGAATGCCTTGAACACACATTTTGAACCCTGGGTGAATGCTACATATGAACAATATGTATTCAACACTAGAGTCTGGGTGAAAATGAGACCACTGAACATTACGTGATGGCAGTAATGCAGCTGGCAGAATCATGTGAATTTGGACAGCAAAAAGATGATCTGATTAAAGGTAGATTAGACACCCCTCAGTGGGAGCAAGTCTACTGAAAGATGAGAGACTGATGCTAAAGAAAGCGATAGACCTGTGTCAAAATGCAGAAGTTGTAAAACATCAGCTACAGCATATGTATGGCAGAACAGACCAGGACATACATTATGCTGAGAGACAGTCCAAGTCAAAAAATAGCAGAGCAATTGTAGACAAAGGGCAGCCCACATGTAAACTGGGAGTGAAGTTGTTCCTTTACTGCAATTGGCCAGTCAGGGAACATGGATCTCACCAGCTAAGTACAGAACTACCTTCAATGCCAGATGACCACGTATCCACAACAACCACAATGGAACAACAACAGTTACCAAGGCAACAAGGGCCATGGGCACAACACTCTGCTGACAAAGAATATCACCCAAACAGCCAATGTCAGCGTGCACATGCACCATTAAGAGACCCACACGATTTAAAGACTATGAATGCAATGCATGTGCAGTGACTGACTAGTAGAACAAACAGTTGTCAATGCATGAGAACTGTGGGTGTATAGTGGGTAACTTGGGTAATTCACAGTCACACAGGATCGTGCATGCAAATATGTTTTTGTTCGCTAGGAAAAGAGGGATGTTTGTAGCTTTTCTTCAATATGAAAAGGAAGATGTTTGGATTTTGAAAATGCAATCTTACCAACTGTACTACCTAGCTTGCCATAGGCATGTGACTCTGCCAGGAGGCAAGCTGACTGTAGGCTGCCATTTCTAACCAGTTCAATGAAGCCTCTCACAGAGACAGACAATGATGAAGAGAGCTGTCCTTATATATGAACAAGGATGGCAGGTTTTCTTCCCTGAAAGACATCAGTGAATCAGATGGGTTTTAAAGTCAATCCAATAGTTTCATGGTCACTTTTACTCATACCAGATTATAGTTCCAGGTTTAATAATTTTCTTAAAACTGAATTCAAATTCTCAAGCTGCCACAATGGATTTGTATTCTCAGTCTCTGGATTAGCCCAATAACAACACAAACAGAGCCTTTTAACAACGTAACCTAATCGTGCGAGGACTGGTATTCAAATGATGTGACAAAGTAAATGAGGTAGCACAGTCGCCGAACACGTTCAGTTTTTTATGCTACACTGAGGGCACTGACTCTTTTCACCCCATTGCCAGCAACAGCACTCTCTTCAGCAGCCTCTTTCTCCACACGACAACAGTCTTGGCTCAGTGGTAACACTCTCATTGCCGAGTCAGAAGGTTGCAGGTTCAAACCCCACTCCAGAGGTTTGAGCGCAAATTCTAGGCTGACCTTCTAGTACAGAGCTGAGGGAATGCTGCACTGCTGGAGGTGCCCATTAAACAGAGGCCCCATCTGTCCTCTCATTACTTCAAAGAAAATCAAGAGAATTCTCCCTACTGTTGAGGACAATATTTATCCCTCAATCAACATCACTAAAAAAAATTATCTGGCCATTATCTCATTGCTGCTTGTGGCATCTTGCTGTGTGCAAATTAGCTACAAAGTTTCCTACAGTCCAAAAGTGACTACACTTCAAAAATACTTCATGAAGTACTTTGTGAGCTCTACAGAAATTCAAGTCTTTTTTTCTATTAGTTTCACACAGATCTAACCTTAGTCCCTGCGTACCGCAAGAGACCCCCCCAAATCCTGGCACAAATGTTCGTGTTAAAGACTTCATTTCAAAGTGAGGTATCAGAGGGGTCAAAGGGAAGAAAAATCCCAAAATCTATTTCAAGACCGCAGTTTTAAAAAGGGAAAAGCTAGTTCCAGTTTGATGCCCTGGTATATTTCCCCAGGCCTTCTCTTTGCCCCTTCGACCAGCACTGGTTTCTTATTTTCCCTTGAATACCCACTTTTATTGTCCTCTTACGCTCCCAATCCCCAGCTGCCTCTTACCCTTACCTTTCAGGGGCAATGTCAGGTAGTTTTTCTTGAGGCACATGTAACCCCAAGGCCTGTTTTAGAAGGCCCGAGAGCTGGTCGCCTTGGGAACGGCAACATAATTGTAATGTTACTGGATGAACCCAGAGGCCTGGGTTAATGCTCTGGAGACACAAGTTCAAATCCCATTGCTACAGATGGGGGAGTTTAAATTCAATTATCACAAATCTGGAATAAAAAGCTAGCTTCAGTAACAACGATCATGAAACTACCAGATTGTCGTAAAAACTAACCAGTCGCAGTGGAAATCACCAAAAGGATCTCGAGGGTGGGGATCATTTTAAAATTTCAAAGCTGAGCTTGGTAACTTGTTAGGCAAGGGTATTAAGGGTTAAGGAACCCTGGTGGATAAATGGATTTAAGATACAGACCAGCCATGATGGAATGGCATAACAGGCTTGAGGGGTTGAATGGCCTCCTCCTAAATTGCTAAATTCCTATGAATTTAAACCCATGATACTCACTTCCCTGCCCATGATAAAATAAAAGTAACAAGGTTGGTGGATATATGGGGCGGGGCGGGGCGGGGGGGGGTGGTGTGGGAGCTGCAGTGATTTGTCTTCAGATTACATCCAAACCCGATGACTACTGCTTCTCTCCATAAGATGGCTGCCCAGACCGGTCTGTTTCAAGCGTTTCCCCAGTAGATGCAATGTGGAAGGGGCCGCTGCACAGAGAGCAAGTCTGTGAGCCAAGGGAGCCTGAGTGCAGGTTTGCTGGTTTTATCACCATGTTGTACAAATTTCCGGCTGGAATATATTCGTCGTGAGAGCCATTTGAATTCGGATTTCCACACTGTACAGACAAGCCAGACACAATCAATCACCAGCGGTTGCCTACTAATAGGATTAGACCGGGGAGTGTCGGTGAGGGGAGGGAAGCAGCTTCTCCGATGTTGCAGCACATCAGCTAATAAGGCAGCAGCTCCCTGGAATCACAGCCCACTTTCATTTCATTAACTTCTTCTGTAAGGATTAACTTTGGTTCAAATAGGATTGCAAGCCCTTTTTTTTTTAAAACAAAAGAGGAAAGGTCAACCCCAGGAGATCAAATCACAGCCAATTAGATTAGATGGTAACTTCTTGTGGTCATGTTATTTGGTTATGCTTTTGCAAAGCCTTTGCTCTGTGACAAAGCCGCTCAATTTTCCTGTGCCAACATTTTCTTGTTGCAATGTACATTTGCAACCTTTCTCTCCCAGCTTCAAAAGCCATCTTAGCTTCTGCAAGCCTACCAAGACTAAGCATTAAACACTTCAGGTGTTCTATTTTACAATACGCCTATTTTCTGAAAGGAATTGGATACGCTAGCACAGCCTTTCTTGATCTAGACTTGGGTGCACAGGGCAGAACCATGCTAACAGATTGTGATGGAGGCAGGCTCAAATAGGAATTGGATAAGTACCTGAA
Source organism: Isurus oxyrinchus (assembly GCA_026770705.1). NCBI lineage: Eukaryota > Metazoa > Chordata > Chondrichthyes > Lamniformes > Lamnidae > Isurus > Isurus oxyrinchus. The sequence continues at coordinate 18,294,580 of JANJGN010000014.1, forward strand.
GAGAAACAAAAATTGCAGGGCTACAGGGATGGGCAGTAGATGAGAGACTCTTGCAGAGAGCCAGGATGGACACAAAGGGCTGAATGGCCTCCTGTGTTGTCAGGGGTGGTCTTGGCATAGTGGTGTTGTCACTGGACTGGTAATCCAGAGACACAGGGTAATTAATGGTCTGGGAACCTGGCTTCGAATCCCACCATGGCAGATGAATTCAATAAAAACCTGGAATTAAGAGGCTGGTATGACCACAAAACCATTGCAGATTGTCGTAAAAACCCATCTGGTTCACTAATGCCCTTTAGAAAAGGAAATCTGCCGTCTTTACTTGGTCTGGTCTACATGTGACTCTAGATCCATAGAAATCAAATGACCTCTGAACAAGGGCAATTAGGGATGGGCAATAAATGCTGGCCCAGCCAGTGAAGCCCGCATCCCATGAACGAATAAAAAACAAATCTATTCTGTGATTTTTGTGGAAGAAAAAATTGCAGAGCTATGGGGAAAGGGTAGGATAGTGGGACTAACTGGGTAGCTCTTTCAAGGGGCTGACACAGACACAATGGACTGAATGACCTTCTTCTGTTGTCGGGTGATTCACTGATGGAAAGTGTGGAGAAATCAGATTCACAATGTCATTTCTTGCTTCTCACCCCTGTGATAAACCTATGGCCCTAGAAGGTTCCATGCAGCCAGCCGTGGTTCTGCTGCAGCACTCTCACCTCAGAGTCAGAGGCTGCGGGTTCTCATTCCAGAGAATTGAACACAAAATCTAGGCTGACATTCCAGTGCCAGTATTGAGGGAATGCTGCACAGTCACAGGTGCTGACTTTGGGACAAGATGTTAAACTGAGGCAAAAACAAAAATAAACTCAGCAGGTCTGACAGCATCTGCAGAGAGGGATATAATTACAGTTCTGATGAAGGGTCATACGGACTCAAAACATTAACTGTGTTCCTCTCCACAGATGCTGTCAAACCTGCTGAGTTTTTCCAGCTATTTTTATTTTGCATTTATTTTTGTTTTGGTTTCAGGTTTCTACCATCTGCAGCATTTTGCTTTTATGTTAAACTGAGGCCCTGTCTTCCCTCTCAGGTGGATGTAAAGGACCCCGGTACAATTCTGGACAAGAGCACCAGGATACCCCAGTATCCCGGCCAATATTTATTTCACAGCTGTAAGCATCAGAACAGATTATCTGGCCTTTAGCACATTGCAGGAATTTGCTCTGCGCAAATTTGCTGCCAGGTTTCCTAGATAATGACAGCTATGTACACTTCAACAGTGACTCCATTTCAAAAACTATTTCATTGGTCAGAAAGCATTTTGGGACTTTCCAAAGGTCATGAAAGGCGGTAAACAAATGCAAGTTCTCTCTTTTCGAGAAGCTTCACCAAGTGGAAGTTTCACCAAGTGGTAGACAGGCAAATTGGGAAGTGGTGAAGACACCCTCCAAATTGTGAAGCTATTTGTTGGTCAGAGAGGGGAAATGCCAGTCCACTCGCAGGCTCCCAACAGTGCCATCACCTCGCTGGGTACAAGCGAGCCCACCTCATACGGTCTTCAATTTCTCCACCCCCACCCCCAACGGGGTGCTCTGTGCCCCAACATTGGTCCGGGAAGGGATTTGGGTTTCCCGTTCTCAGTTGCTCCACAAAATTGTGGATTTAAAAATGGGGGAAGCAATGGCCTTTCACCCCAGTGGAGGTGTGAACTATGCAACAGTTTGGCCGTGACAAACTTTGCCCATTTCCATTATTTCCTATTCCATGCAACCCCCACCTTTACTTACGACTGTGTTTCCCCCTCCCATTCTCTCCTGAAGGGAGCAGGAACCATCGAGCTCCAGCTGCCACTCCGAGTGTACATGTCTCCAGGGCTGGTGCCATCCCCCCAAATATGGTTGAATGACATTCAACACCAGGACTCTCGTGTAATTTTCACTCTGAAGTATTGGCGTTCGATTCTAGGCATCTAACGTCAAGAAGAATATATTGGCCTTGGGAGGGGGTGCATTAAAATGATACCAGGGCTAAAAGCATTAAATTAAGAGGACAGGTTACACAGACTCATCTTATATTCTCTTGAGTATACAAGATTAAAGGGTGATCTAATTGAGGTGTACAAGATGATTAAAGGATTGTTTCTAGGGTAGAGAGAGAACCTATTTCCTGTGTGGTAGGAGAGTTCAGAATAAGGGTGCACAACCTTAAAATTGGAGCTAGGACGTTCAGGGGATACCAGGAAGCATTTCTTCACACAAAGGGTAGTGGAAATCTGGAACTCTCTCCCCAGAAAAGTAGCTGAGACTCTGGGATGTGGTTGAATGAAAGTTCTGCAAGGGGGATTGATCAATTTTTGTTGAGTAAAAATTTTAAGGATTATGGAACCAAAGCAAGTAGATGTAGTTAAGATACAGATCAACTATGATCTGACTGAATGGTGGAACAGGCTGAAGGGGCTGAATGGCCTACTGCCTGCTCTTATATTTCCAAACCCTGGACACAAAAGGTCTACTACAATACCCAGGGTAGGCTCTGGAAGGCCCTCTGTTTCTGTGTTCTATCAAGTGACCCCAGGCATATCCTCTCAAAAGCAATGAGTGCAGCAGGAAATGGATGAATGAACACACAGCATATATCCTGAGCTGGAAACTTGGAGATAGTCAATTATCAGAGCAAAGCTCAAGGTATTTTGAACCTCAGCTGCACTTGAGATTAAACTCCCAACCAGTTCTGAGGAGGGAATCATACGCGACATGTCCACTGACTTGTGCTGTTTCTACAGCAGGAGGTTTGAAGGGCCAAATGGCCTACTCTTGCTGCTATTTCTTATGTTCTGTGTAGTCCAATAGAAATCGCTGACTAGCCATAGGAGTGGGCTGGGGTGACACTGTTTGCCTGTACTCGCTAACTGTTGTATTCAGCACAAGGCTTTGTCTACAAGAGACTGTGCTTCACATATACATTTATTTAACAAACATCAGCCAAAGATATAGAAGCTCCCCCAATCAAAAAACACCCTCGTTTTCGTCTCATCATTTTATCAACAAAAAAACACAAAAAAGGTCCAAATTCACCTGCGTACAACAGTGAATGAGTACTGAATTCACAAGTCCAACAATGGTGTATGTTACTCATTGTTATTTAATCTGAAATAAGACCAGCCAAGTCTGGATCACCAATTAGCTGCAGATGGTTAATTCACCGGTCAACATGTTGCTTGACCTGTTGAGTGTCTCCAGTGTTAGCTGTTCCTTCAAAACTGCAGTCACTTTCTCTTCCACTCAAGCTGCACAGGAAATAGTATAACTAGACAATGAATGAAAATCTACCTACACAACATGGAAAAGATGTGATACTGGTAATATCCCTTGTATTAAGCTTTAGTGGAGGCTCCATCTTTCTCTATATCGGCTGGCAGAGCTGGGCTGTGCTGTTGCAATAGATTTATTTGCTCCTAAGATAAAAATGCACACAAACCTCCAAAGGATACTGTACAAAGACCAGCATCTGAATACTTAATGCATTCACTCCTTTGTCTGCCAGTTCAACAAGAAGCATTACCCTGTTTAAAATGAACAGCAGGCAAAAGGCAAAGGAATTAAATCCAAATATGGTTGAAGCTTTTGTATGCCAATTGCTGCAGAGGGCGATTTCCCAGCCCTGCAGCGTGCAGCGTACCCTGTCAACACCGGATTCATTTTGATGAGACCAAGAGCTGGTACGAACAGCAATGAGCTGTAATTAAGTTCATGGCATCTCACCTCTCACCCCTGGGTCAGAAGCTGCAGGTTCAAACCCCGCACCGGAGAATCAAGCACATTATCCAGGCTGGCATTCCAATGCAGTACTGCTGCACTGTCCGAGGTGCCATCTTTCAGATGAGATGTTAAACCCATGCCCTCTCAGGTAGACATATATGGCACTATATCAAAGAAAAGCAGGGGGAGGGGGCAGGGTTATTCTCATTGATCTGACCAATATTTATCCCTCAACCAACATGACCTAAAAAAAAGTCATTTCTCTCCTTGCTGTGTGTAGCGTTCATTAGTAAAAAAGGAGACCTCAATAGATCCAATCTTGGAGTTCAAGCTAAGCCAGCTAAACAGAGAATCCGTGGAAAGCTTTGTCACACAAAGGTTTGTGTGAATTGGAAAATTGGAACTCACTGCATCAGAAGGGGGACAGATGATGAACCAATTGTGGTGCAAATTGTACAAGATAGACTAGATTAACTTGATGTTGAAGTATTTGATGTAAATTATATGGCAAAAGGGGCAGGAAATTGGGATTAAGAGTTCTAACAGCTAACAAAATGACAGAAGCTCAATGGGCCAAATGGCTTCCATCTATTCCTTCAAATACAAGGAAATCAAAATGCTTGTGATCATGAGAGGTGACTGGGTATAATAAAATTGTGGAGGGTTAATGGGAAGGATTGTAAGTGATTTCTTTTGCACTAATGAGATCCAGCAGTGCTAGGAATGGAAGAAATTTGTGCTAATTGAACACAAATACCAAGCGTTTCCAGGTCAGATACGGCACATGTTAAATATCCCAGAAATGTGCTTCTAGCTCCAAACAGTAAGAACACCGTTTGCTGCTCCAGGCTCACAATGGTCAGCCATGGCACAGGTGGGTAGCATTCTCACCTCCGAGTCAGAGGTTGCGAGTTCTGTCCTACTCCAGATTCTGGAGCACACAAGCTGCCTTGACACCCAAGTGCTGTACTGAGGGAGTGCTACACTGTCAAGGGCCATCTTTCAAATCAGATGTTAAACTGAGTCCCCATGTGCACTCAGGTTTAAACAGATGAATCAGGAATAGGCCATTTGGCCCCTCCAGACTGTTCTGCCATTTTGATAAAATCATGGCTGATCTGTTTGCGGCCTCTAATTGTCTGTTTACCCCCTAACCCTTTGACTCGTTTGTCATCAAGAATCTATCTAACTCAGCCTCAAAACTATTCATGACTCTGTCTCCACTGCTCTCTGGAGAAGAGAATTCCACAGACTGATGACCCTCTCCAGAAAGAAATTCTCCTCTTCTCCGTCTTAAATGGGAGAACCCTTATTTTTAAACCGTGTCCCCTAGTTCTAGTCTCTCCCATAAGGGGAAACATCCTTTCAGCATCTAACCTGCCAAGCCCCCTCAGGATCTTATATGTTTAAATAAGATCCCCTCTCATTCTTCTAAACTCCAATGGGTACAAGCCCAACCTGTCTAACCTTTCCTTAGAAGGCAACTCACTCACCCCAGAAATCAGTCAAGTGAACCTTCTCTGAACTGCTTCTAATGCAATTATATTCTTTCTTAAAAAGACCAAAACTGTACACAGTACTCAAGGTGTGGTCTCATCAATATTCTGCACAACTGAAGCAACACTCACCTACTTTTATATTCCATTCCTCTTGCAATAAATGAAAACTTTCCATTTGCCTTCCTAATCACTTGCTGTACCTGCATACTACCTTTTTGCAATTCCTATACCACGACGCCCAGATCCCTCTGCACCACCGAATTCTGCAATCTCTCTCCATTTAAATAGTATACTGCTTTTCTATTCTGCCTGCCAAGTGGACAAGTCCACATTTCCCATGTTATACTTTATCTGCTCAATTTCTGCCCATTCACTTAACCTATCTAAATTCCTCTGTTGACTCTATACCCTCCTCACAACTTACTCTCCTACCTATCTTTGCATCATCAGCAAATTTAACAACCACACATTCCATCTTTTCATCCAAGTCATTGATATAGACTGTAAATAGTTGAGGCCCCAGCATGATCCCTGTGGAACTTCACTGGTTACATCTTGCCAACCCGAAAATGACTCAGTTATCCCACTCTATTTTCTGTTAGCTAACTAATCCTCTATCCATGCTAACATATTACCCCCTCCACCATGTTCTCTTATCTTGTGTAGTGACCTTTGATGTGGCACCTTATCAAATGCATCTTGAAAATCCAAGTACATCACAAATATAGGTTCCCCTTTATCTACGTTGCTTGTTAATTCCTCAAAGAACTCTAATTAATTCATGAAACAAGATTTCTCTTTCACAAAACTATGTTGACTGCCTGATTGCATTAAGATTTTCTAAATGCCCTGTTATAACCTCCTTAATAATAGGTTTGGGCAGTCTCCCTATGAAAGATATTAAGCTAGCTGGCCTAGTTTCCTGCTTTCTGTCCCCCTCCTTTCTTGAATAGAGGACTTACATTTGCTATTTTACAATCTGATGGGACCTTTCCAGAATCTAGGTAATTTTGGAAAATTAAAATCAAAGCATCTACTATCTCAACAGCCATTTCTTTTAAGACTCTAGAATGAAGTCCACCAGGACCTGGGGACTTGTCAGCCTTTAGTTCTAACAACTTCCCAGTACCCTTTCCCTGGTGATTGTTTTAAGTTCCTCCCTTCTTTTCACCTCTTGATTTATAATTATTTCTGGGATGGTATTTGTGGGTTTTTTTTTACAGTGAAGACAGACTCAAAATATCTGTTCAATGCATCCACCATTTCCTTGGTTCCCATTATTATTTCCTCAGACTCACTCTCTAGAGGACCTACACTTACTTTATTTATTCTTTTCCTTTCTAAATGCCTGTAGAAACTTTTACTGTCTATTTTTATTTTTCTAACTAGCTTTCTCTCGTGGAGATAAAAAGCCCGTTGACACTATTTTCAAGAGTGAGGTAATTCTCCCCATTGTCCTGGCCAACATTTGTGCCTCAGCCAACATCACTAAAACAGATTACTTGGCCATTATCACATAGTTGTTTGTGGGACCTTGCTGCGCACACATACATTACAACACTGACTACACTTCAAAAAGTGCAAGTTCCCTGAGGTAATGAAAAGTAGCTATAAAAATGCAAACGTTGCTTATACAAGATAAATAACTGGTGGCGCAGTGGTAATGTCCCTACATCTGGGCCAGAAGCTCCAGGTTCAAATCCTACAACAGGACGTGTTAGCGACAGAAGCAGCATTCATGGACTTGGTTCAACAAGCTGCTAATCAGCCTGGGGAATCCTTCCACCACCTCCCCACTATTTCCTAAAGAGGAAAAAAGTGTGTGAAGGTACACTAAAAAAAATAGCTTAATGGAAGCGTGAGGAAATAAGGCCAAACTTCCACATGCTCTTGAGTAGCTCAACTTTGCTTCATTCTGGACTGTTAACACCCCGAGGCTGAAAGGTCACCAGCAGGCCTGAGTCAAGGTCAAGGTTATGTAGCTCCAAGGTGAGAGGGTATCATGGGAGTCAGCTGATCCACCCAATTCCCCAGAGCTGGTGTTACTTTTCACACTACATGGAAGAGTTCCTTCTTGTGTTTCCTTAAGACCCAAAGGCAGCCAAGGTACTTGTTTGGGGCCTATCACTCCATATGTTGCCTCATTGGACACCCCCCCCACCCCCGGGTAAAGGCGTGGTGTATGGTTCCCACGGCCACTCCCACTCCCTGGAATGATAACCGCAGTTGTAATCTGCATGCTTTAGAACTAGCTAGTCCAGGTTTTTTTTGTAAATAGGTGCCCTCAGGACAGAGAGCAAAAGACAGAGAAAAGAAGAGAAACTGAAAGGAAGAAAACAAAGGCAGAGAGAGAATAAAGAAACAGAGAAACAGAAGGCAAGAGGAAACCGAGAGGCAGAACGAGGAAACAGAGAAACGGAGAGGCAGAACGAGACAACGGAGAGGCAGAGCGAGACAACGGAGAGGCAGAACGAGACAACGGAGAGGCAGAGTGAGACAACGGAGAGGCAGAGCGAGACAACGGAGAGGCAGAGCGAGACAACGGAGAGGCAGAGCGAGACAACGGAGAGGCAGAACGAGACAACGGAGAGGCAGAAAGCAAGAAAGCGGGCAAGGAAGGACAGAGAAAATCTGGTGCTTTTCTGTTGGTGAGACAGCATAAAAAGGTGCCTAATTTCCAAGCCCAGGAAGCTTCTGAGAGGGGAAGGAAAGATTCTGTGGTGCATTTTCCACAGTGCGTAGTCTGTCCACATGTCAGCTGCTTTTGCAAGTAGATTAAACTAAAAATAAATCAGGAGGCTGAGGGTAAAAGGGGCTAAAACCCACGACAAACACCGAGAAAGCAGCCGGTTCGAGAACCCACCCGTCCTTGCTAAGGAGGGTCGAGGCCAGTGATTGGGATGAGGCGCTTGGCGTTTGGACTCGTGGGTTAGGAAGGATGAATACTTTGTCAACTACCTCACCCTGTTCCTAATCCTAGGATTGTCCATGAGTCCTCAAAATTTAAAGATGGAATTCCCATATGAGAAACACTGAAAAACAATATCAGGGCAGTATTTTTTTTAAGTGTTCCTTTCTTCATTTTTTTCCTTTTGTCGATGATTAAAAGAGAATATTGGAGAGTGTGGGGGTGGGGGGGGGGAGACTCGGCCAGGGCAGGAGACCATGTGACAAAATCGCCAGGAATACGTCAAACCAGATCGAGTTGCTTCCTGTATGAACAGTGGCCAAACAGGACAAGGTGACAGTGTACAGAGCGATCCCAACCAAGACAGGAGCAGTGAGGTTGGGGGGGGTGGGGGGGGGGACACAATTCAGAGGAAACAAGATAAAAAGTGTACACAAAATTAAAACAAGGGATGTTCAACGGCTGAGAGCGAGAGATCGAGAGAAAGAGAGAAAAAAGAGAGAGTCAATAGGGTCTTTGATGATCTGTTTCAAACTGAAAGCTCCAAAGTAATGGAATAAAATGAACCCATTGTTCCTGTCACATTTAATATTGGGCAGCAGACAGTGTCCTGTAATACCCACAGCACTGCAGGGTAGAGTCAGTTCAAAGACAGCCCAGCAACCGTTTAATGGTATTTGGATTTTCTCATGGAAGAATGTAACCTTTAGCGATCTGTTGTCGGGGGGCTGGGGGGGAGGTGGGGTGGCAGTAGTTGGTGGGAAAGACGAGCATAGGGGGAGTGAGGAGGGAGAGAGGGCTTGCTAGAGACCAGCACACATGCTGCCTGGATGCAAAATGTGGCATACGCTTCTCGGAATTCAATGCCCTCCTTCCCATCTTGACCAACTAAGTGGACTCAGGAGTCCAATTAGCAACCAATCAACACTCCCCTCCTGCACAGTAAAAAGTTGTTGCCTCCCCTGACATTGGGTATTCTTGCAATTGTCCTGGTGAGTGCAAGATAAAAAGCTTTGACAAAATGTCTTTTTTCAGCAATACTCAAGATTAGTTTTGTTGTTGTGTTGGTCCGGTGGGTTCCAAAGCTCTAGACCACTAAGAATTTTCCTCCCCTCATGTCTGGCTCTGTTATCGACTAACAGATTGAGACCGATTCCTATTAGTCAAGAACTCCATTATTGTATCTTCCAATGACCAGGATAGCAGAAGTAAGCTAGACGGACTTTGGACTTTCTTTGCCCAGCAATATCTATGCGCTAATGTGAATACTGTAACCGAAGTCCCCACACGGTGAGAGAAGACAACTTGAATGTGGAAGGCAACATAAACTAATCCACCAATAAACACATCTTCCCTTTTCCTCCTGTCAGCATGCTGAAGGGACCGTTCCTTCTACAACACTCTGGTCCACTCCTCTCTCATCCCCAACATCTCATCCCCTTCCCATGCAATTGCAGGAGGTGTAACACCTGCCCCTTTACCTCCTCCCTCTTCACCATGCAAGGCCCCAAACCATTCCTTTCAGGTGAAGCAGCAGTTTACTTGCATTTCTTTCTAATTAGTCCACTGCATTCGCTGCTCAATATGTTCTTCTCTGCATTGGGGAGACCAAACACAGACTGGGTGACCGCTTTATGGAACACCTTCGGTCTGTCCGCAAGCATGACCTCAACCTTTCTGTCGCTTGCCGTTTCAATTTACCACCTTGCTCTCAATCTCAAATTTCTGTCCTCAGTCTGCTTCAATGCTCCAGTGAAGCCCAATGCAAGCTTGAGGAACAGCACCTCATCTTCTGACTAGGCACTTTACAGCCTTCTAGACTCCACAATGAGTTCAACAACTTCAGACTATGAACCCTGCCTTCCAATTTGTATTTTCCCCCTAATGCCAGTCTGCATCATGTTCTCATGTTTTGCTTTCAAACAGCGCTGACCTTTATTCTGCTATTAACACATACTGCTTTTTTGCTTTCAGATAGTGCTGACCTTTAGTCTGTTATTAACACCTACTCTGGACCAATGCTTTGCTCCTTTACCACTACCACCATTACCGCTCTTTTTGCCTTTTGTTCCATGACATGTTGTCATTTAATCTCCCCTGCCCTCTAACCTGTTCACCTTCCCTTTTCCATTTGCCCCTCCCCCCACATTTTCAGCTGCACAAAATCCATCACATTTCTACATCTCTTCAGTTCCAAAGAAGTCATATTGGATTCAAAATGTTAACCCCGTTTCTCCCTCCACAGATGCTGCCTGACCTGCTGAGGTTTCTCAGCACTTTCTGTTTGAGTCCATAAACTAATTGGTCCAATGTTAAGGAGGATTCAGAGACCTGGGAATTGATGTATATGAATCTCTGAAGGCAACAGAAAAATTCAAGAAGCTATTAAGCAATGTGGGATCCTTGGCTATATAAATAGAGGCACAAGCATACAAAAGCAAGGAAGCTATGCTGCATTTTTACAAAACAATGGTTAGACCTCAGCTGTTGTGTCCAATTCTGGGCACTGCACTTTAGGAAGGACTTCAGGGCCTTGGAGGGAGGGAAGGGGAGATTTATTAGAATGGTACCAGGGATGAGGGACTTCAGTTATGCAGAGAGGCTGAAAAACATATGAACATACATACGAACATATGAATTAGGAGCAAGAATAAGTCACTCAGCCCCTCAACCCTTCAATAAGATTATGGCTGATCTGATTGTAACCTCAACTCCACATTCCTGCCCACCCCCAATAACCTTTTACCCCCTTGTTTATCAAGAATCTATCTACCTCTTCCTTCAAAATATTCGAAGACTCTGCTTCCATTGCCTTTTGAAGAAAAGGAAGCTGAGAACCTTCTCCTTAAGAGCAGAGAAGGATAAGTGGGGATCTAATAGAGATGTTCAAAGATATGCAGTGTTTTGATAGAGTAAATAGAGAGAAATTGTTTCCAGGGGCAGATGGGGCAATAACCAGGGAATATAAATTTGAGGTAATTGGTAAAATAGCCAAAGGGAGATGAGATTTTTTTTTTGAGTATTGCGAGTTGTTGTCATCTGGAATACAGTGCCTTAAAGGGTAGTGGAAGCAGATTCAACAGGAACTTCCAAAAGGCATTGGATAAATACTAGTAAAGAAGAAATTTGCAGGACTCTGGAGAAAGAGAAAGGGCTGTGGGATTAATTAATTGCATAGGTCTTTCAAAGAGGTAGCACAGGCATGGTGGACAAAATGGCCTCCTGCTGTGCTGTATGATTCTATAGCTTGGAAAACAGCCTGTTCATTAAAGAGGAAAATGAATTTCTGGTGTCCAAAGTTACATTTCTGGACAGCTGACTTAAAAAATAAAAGCACAGTCCAGTCCAAACCCTGTCGTTGCAGGAGCTGAATGACACCTTAAGGGCTCACTCCACCAATCGAAGACCTGCCAAAACTCAGACCTCACTACTCTTGAGGTGCGAGTGCCAGGGTCGAACAGCCACTGCCTTTCAGATACGAGTCTGAAGCAACCCTTTGCCCCACAGGCTGCTGTGAATGGCTTCACTCCACCCTCCCATTATTGGAATAGGCACTGTCTGCAACCAAAATGATCCAAGCAGAGTTTCAATTTCTTTTCTTTAATCATTTATTATACAAAACATCATAATTCATTATATAAAACATTTATATATTTATAACGAATCAGCATTTATACTTCCCTCTGGTCGAAAGGGCAGTCTCTGCCTATAGGATTTGTGGTTGCACAGCTCGATGCAGTTGCAAGTCAATTCATATGATGCACTCAAAAGAAGTCCGGGGCTGAAATGCAGATTTATCCAGATAGCACCTCTCATGACCTCAAGATGTCCCAGAGTGCTTTCCAGCCAATTAAGTGCTTTTTGAAGAGTAGTCACTTTTGCAATGCAGGAAACAGGGCAGCTGATTTGCATGCAGCAAGCTCTCACAAACAGCAGTGACCAGATCATTTGTGTTAGTGGTGCTGATCAAGAACTCTGTATTGTCCTGATGTGTGCAAGATGAAAAGCTTCAACAAAATGTCTATTTCCATCAATCCTCAAGTTCTGTACTACCAAACGACTGTTTAAATACAAATCTCCTTTCTTTATGCTAAGACAGCTGGGCAACCAAACATACGAAGCCAGTGCCGCAATCTGTGGAGCTGTAAAATGGTCACATCATGTCCACACGAGACAGAAAAACAGAAACCAGGTCCATTGGAAAATAACGGGAATGTGGGTTCTGAAAAAATGAATAGCACAGGGAGACGGGGCCGCTGGCAGTCGGGCGATTTGCATTCGCTGCTTCTTGCACTCTTTTCCTTTAAGCCGAAGGTGGCACTGTTTTGAAGTGAGTGCGACATCATCTACAATTAAACCCACTATCCTACCAGGTGCAAGAAATGCCCAAAGCAGCTCAAGTCTGCGTGCCAAGGAACATCAGGCACTGAAGCCCAAGTCTCGCAAAGCTCCAGAGACATTCAGTGAGACGCCAGGTTCCAAAGGCGTACCAGTTTGGCTGACCTACTTTGACTCCAAATCTAGTAACATCTCAATTTTAACATTTTAAAGCTTGCTTTCAAATCCTTCCATGATGTTATCCCCCGCTACCCTCCTCTATCCTTCTGAGATCCCTGGGTTTCTTGCACATCCCTTTATTATAACTGTTTCACCACTGGACTTGCTCCCTAAACCCCCTCTGTCTCTCTCCTCCTTTAAAATGGCCCTTAAAACTTAACTCTTTAGCCAAGCTTTTGTTCACCTGTCCTAGTATTGCCCTATGTAGGTCAGTGCCAGACTGATTGAGAATTCCTCCCGTCGTGTGCCTTGGGATGTCTTATTACATTAAAGACACTCTTTAAATGCAAATTGTTGTTATATGGGTGTGTCACTGCCTAACACTGGGGTACAATACCAGTGGGTACAGATTTGCCACTGCCTAGCATTGGGCTATATTCCTGGTAGGTACAAGCCTGCCACTACGTAACACTGGATACAGTGGCACTGAGTACAGTACTGGAGGGGACAGGTCTGTTGCTGGATACAGTACTGGTAATCAGGGGTCTGTCACTGGTGGCAGGAGTAATCTGAATGGTTGGATTCACAGAATTACAGAGTCTTTTACAGTGCAGAAGGAGGCCATTCGACCCATCATGACTGCACTGCCCATTCAATGCAGTATGGAATATTGAAGCTTAAATGTTGTGGTGTTTACTGAACAGGCCTAGGAACATTGTAATATACCTCAAGGAATGATGATGGGACTCTGGAGGTAAGAGGGCAGTGTAGTGAGGCTTGTTGACCCTCTGGGATTGCAGTAAAGCCTCAGCAATTAAAAACTAAACTTTAGGACACTGTTGTGTGCAACCCAGAAAAAAAATCCTTGAGGCACTTATAAAACTGCTTTGAAAAACCTGTCTCTGAGGGCTTTTATTAGTATAAAGATAGGGGAGATGAGGGGAAAAACAGATGTTTGATCACTAGTAAAGCATCATCCAATTGGGTAATAAGGAGCACTTTTGCTTTCCAATCAGTAAGGGAAGGTTGGACAACCAATGACTGGACAGTCAGAGGCAAGACGTATGTAATGAAACCTCCATGTAGCAGAGAGTGAGAATGAGCAAGTGACTCATTTCTCACATGTTATACAAAGGCCTTGTGCGCACCCCACCCCTCCTCTCATCTTCAAAATACTGTCATGGGGTCATTTACGTTCACTTGAGGGGTCCTCAGTTTAACACTTCACCCCAAAGATGGCACCTCTGACACTGCAGCACTCCCTCAGCACGGACACTAGACCGTGTGTTCAAGTCTCAGTTGACGCCACATCCATCTAACAAGAGGCAAGAGTGCTGCCCACTGAGCAGAAGCTGGCACATTAAGAACTTGGTGTTCTCGGCTAGAGGCCTGAGGCTTGTGATGTTTCATCAGCAACCCTTGAGATTATGTGGATGCAAGGCATCAGACGCTGGCACTGGTGGGAGCATGGCAGGGTTGCTGCCAAGGCTTAAATGCCACAGCAAATCTCTAATTCCGCACTGAAGCTCAACAATCTCCCAGAGGCTCACAGCTACATCTGCACAGATACCGCTTCTCACCCCACTCGAGCTCCTCCCATCGTCTGCCTGAACCGCTTCACCCAATGGTGTAATGATAACTCACATTTCAACAAAATCAAACAGAGGGGAAGGGAAATAGAACAAAATATTTCACAGGACTCACAATCCCACACCCACCCCTCCTCACTATTCCATTTTCAAAGTGCCAACAGGGAGGTGGCTGCCCCTTTAAGAAAACACACCATCAAACACAACAGCAACATCAAGGCAATACAAATACCTTACAGACCTACACTTCCCGAGCTGTCTCACTGACCGTGGGCATGCTGGCCCTCCACCTCTAATCCCTCCAACTAAATATTTACAGCTGCAAATTAAGAATGTTTACACCAATTCAAAAAGTTCAGCCCAATTGGAAGTGAGGCCAAAAAATCCATTCTGCCCCCAAACAAGCTGCTCCGCACATTTACAACTGTGTGAATTCATAGAATGATACAGCACCGGGAGGAGGCTATTGGCCCCATCGCTGCTGTGCCAGCCCTTTGCAAAAGTATGGCCCCACTTCCCTTCTCCATCACCTAGCACATGTCTCCTCTTCAAGTACTGAATCAGTTCCTTTGTGAATGCTGCTACTGAATCAGCTTCCATTGCCCTTTCAAGCAGCACATTCCAGGCCACAGCATCCACAGTGCATTTAACAAAAAAGTTTCCTCATATTGCTTCTGCTTGTTTTGTCAATCACCTTAAATCTGTGTCCTCCAGTTACCGAACCTGCTGCTACAGGAAGCAGTTTTTCCCTCAATCTCTTGACCAAAAGCTTCATGGTTTTGAACACCTCCAACAAATCTCCTCTTAACCTTGGCTGCTTGAAGGAGAACAACCCCAGCTTCTCCAGTCTCTCTACATTACTGAAAGACCCCTCATCCCTAGGACCACTCTCATAAATCTCTTTTACACCCTCTCCAGAGCCTTCACATTGTCTCCGAAGTGCAGTGCCCAGAATGGAGTACACTCTGGCTGAGGTCTAACAAGTGATTTATAAACCTTTAACGTAACTTCCTTGCTTCTGTGATCTAATCATAAAGCCAAGGGTCCTATATTCTTTTTTTTCTAAAAATAAACAGCATTTTCAGCTCGTGCTTTCACCTTCAAACAGTTGTGTACATAGGCCCTGAGGTCTCTCCATTCCTGCACCCCTTTCAAAGTGCACCATTTTTCAACCAAAATGTATCACTTCAGCGTTGTCTGCATTAAATTGCATTTGCCACCAGGTTTCACCAAGCTGTTCATGTCCTCCTGAAGCTCATTACCATCCTCCTCACATGTTTCATTTCCAATCCTGGGATTTTCCGGCCCCGTTGTGAGGGGACCCGGCGCGGGAGATTTGCCGGCTCAGCCACAAGTCCACTGGAAAATCCAGCCCCAATTTCAAATCAGCCACAAACTTCGCAATGATGCCTTGTATAATCAACTCCAGATCCTTAATAGATATCCCCCTGACAAGGCCAACTAGAAAGGGAGGTGTCCCCCCCCACAGCCCAGATGATGGGTGCCACTCGCTCACAGCGGAATCCACGATCTCACACCTGGCGATGGTAGCATCATTGCATCTGGTGTAACACACACCAGAAACCATGGCACATCAGGATTTGCCACTTCTCAGAACTGTCCTCCAGCAATCGAAAACAGAACAGCCCGTCCTGGACACTCTACAAAATTCAGGAGGGAAAACTGACAAGCGTTTAAAAACCGTGGGTTGTTCGTTTATTTGCTGTCAAATTACTGGGCCAGGAGGGCAGTTGGAGGTGGAAGGCCGTGAGATGAAATCTCAAGCAACCCGTCCAACAGTTAACCCAAATGCCCAGTCTGGAGGGCAAGATGGCCGCCGGAGGCTTTCAGTGCATGGAATATGTAGGCCGCTCCAGTAACCAAGCATGCTCAGAACCTTCGCAGGAAAGTCTTTGCTCAAAACACAAAATCTGTTGCCCCATTAGGCTTTATTTAGGCATTAATTGGTCTTGTTGACTGCACTAGAAGCAAGGAGGAGGCTGGGCTTTGCTCCACTACTGTCCCATCTTCTGGGCAGCAACTAGTAACTGCCGAGGGCAACCTGGGAGCTCAGCAATCGAGAGCGGATAATGGACGCTGGCTATAACTCAAGCAATCAGCAGACAGTAACTTGCAACATTCTCACACTGCGCCACAACATTCAAGGAGTGCTGGGCTGGGGAATTGTGGTGGGAGAAGGAATTCAAGGTGCAGTGCCAAACAATGCCATCGTCCACAGACAATTCACCAAAGGGTGGGGAAATCACCCAACAAGTTGAAGGGAGGGGTGAGAGCAAGCTGTCTGAATGTGCTCTCTGATAGCCAATTCAGGGCAAGGCTGGCCAGTGTGTGGAGTGATTGACATGGATCTTGGTTGGGGCTGGCCACTGGCACAGCAGTGACTGATCCCACAGATTTTTAAGCCCCCAGCTGAGCTTGCTTCCTCAGTCCAACAACGGCAACCAACCCCCCGAGGTGGCAATGAGAAGGACTGTCGCTGAGCAAGTCAGAGGGGTAAATAGTTTGTACCCAAAAACAGCTGAGGCACATTTACATAGCGCCTCTCACAACCCCAGAATGTCCAAAAATGCTTTTCCCTCAATGAAGTACATTTGAAGTGTTGTTCCTGTTGTAATGTTGGACACACAGTAGCCAATTTGCACACAGCAAGCTCCCACAAACAGCAATGTGATTAACAACCAAAAAAAATCTGTTTTACTGCTGCTGGTTAAGGAATAAATACCAGCAAGGACACCGGAGATAACTCCCTTGCCATTCTTTGAAATAGTGCCTTGGGATCTTTTACATCCACCCAATGTGGCAGACAGGGCCTCAGTTTAACAACCTCATCGGAGATGGACAACACTTCTGACAGCGCAGCACTCCCTCATTACTGCAATGGGAGTGCCAGCTAGATTTTAAGCTCAAAGGGGAATCTTGAACTCACTCAGAGGCAAGAGTGCTACCTCTGAATGACAGCTGACACTGGCATTTGCCACTGCTCTAAGTGTGGAAAGAGCCTGGAGTGCTCTTCAAGCCTGGAGCTCCAAGGATTCCTAATTCAGGTTCTGCTCTTCCCCAAAACTTGCGTTACCATATTTAGCCAAATACAAAATGGTGGGTGTTGGGTGGGGATGCACAAGAGACTGGTATCATGGGCAGGCTCTGCTGGTGTTTGGTTAACAATGGATATTCAGGAGATGAACAGAAAAGATTTATGCTACCAGAAAGACTCAAACGGGTCTCTTTAGTTATCTCAGCAATTCCCAAAGGCCAAAGCAAACCGATGCTCCTATTCACAAGCAGGCAACTTGTGACTCTACTGAAGACATGCTGTGTTAAAGCGTACAAATGCCGCTTTGAATCCTGCAGGCATCTGTCTGATTTCTATCCCAATCTGAAAGCAGAGGCCTTGGGTTAGTAAAGGGAGTGCATGACACCTCATTCAAACTAAATGGTCCTTAAAATGGCAATGCACAAATTCCTCTTCAAAGAGGAAGCAGAAATCCCATTGTAATTTTATGGCAGATGGATCAATCTTTCAAAAAAAAATAAATAATTTTCAGTTTGAGCAGCAAAGAGTCAAGACTCTGTCAGTTGGGACCCCTTAAAATCAGCTGCTGGACAGCTCCCTTACTGAAAACAGAAAGCAATGACAATTAAAAGATTCTCTTCATTTACGAGGTCTCTCAACTCAGACCCATCCTCCCCCTACGCCCCACCAGCAAACTAAGCCCTCCCATCCCTTACGTAAGAGATGAAGCCTTGTCGTTTGAGAACTCTTGAGACTCCTGTGTGTGGTTCCTTTAAATAGCATGTGTTCAATCCAGTCAGGAGCAGATTCTCAAAGCCATCCACTCAGCCATACAGTGATGTGCTATACGTGTCTCTCACAAACACACGCGTGACTGTGTTTTGACAATCGCGTGCACTTCAAAAACACCTCAGCTGGCTGGCAAACAGAAGACAGCATTGGGACATAAACTGCTGGCAGTGTCTGGTGATGGAAGCTGTTTTGATACTTGTCTATTAATTAAGACAAGATTAATAGATTATATAATTAAATAATTGGAAAGAAAAAAGCTTGCATTTACACAGCACCACTCACAACCACATGACATCCCAGAGCACTCACTGTTTGTAATGCAGGAAATGCAACAGCCAATTTGCGCACAGCAAGCTGCTACAAACAGCAGTGCAATAAACTGCTTTAGTGATGTTGTTTGAGGGATAAATATTAGCCAGGGTACCAGGGAGGGCACCCCTGCTATCTTTCGAATAGTGCCATGGGGGTCTTTGACATTCACTTGTGAGAGGCAAACAGGGCCTTGGTGTAACACACCCTGAATGATGGCACCTCTGACAACGCAGTGCTCCCTTCATACTGCATTGGAGTGTCAACCTAGATTTTGTGCCTCAGGAGTGTGGAGTGGGGTTTGAACTCAGAACCTTCTGTCTTAAGGGGCAAGAGGTAAGAGGTAAGCACTTCTTGACAGAAAGGATATGGGAATCTGGAACTCCCTCCTGCAAAAGCTATCGAGGCTGGGGGGCTTGTGATGGGTGTGGGGGAGGGGGCAGAGGTGCAGTGGTGGCTAGGAGTATTAAGAAATGCAAAATCAAAGCACATGAAGAAAGAGATCAGTCATGATCTAATGAAATTTGGGGAACCAGCTCATGGGGCTGGAGTGCCTGCCCCTGTTCCTATGCCCCTTCTGTATCCTCATGCTTTATAGTGACAGACCTGTAGCCAGTACTACACAGTGATAGACCTGTACCCGCCAGCACTGCACCCAGTATTACAGTGACAGATCTGTACCCACCAGCACTGCACCCAGTATTACAGTGACAGACCTGTACCCACCAGCACCGCACCCAGTATTACACAGTGACAGATCTGTACCCACCAGCACTGTACCTAGTATTACACAGTGACAGACCTGTACCCACCAGCACTGTACCCAGTATTACACAGTGACAGACCTGTACCCACCAGCACTGCACCCAGTATTACACAGTGACAGACCTGTACCCACCAGCACTGCACCCAGTATTACACAGTGACAGACCTGTACCCACCAGCACTGCACCCAGTATTACACAGTGACAGACCTGTACCCACCAGCACTGCACCCAGTATTACACAGTGACAGACCTGTACCCACCAGCACTACAGTGATAGACCTGTACCCACCAGCACTGTACCCAGTATTACACGGTAACAGACCTGTACCCACCAGCACTGTACCCCAGTGTTACACAGTGACAGATCGTACTATAATATATTTGAAACGGTTTTCTGAAAGAATATCTTCTTGAGTCAACAAGAGAATTAATTTAGTCATGGGTAATGAGTTTGAATTAGTCAATACTCTGATGGTAAGGGAACACCTAGCTAACAGTGACCATAAAATGTTGCAATTCGATATAAAGATTGAGAGAGAGAGAAAGATGAATCATGAACCAAGATTTTAAATTTAATTAAGGTCGATATTGGAGGGACAAGGCAGGAATTGACCACAATAGATTGAGCAGAACCCCAAATGATAAAATTACAGATATGTTCAAAATAGTATCTGGTAGAATATAGGACTGGTACGTTCACCTTAAGTATAATTAAACAAACTCATTCAATAGTTCCTGGGGTTTCAACTTATCGACATTAGTTTAACCTTTCCCTCCCCTTATTCAATAGTTTGACCAAGGACAATAAAGGAAGGGAAATATTAAACTAGTGTTAAGGACAGTCTAGACACCAGGAACGGGGAGTGATATTAAGAATTGTGAAGTGATTGAAAGAAGTCGTAAAATTTTCAAAAAGGGAATGTGAGAAAAAGCCTGCAAGGATTTCAGAGACATCACTAAATAAATTAACATGTTAAGAGAAATAGGGTAGCTAAGAGGAATATGGGCCCCATAATGACAGGCATAAATTTTACTGTAATTTCAAATTAGGAATTTGCAGGCTTACTAAATATCTATTTTGTATCCCTCTTTACAAATAAAGGACAAGGATAAAGTACCAGAGACACAAGGAATATAAATCAACCGGAAGAATTAACTAGATTCAATAAAAGTACAAAAAAAAAGTAATAGAAGATCTAAGATAGACAAATCCCCAGGGGCTGATAGTTTCAATCCCCAGGGTTTTAAAACAAGGAGGTGAGGAAATTATTCATGCATTAGTCATGATCTTCCAAAAATTTCTCAATTCAGGAATGGTCCCCAAGGATTGGCAAACTGCCAAGTGTCACTCCATTATTTAAGAAGGATAGAAGTGATAATCTGGAAAATTATAGCCCTATTTGTCCAACTCGGTTCTTGGGAAGTTCCCAGAATCTGTTATTGAGGGCACAGTGACTAAGCACTTGTACAAATAGAAATCGACCAGAGACAGTCAGCATGGTTTTGTAAAGGGCAAGTCAAGTCAGATGAGCATAGCAGAATGTATCTGAAGGGGCAACAAACATGGTAGACAAGGGAGTGTCTATAAATTTCATTTTTTATAGGCTACCAGAAAGACAGAGAGAGGTTTAACATAAGTAAAATAAAAATGTATGGAATTAGAGGCAACCTGTTGACTTGGATGGAGAATTGGTTAGGAGGTAGGATTCAGAGAATAAGGGTCATGACAGGATTGGACTAGTCGTGTCCCCTAGGGATCTGTACTGTGGTCTCAGCTTTTCACATATTTATAAATGACTCGGATGCATGAGTGGGCAGTTGTATATCTATGTTTGCAGTCTACAGCAGGTTAGGAGGCCCAGTAACTAATGGAGATGGGAGCAAAAGAGACATCAATAGATTAAGTGAGCAGGCAAGACTGTGGCAGATGGACTTCAATGTGGGGAAATGGGAGGTCAGCCACTAATGGAACATCAGCTTTTATGTCAAGGGGGCCAGAATGTAAAAGGGGTAGAAGTGATGTTACAGCAATACAGAAACTCTGGTTCGATCCCGCCTGGAACATTGAATTCAGTTCAGAGCACAAGAGCAATATATCAAATTTGGAGGGCGTGTGGCATATATCAGGAACAGGCCTGTGCTGGGAGAGTCCAATTGAATAGACTAGACTTGCATTGCCTACAATATAGAAGGTAAATGGGTGATGGGTAATATAGAGAGCGCAAGAGAGAGAGCGCACGAGAGTGCCAGGGTGAGAAAGAGTGTACACGCCAGGGCGAGCGTGCGAGCGAGAGCTTGTGGCACAAGGGAGAGGGAAAGGAGGAGGGACGAGGGAGAGGGAAAGGAGGAGGGACGAGGAGAGGGAAAGGAGGAGGGACGAGGAGAGGGAAAGGAGGAGGGACGAGGAGAGGGAAAGGAGGAGGGACGAGGAGAGGGAAAGGAGGAGGGACGAGGAGAGGGAAAGGAGGAGGGACGAGGAGAGGGAAAGGAGGAGGGACGAGGAGAGGGAAAGGAGGAGGGACGAGGAGAGGGAAAGGAGGAGGGACGAGGAGAGGGAAAGGAGGAGGGACGAGGAGAGGGAAAGGAGGAGGGACGAGGAGAGGGAAAGGAGGAGGGACGAGGAGAGGGAAAGGAGGAGGGACAGAGAGAGAGAGAATGGGAGCGAGTTACTAGTTACTAAATCAAGGTGGATGAATGGAGCTGTGATACAGATTAGCTTTCATCGGCCGGTAACTAAATGGCAGATCAGGTTAGAGAAGCTGAATGTTCTATCCCTTGTACTAGCTTCATGTGTACCCCAGTGTTACAGTGACAGACCTGTACCCCAGTGTTACACTGTGACAGATCCGTATCCCAGTGTTACACAGCAACAGGCCTGTACCCACCAGTACTGTATCCCAGTGTTACACAGTGACAGGCCTGTACCCACCAGTACTGTATCCCAGTGTTACACAGTGACAGACCTGTACCCACCAGTACTGTATCCCAGTGTTACACAGTGACAGACCTGTACCCACCAGTACTGTACCCCAGTGTTAGTGACAGACCTGTACCCACCAGTACTGTACCCCAGTGTTACACAGCAACAGGCCTGTACCCACCAGTACTGTACCACAGTGTTACACAGTGACAGACAAGTATCTACCAATACTGTACCTCAGTGTTATACAGTGGCAGACCTGTACCCACCAGTACTGTACACCAGTGTTATACAGCAACAGACCTGTCCCCACCAGTACTGTACCCCAGTGTTATACAGTAACAGGCTTGTACTCACCAGTACTGTACCCCAGTGTTATACAGTAACAGGCTTGTACTCACCAGTACTGTACCCCAGTGTTACACAGTGACAGACCTGTACCCACCAGTATTGTGCCCGGTGTTACACAGTGACAGACCTGCGCCCACCAGTACTGTCCCAGTGTTATACAGTGACAAATCCGTATCCCAGCATTATAGAGTGTCAGACCTGTACCCACTAGTATTGTAACCCAGTATTACAATGACAGACCTGCACCCACCAGTACTGTACCCCAGTGTTACACAGTGATAGGCCAGTACCTGCCAGTACTGTACTCCAGTATTACCGTGACAGACCTGTACCCACCAGTACTGTACCCCACTGTTACAGTGAGACACCTGTACCCATCAGTATTGTACCCCAGTGTTACACAGTGACAGACCTGTACCCACCAGTATTGTGCCCAGTGTTACAGTGACAGACCTGTGCCCACCAGTACTGTCCACGTGTTATACAGTGACAGATCTGTATCCCAGCATTATATAGTGACAGACCTGTACCCACTAGTATTATAACCCAGTATTACAATGACAGACCTGTACCCACCAGTACTGTACCCTAGTGTTATGCAGTGACAGACCTGTACCCGCAAGTACTGTACCCATGTTACACAGTGACAGACCTGTACCCACCAGTACTGTACCGTAGTGTTACACAGGGACAGACCTGTACCCATCAGTACTGTACCCGTGTTACACAGGGACAGACCTGTACCCACCAGTACTGCTCCCCAGTGTTACATAGTGACAGACCTGTACCCACCAGTACTGTACCCTAGTATTACACAGGGACAGACCTGTGCCCACCAGTATGTACCCTAGTGTTACACAGTGACAGACCTGTACCCACCAGTACTGTCCCAGTGTTACACAGTGACAAATCCGTATCCCAACATTATAGAGTGACAGACCTGTACCCACTAGTATTGTACCCCAGTATTACAATGACAGACCTGCACCCACCAGTACTGTACCCTAGTGTTATGCAGTGACAGACCTGTACCCGCAAGTACTGTCCACGTGTTATACAGTGACAGACCTGTACCCACCAATACTGTACCCTAGTGTTACAGTGACAGATCTGTACCCACCAGTACTGCTCCCCAGTGTTACATAGTGACAGACCTGTACACACTAGTACTGTACCCAGTGTTACACAGGGACAGACCTCTACCCACCAGTACTGTACCGTAGTGTTACATGGTTACAGACCTGTACCCACCAGTACTGTACTCCAGTGTTACACAGGGACAGACCTCTACCCACCAGTACTGTACCATAATGTTACATGGTGACAGACCTGTACCCACCAGTACTGTACTCCAGTGTTACACAGTGATAGATCTGTACCCACCAGTACTGTATCGCAGTGTTACAGTTACAGACCTGTACCCACCAGTACTGCACCCCAGTGTTATAGTGACAGACCTGTACCCACCAGTACTGCTCCCCAGTGTTACATAATGACAGACCTGTACCCACCAGTACTGTACCCCAGTGTTACACGGTGACAGACCTGTACCCACCAGTACTGTACTCCAGTGTTACACAGTGATAGATCTGTACCCACCAGTACTGCTCCCCAGTGTTACATAGTGACAGACCTGTACCCACCAGTACTGTACCATAGTGTTACACAGGGACAGACCTGTACCCACCAGTACTGTACCATAGTGTTACACGGTGACAGACCTGTACCCACCAGTACTGTACTCCAGTGTTACACAGTGGCAGACCTGTACCCACTAGTACTGTACTCCAGTGTTAGACAGTGATAGATCTGTACCCACCAGTGCTGTATCCCAGTGTTAGTCAGTGATAGATATGTACCCACCAGTACTGCACCCCAGTGTTACACAGTGACAGACCTGTACCCACCAGTACTGTACTCCAGTGTTACACAGTGACAGACCTGTACCCACCAGTACTGTTTAGTGAGATCTTTTCTGGAAAATCACAAGCTTGTAAGCACTGAATCTGATTGTACTTTTGTATTTTATATCCCTAGTTGATGTGAATACAGAATGAAAATTTAATCCATCTACTGTTCAACTCTCCTGGAATCTAAGTGACAGCTCAGCACTCAATACCTTGTCGCACTGCACTCTATTTTAGCTGTGGGTCCTCAGAGATTAAAGCGCCAGCGCATCTATTTTTAAACAGTGCTTTTTACATAGTGAGCACCACAACCAATCACACAAAAGAACAGGTTTTGGATTGAGAATTGGCATCCTGTAATGCCAATCGTTCTTCAGCAACACCCATGCTGGCACACACTGCCCCGCCACGACACAGCAACCCTCCATGAAGCTTAGTGTTAACTTTGTCTGCAACCATAAAAGCCCTCCAAAAACATGATTGGGCCGGTGTAGGGAGGGGGAGGGGGAGAGAGGTAAGGTGGGCGGGCATTGAGGTGACTTGGCCAACTTGACCACTGCACTGTGCAGATCAGTAAAATGCCAGGCCTGTGCCAATTCTCCACACTGCTTTATACCAAACCTGGTCACATTCTTCAAGAGGAGCCAGGGAAAACCATAAAAAAAAGAGAGTCAATTTCTGCCATCCAATTCTGTTGGCATAACTCGGGGGAAGTTGATATACCCACTCTGTTGAACCAATGAATCATACAGCGCAGGTGACAGAGGCCATTTAGCCTCCTACAGCCCTGCCAATGTTTTCCCTTTTCAACTATTTATCCAATGAACGTATTATCGCCAAGTTTGCGGATGACACAAAAATAGGTGGGAAGGCAAGTGGTGAGGATGACATAAAGAACCAACAGAGGGATATGGACAAGTTAATTGAGTGGGCAGAAAAGTGGCAGATGGAATGTAATGTAGGGAAACGTGAGGTTATGCACTTTGGCAAAAAGAATAGAGGAGCTGAATATTATTTAAATGGAGAAAGACTGAAGAAAGCTGCAGCACAGAGGGGCTTGGAAGTCCTCAAGCATGAAATCCAAAAAGCTAACATACAAATTCAACAGGTAATAGGGAAGGCAAATGGAATGTTGGCCTTTATTTCAAAGGGAATGGAGTATAAAAATAGGGAAATCTTGCTAAAACTATACAAGGCACCAGTTAGAACACACCTAGAATATTGTGAACAGTTTTGGTGCCCTTATCTAAGGAAGGATATACTGGCATTGGAGGCAGTCCAGAGAAGGTTCACTAGGTTGATCCTGGGTATGGAGGGATTTTCTTATTTGGACAGGTTGAGTAGGTTGGGCCTGCACTCATTGGAGTTTAGAAAAATGACAGGCGACCTTATTGAAACATCTAAGATTCTTAGGAGGCTTGACAGGGTAGATGCTGAGAGGTTGTTTCCCCTTGTGGGAGAGTCTAGGACCAGAGGGCATAATCTCAGAGTAAGGGGGTGCCCATTTAAAACAGAGATGAGGAGGAATTTGCTTCTGCTGCACACTCAGAAGTGCATTCCAGATCCTAACTCCCCATGTGAAAGAGGATCGGGATCACCCTGCCAATCTGTGTGCCATTTACTTTACATCTGTATCTTTTCATGATAACCAGAGGAAATATATCTAAATTTCTATGCAACTCCACTCCCACAGTTGAGCCAACTCGCACAATTGAAGCGAAGCACCATAAATATTCAGCCAGATGGAAATATTCCAGCTCAGTGGCAGTTGTAGCTTAAACAAGTGCCAAAAATGTATTTAGACCTTCAACTGGGTGACTGGTGTATATGTACGTTATGAACATGATCGCTAATTGAGGTTACTGCTGGGAGAGGTCATCCTCTCTGATGCCAACTGTTACTGTACAGTGGCTTGTAATACACATGACAACAAAGAACTTGTCCTGGGATCTCGTGAAGCTTCAGCAGCACTCACCATTGGCCCTTTTAAGAGCAGTCACGAAGCTGTCCTCTCTCATCCAGGATTCCATTTATCTCTAAGGAATTAGAAGTACAGACCGCTATTCCCCCTCCCCAGGCCCCAACACACTTAAACCTGGAATGTCCACTCCAGAGACGTCTGCGCAAAAATTCAAAAATCTAGGCTGATGCTCCTGTACAGTGTTGATGGAGTGCTGTGCTGTCAGAGGTACAATCTTTCACATAAGACACTAAACCAAGGCACGGTCTGGTGGATCGAAAAGATCCCACTGCACTGTTATCCCCACCCCCACAGTGTCCCTCAACCAGCATCACTAAAACAGTCAGTTTTCAATCCTGCTTGTAGGAATTTGTTGTGCATAAATTGGCTAGCACATTTCCCCTCTTACAACCATGGCTACACTTCACATGTTCCTTGGCTATAAGCACTTTGGGATGTCAAGGTTGTGAAAGGTGTTATATAAATGCATGTCCTTTTTGCGAAAGCAGGTTATGGATATAACACAAGGTTGCAGGGGGGTGGGTGGTGATACAGTCACAAAAGGTTCATCTTCATGAATGGGAAGTGCATGTTAGCTGGGTTTTTTTTGGAAAAAGTGACTGAAGTATGGAGTGTATTCCCACGTAGGAGAGTGGAAGCAAAAACCTTAAGTCCCTGAAAAGAGGTTTGGATGTGTGAGAAGGGTTGGGAAGATTGCTGGCTTAATGAATCAGCCAAGACAATCTGAATGGCCTTCTTCATCTTCACCAACTCTATAACTCAACTGAGCAAGCGGCCACTGTTGGCAACGCTCACAAACTGGCCACTCGGGGAGGCTCACATGACCGAAAACCGCACTCCCCCTGCAATTCTTCCTCCTGATAGGATGGATTGTGGTGAAAGGATTGGCGGGATGGAAAGAAAGAGGGGAAAGGAAATGGGTTGACTAGGGGAGGGAGGGGGAAGAAAGAATCTTTTTCCGTTCAGCAGTTTTTCCAAAATGAGACTGACAACTCGTTACTGGGGTCAGGGTGGAGAAGGAGGGAAACTTGGGCACGAGGCAGCCATTCGGCCTATCAAGCCTGTTCTGTCATTCAACAAGATCGTGGCTGATCTTCACCTTGACTCTATTTACCTGCCTTTTCCCCACGTATCAAAATCTTTACCTCACAAAAAAGTCGATCAATCTCAGTCTTGAATGCACCAATCAACCCAGCATCCACAGCCTTTCAGATGAGAGAATTCGCCATTCCCACCATCCTTCATGTTCAAGAAAGCACTTCCCGAATGACCTCGCTTTAAGATTATGCCTCATTGTCCTGCACCCCCAAACCAGGGTTTCCATTCTAGTATATCGCATCCTTATTTTGAAGGCCTTCTTTAAAATACCCCTTGATCTGTTATACTCAAGGGAATATAAACTTAGTCTATGCAGCCTGTCCTTATAATGTAACCTTTTTTTTTAACCTCAGTACCACCCTGATGAATTAAAACCCGCTCCTCATGGGGGCAAGATCCCACCCCTAATTTTCAAAAGCGCATTGGCTAATCAAAATGCACATGCCAAGGGGTCACTAAGAGAAAGCAAATGCCACCCCCCAAACAAATTAAACAGCGAAATCCTGAAATGAAGAGTTAAAGTGACTATACAGTCAACCGAGCGTCTGAATTCACTGTTGTAAAATGTTGCAATAGAGAATGCAGGGAACCGGTTACAACACAAGAGGGATGCAGTGTAACACTGCCACTGAAATCGCTACAGGTAATACCCAGCCTAGATTGAAATGTTAACACATTGAGCAATAAACCCATTGTAATAGAACATATACCGAGGGCGGGGGATTATTAATGATTTTGTACATGCAAAAAAAGCAACAGCCGCCTTTAGTAATGTCTACCTGACAATTAACCCTTGGGCATGCTTTATTAGATAGAATCCTATTACATTAAGCACTGGTTAACTCGCATTTCATTAATCACGGCTGTATTGTGTTGTCCCGGTCATTAGCATATGAAGCCTTAAACGCTACAAAATTCGCCACTTTTATTTTTCATTGCGGATTGCGAGGTTCAGACAAGACTATCCTTGATTTCTAACCGCACCCCCTCCCCCAAATTTGAAATGACAAATCGAAAGTCTGGTCAGCAGTTACAGCATCTAGTCAATTATGGAGACTGAAAAGAAAGCCCTTAACCCCTCCAAACTTGAGTCGATAAAATAATCAAAAAGAGGAAAGGGCTTTTGTTCAAAGCAACAAGGATTCGGGTCACAACGTATAAAGCAGGAAGGAAAAACCCACCGGGGGTGGAGGGGAGAGCCTGTAAAGGTGAAACAGGGATGGGGAAGTGTAGCTAACAGATTTGAATTTAAAAGTCACACAGGAACTGAGCTGTTTGCTGTTCATAATTTTTTCTCATTGTCTCAAGCCCGGGATGGAAACTCGTCACATCTCTTCAAAACAAAACATTTAAAAAGTATCCAATTGTGTCCGTGTTGCCTGAACCTGAATCCCCCCCCCCCCCCCGATATAAAATACAATACAATACAATCTGACAGGATTGCATTGCAAATAACATTCAACTGAATCCAATTAACTCCTTGATTTATTTCAATTTATATAAAAAACAGAAAAAGTTGCTTCAAGTCTCTCTCTCGTGGATATGAAGAAAGGAGTCAGCATCTCACTGACAGTTGCAATGATTCTGCCTGATGTCGAATTAGTAATATTTCCCCTTACATATCACCTTAAAAATTAACCTGAGCCGCGCCAGATGGCGTTCCCCCATGGCCTGTGCAATAAGACTTTCTTTTTTAAAAAAAACATTCACCTGCTGCCAGTTCTCCTCCAAAGAAGGTTGCGAAGAAAAATAACCTGTGTCGTGGACAAGTTGTAGTTCCTGAAAGATACTGTAATTCGCCAAGACATCCATGGTGGTGATGATGATGATGATGGGATGGGGAGGGAAAAAGGGGGGGGGGGAAGTTAAGGGGGTAGGGGAAAAGAAAAGACAGGGGAAGGGAAGGGGGAAGGGAAGAAGGGATGATTACTGATGTCAATGAAGAGCAGATCGGATCCCTGTGCAATTGGCACCCAAAAATGCAGCCAGTCTTTGCTGTTCCAGTCCATGCAAAGCAACACTCTCTTGTTAACAGCAAAATAAATTGGAAAGTCAGTGTCTTTGATTGGAATCCTTCTGCAGACTCCGACGCCAGCAGATCTTTGAACAAGAATGGGTTCAGGGACATGTGATGTCCATGTATTTCCGCATTGGCGATGCTTCTCCTATGCAATCCTTGCTTTATTTTTTTCCCCTCTCTCTCTCTCTCTCTATCTGCCTCTTTAGCAGAACGCACCACTAAGCTCCAATGCAAAGGGGGAGACAAGCAGGAGAAAAACACACACACACATCGTGAACACAGCAGCTGAGAGGGGGGAGTAGCAAACAGCTCCTGTCAATCAAAAGCGGCCGCCTGCTTCCGTATAAGGGCAGCGGGCGGTGATGTAACCGCCGACCAATAGCAGAGCCGGAGACGGAGTGAGTCATGGCTTTCTCCCTCCCGGGGAGCGGCAGCGGATGAGACGCGCCAGCCGATTGGCTGCTGCCTGGTCGCCCTGCTCCCTTATATGGTATTGCAAGAAAAGCTATTTTTAGAGCCCTACATAAAGGCTGCAATTGAGAGTAAGCCAGCCATAGAGAGAGCGAGAGGCGAGCTAGTCACTTTTAGGGATGCGGTAGCAGTAGCAGCACAGCATCCTTGCCCTATAAACATACTTTCTATAATAAGAAGCTGCTACAAGGAACCAGCACATAAAGGAGTTGAGACAGTGTAACCTTTACTGGGTGGGACACCGAATTAAACCTGATGTGTCTTCAATAACTCCTGCGTGTCTGCTAAAGTTGCATCACTATTATTGCTCCATCTGTATTGCAAAGCTGACGCTTTGAGAGCTGCCCATTTAGTAATTGATCAGTTAAACAACATTGAAATACCCTCCCACATATGCAAATTTACCACCATACTGCGTACCTGATTGGTAGTCTCAAGCCACGCCAGCCCTCCAAATAGTTTTCCTAAATCCAGATCCGCATAATCTCTCCGAAATGCGGACCCGCAACAACGCTCTCAAATCTAGACCCACACCAACTCCCAAATCCAGATCCACATCAACTCTCCCAAACCCAAATCCACCAACTCTGCCAAATCCAGGTCCAAACCAACTCTCCCAAATTGAGGTCCACACCAATCTCCCAAAACAGTCCACACCAACTCTGCCAAATCCAGGCCCACACCAATTCCTCCAAATCCAGATCTACACCAATTCTCCCACATCCAGGTCCACATCAACTGTCCCAAATCCAGGTTTGCACCAGCTCTTCCAGATCCAAGTCCACACCAGTTTTACCAAACCCAGATCCATTCCAGTTCTACCAAACACAGAATGAAAGCATTACCCTATCTGAACTGAGAACATCTTCTCACCATTCTCCTGCATATCCTGAATTTTGAAAAGGTAAAAGTTAATACATATGATAAGGGACTTAATAAAGCTCACTCATTTATCTCTTTCCGTAATGATGGTCAGATTTTGGTCACAAAATTACTGTTTTAGATCCCAGATTTCAATTAAAACTAAATTTCACATATTTCATCACTATAAATCAGTGACCCTAATAATGTATTCTGCATTACATGACATAGCACCTCTATTGTTGTAAAACACTCCATCTTCCAATTCACCATGAGCAACATCACAGGAGATCAGTGAGATCACCCATATATAGAAATATTGAGTGCAAACCTGTGACCTATCCATATGGATATAGATAAAAGATCAATCACATTAATGGTGTAATCTATAGACCACCCAACAGTGGAAGTGAAATGGGGGAAGAAACATGCAGACAAATTAGGGACTTGAGTTAAAAACATAGAATAATAATTATGGAGGATTTCAACTACCCTGATATTAATTGGACAGAAGATGTAGGCAAAGAGAATAAGGGAATAGAGTTCCTGCAATGAGCACAGAACTCCTTACTAACCCAAGATGTAAAAATCTCAACAAGGGAAGATTTGCTATTGGCCTAGTAATGGGAAATGAACCAGAGCATAAAGAAGTAGCAGGAGGGGACATCTAGGCAATAGTGACCATAATATAGTATACTTTAAGATGATTATAGTGAAGGACATAAGTATGATGTAAACCAAGTTAATAGATTGGAGAAAGGCTGACTTTAAATAACTGAGAATAGAACTTGGGAAAATAAAATGGGCAGCATTATTGACAAACAATGTAGAATAATGGCAAACATTTAAAATGGCGCTCAACAGAATGCAGGAAGATACATTCTGCTAACAGGAAAGAACTGGCTAAACACTAGTGAGACTCCAAGGATAAATAGAGGCATAGGGAACAATTGAAGGTTAGGAAAGAGGTATTCATTAAGTTCATAGACAGCAGAGGAGTGCATGGTAACAGAGAATAAGAAGAGATTAGGTGACCAGTCAAAACACAATTAGGAAGGCAAAAAGGGACTATGAAATTAAATTACCAAGGAATATAAAACAAAACAGTAGGATAGTTTACAGGCACATCAATAAAAAAAGAAGGATGTGATGGGAACAAGATCATTAAGGGATACACAAAATAATATCACAGGTGATGTTAGACAGATGGCTGAAATATTAAATAATTATTTTGCTTTGGTATTTACAAGGAAGATAGATCGGGAAGACATGACATTGAAAGATTAGATGAGTAATGAAATAAGTGCATTTAAAATAAAAAGGGGATAAATTGAATAAACTAATTAAACTCAAAGAGGATAAGACCCCTGGTCCCAATGGATTGCATCCATGCATTTTAAAAGAATCTAGGGAAGAGATAGCAGAGGTGTTACTACTTATATTCAGTAATTCATTGGAAAAAGGTGTAGTGCCAGAGGACTGGCAGATAGCTAATGTAATTTCTATATTTAAGAAGGGGGACAGAATATGTCCAGGGAATTATAGACCAGTCAGGTTAATATTGGCGTTAGGAAACAAAATGGAATTCCCACTAAAGGAGAGAATAGAATCTGGAAATAATTAATGGTAAGCATGGATTTCAAAAAGGAAAATTTTGCTTGACCAACCTTATTGAATTTTTTGAGGAGGTACTACAGAGACAGTAGTAATGTCGTCAGTGTAATTCATCTGGGTTTTCAAAAGGCCTTCGCTAAGATGCCCCATAATAGGCTGATGAGTAAGGTCAGAGGATGCAGAGTCATGGAACAAGTGGCAGAATGGATTGCCAGCTGGATTCAAGACAGAAAGCAGAGAGTGGGAATGAAGGGTCGTTATTCAGAGCGACAGAGGGTGGGAAGTGGAGTTCCACAAGGATCAGTTCCGGGACCACTGCTGTTCACAATTTGCATTAACAACTTGGGCTTTGGAATCAAAAACACAACTTCTAAATTTGGGAATGACACTAAATTGTTGGGGGGCCGGGTGGGGGTGTGGGAGGCGGGGGGGGCGGTGGGGGGGGGGGGGGGGGGGGGGGGGGGGGCGCGGTGGTGGTGTGGGGTGATGGGGAGAGAGGGGAATCATCAATTCTGAGAACAAATTACATTAGAACATTAATAAACTTGCAGAATTGGCAAATAATTGACAAATGAAGTCCGAGACAGATAAATGTGAGGTAGTATGTTTTGGTAGGAAGAACTGGGAGGTCACTTATTACCCGAAAGGTGCAAGTCAAGGGAGCCAGAGGAACAAAGGGAGCTCAGAGTCCAAATACATCAATTACTAAAAGTTGGTGCCTGTTTACAACAAACATAAAAAAAAGCAAACCAAGTACTAGGCTTTATTTCTAGATGGATGGAACTGAAAGGTAGGGAAGTTATATTAAAGCTGTACCAAACTTTGATCAGACCACACTGCGTGCAATTCTGGTGGCCATTTTATAAAAAGGATAACAAGGCACTGGAGAGGGTAAAGAGAAGATTTACAAGAATGATACCACAAGTGTATGGGTATACATATCAGGAAGAATGAACAAGCTGGGTCTCATCTCTTGAAAAAATGAAGGCTGAGGGTTGACTTAATAGAGGTCTTTAAAATTATGAAAGATTTTGATAGAGTGGATACAGAGAGAATGTTTACTTTTGTGAGGAAGAGCATAACTAGAGGCCATCACTATAAGACATTCACCAAACAAATCCAATAGGGAGTTCGGGAGAAATTTCTTTATGCAAAGAGTAGTGAGAGAAAGGAACTCACTAGGTAGGGAGCGATTGAAATTGATAGTATAGATGCATTTTAGGGGAAACTACACAAACATTTGAGGGGGAAGGGAATAGAGGGTTATGATGACAGATTTAGATGTGAAAAGATGGGAGGAGGCTCGAGTGGAACATCAACACCGGCATGTGCTGGTTGGGTTAAATGGCCTGGTTCTGTGCTGTATATCCTACATAATCCTATATCACACCTTAAATTGTCACAATTGAGAAATGTCACACCTCAAAGGGTCTCTCACCTGAAAGGGCCACATCTCAAAGCGTCACAGTTAAATTACATTTGAAAGTGCATGTCGTGCTTGTACCCCATTAGCATAAATATCAGTTTAATGAAACACTGTCAAACCATAAAGAAGCAGAGAGAGAAAGTACCAGTCAGTGAGTACCAAGAACAAAGAGAAACTACCAAACAACAATCAGTGAATTGCTACCATATTTTTTTAAATAAGGGAAAACAATGAAATTACTATTTGAAAATAATTTTGGCCAGCCTCTGATTTTGTCAGTCACATCAGGGCAGAGTCATAAGTTTTCAACATGAGACAGATATGGAAAAGCAATTGATTCAGAATAATATAATTGTTATTTGATTTGTGCATTAATGAATATCTTAACAAACATTTTTTCTTTGGAGGTCTTTTGGTGTTTGGGGCTCAATGATCACTACGTCTAATAATACAATAAATTCTATAATGCACACTACTTTATAATAAATCACAAATTCAATGATATATCATATCTGCTTCACGTATAAGAGTAAATATACCTATAGTGTGTTCCTAGGGAGGAACTTCATTCTACAGGAATGTAGCAGAGTATTGGAGATGTAGTGTTGTAGTCCCTGCAGGCATGGTTCTCTGTTGGGAGTCTGGAATGGGTGAATTTACCCAGTAATAACTTTTACTAGGATTTCATAAGGATTTGAAGGACACTATATAAATGCAAGGTCATGTCTTAATGCATACTAGCTACTACATTACATAATAAATTCTATAATATAAACTAACTATAACTGCATGGCTCTGATCTTCACATTATATAAAGAATATAGAGGCACAGGAATAGAAAGAAAGCAAAGACTTGCAGTTGTTTAGTGTTTTTCATGACCCACCAGACATCTCAAAGTGCTTTACAGCCAATGAAGCATTTTCAAAACCTAGCCACTGTTGTAATGCAGCCAATTTACACAAAGCAAACTCACACAAACAGCAAAGTGATAATGGTCAGATAATATGTTTTTTGTGATGTTGATCTAGCAATAATTTTGACCAGGACACTGGGGATAACTCCTCTGCTCTCCTTCAAAATAGTGCCACAAGATCTTTTACGTCCACCTGAGAGGGCAGACATGTCCTCGGTTTAACATCTCATTCTGAGAGATGGCATCTCCGACAGTGCAGCACACCCTCAATATTGCACCAGATTGTCAGCCTCGTTTTTTTGTACTCAAGTCTTGGAATGATCCTAGGGACTTAGAGGTGTGGGTTCATTCAACAGAGCCATAGATGCCACCTAAATATCACACATAATAGGTGTAGAAACGAAAAGCAAGTGTGATACCAAAGCGGAAAAGTTATACCTACCAGGAAAGATTGAACAGGCTATGTTCCCATGTTCCTAAGACTGGAGGGTGATCTGCCAGAGGCCTTTACATTTATGAAAGAGATACAGAAGATGTTTCCACTTTTTGGGGAGGCCAAAACTAGGAGCCATATATATAAGTTAGTTGCCAATAAATCCAATAGTGAATTCAGGAGAAACTACTTTATCAAAGGAGTGGTTGGAATGTGGAATGTGCTACCACAAGGAGTGGTTGAGATGACTGGCCTAGTTGTTTTTTAGGATAAGTTAGATAAGCACACGAGGGAGAAAGGAGTGAAAATCTATGCTGATGGGCTGAGATAAAGAGGACTGGAAAGAGGCTTGTGTGGAGCATAAACACCAATACAGGCCAGCTGGGCCAAATGGCCTGTTTCATACATTCCCTGTAATTCGGTGTCAAAATTTTATACCATACAGCACCTGCGTTAACACATGGTGAATTCTAGAATACATACCACACGACTGAACCTATTTCTTGATTTGAAAAAAAAAGTCTAGTATGTGAATGTACTTTCAACTGACAAAACCTTGCTCGCCATTGTTATTTTTTCTGCTGATCTTATTCCATTATAAATTCCTGTGTCCTCAGTTATAATGACATTGCCTAAGTAAGCCCATCACCCACTAATTGCACAGTCTGGCCACTGGGTTATTTTTCTTTCCCTCCACAAGAGTACTACCAAATGAGCCAAGATGACACACCATGGATTTCGAAATCAGCCAACCCTCACTAATCTGCTGTAATTCATTGAGTGAGTAATTGCCTTACTGAAGAAAGGCAATCCAATGGATATAATGTACTTTAACTTGACAAAGTTCCAATTCTAAGGTTTTTAAAGAAGATTAAGAATCATGGAATTGATTGTAAATCAGCTCGCAGCAGTGGAAACAGGCAGAGCACAAGAGAGCTAAAGGTGATGATCAATGTGGAAACTTTGAGCTTGGCCTAGCATCAGTGGAGGTCTCTTGTGGTTCCTTGATGTAGAAAGAAAAAAAGAAAGACTTGCATTTATATAGCATTTTTCACAACCACCAGATATCTCAAAATTACTTACAGTCAATGAGTACATTTGAAGTGCACTGTTGTAATGTAGGCAGCCAGTTTACACACACCAAACTCCCACCACAGCAATGTGATAATGACTAGATAATCCATTTTTGTGCAGTTGATTGAGGGATAAATATTGGCCAGTACACCAAGGATAACTCCCTGCTCTTCTTCAAAATAGTTTTATAGGACTTTTGTAATCTTCACCCAAGTAGGCAGCTGGGGTATTGGTTTACCATCTGATCTGAAAGACAGTACCACCAAGAATGCAGCACTCCCTCAGTACTGCACTGGTGTGACAGCCTTGAATTTTGTGCTCAAGCCCTGGAGTGGGACCTGTACACAGAACCTTGTATTTCAGAGGCACCAGTGGAGCTACAGCTGACATCTATACATTATTTAAAAATATCAACATGTGCAGTACCAAGAGAGTGTTGCATTGTTGGAAGGACTGTCTTTTGGTTCAAAGTTTAAACTGAGACCCCTATCTGCCTGTGCCTGCTTGTAAAAGTACTGCCATTTGAAGCTACAATTGAAGGTCATGAATTTCTGTGGACTGTCCAGAGTGGTTCCCAGCATAGTTTTGACAGGCTCAAAGACATTCCTGGCAAAAGGACCTAAACCAATTAGAGTTGGCAGATTAAAGAATGGCAAACTGAGTTTAATACAGACAATTCTGAGGTAGAGGATTATGAGGACAGTTTGCCTAGACTAGGCTTGTATTCCGTTGAGTATAGAAGATTAATAAGTGATCTAATTGAGGTGTTTAAGATGATTTTAAAAATGGGAGGGGTCCTGGGTTCAGATTCTAGACGAGTCCACAAACTTAGTCAAAGCACAATGCGGACAGTGCACTGTAATATCAAGCCCCACTGTTCCCCGAGCCATGACAAACATGAAAAGCAAACCGCCAGATTGCCCCAATTCTACCCAACTGGTTAATTTAGGTTAACAGAATACGAGCACCAGGTTTGTAAACTTAATAAGTAATGAACTGTTTATTGAACAAATTGTCCTTAACTAGTGCTAAAAGAAAGAAATATGAACTGCTAACTTTTAACACTATAACTTAAATTCTACCCCTTTTTAAACCCCTATACACAAACACACACACACACACACACACACACACACACAAAGCACGGATTTTAAGGGTAAGATAAAACAGTTCAATAGCACCAATCCGGAATACAGGATTAGGTGAATTGACTTTGATTGATGTCTTCCAAATTCCTTGCAGTTTGTTATCGATGACATGAGGTAGTCTCCCAGCACTTTCAGTCTGTGGTTCGCTGGTTGAAAAACATGCTTTTCAATGTCTCTACTGGTAATTTTTCCCCTTTTCATCTTGACAGGGGTTTTCAGAGAAAGCAGGTTATAGAGATGTGAGAGATAGCCATCTAGCTATTATGGCAGAATTGCTGGAATCTTACGAACACAGGAGAGAGAGGTTTCAGGTGTTCTCTCTTTTCAGGCTAGGAGATGTTCTGCCTGCACTGTTACCACACAAAACCCTGGTCACCTGGTCAGGAGCCAATTAAAATGCTTGTCATCAGGCAATTCCCCTTAGTCCAGAACCCCTTTCTCCTGTTCTCTTATGGCACCCTCTGTTCCAGGATAGCAACATTGAACATGTCTTTCAACTGCAGCCATGGTAGTTTTTTTAAAGCCTAAGTCCAATTTTAAAGCCACAGTCCAAGAAAAAAAAAGGTTCTTTCCAATAGGGTAGATAGAAATTGTTTCCTCTGGTGGGGTGTCCAGAATAAGAGGTCTAACCTCAAAATTATAGCTAGGCTATTCAGGGGTGATGTCAGGAAGCATTTCTTCCGAAAGGGTAGTGGAAATCTGGAACTCTCTCCCAAAAAATGTTGCTGAGTCTAGGCCTATTGGAAATTTGATTTTTGTTCGGAAAGGGCTTTGAGACCAAGGTGGGTGAAGGGAGTTAAGATGCAGATCAGCCATGATCTAACTGAATAGATCAAGGGGTTGAATGGCCTTCTCCTGTCCCTGCCATGGTATATAAGTGTTGCAAACAATGGATACGGACAGAATGGGAGGAGGCTTAAAATAAATTGGCACAAGTCTTGAGTCAGAGATATCAAGAGCCTTTTCCAAGAGGGGGTGCTAATCTGTCTTTTTTCATTTGTTCCCCATTTGGGGAAGAAGGCATTTATTCTTCATCAATAGCTTTCATGAGTGGGAGATGTTGGGCCTTCTCTTTACCAATTTCTTAGAATGGAATAACACACTTGACCACTTCAGAGAGAACTCAACCACGAAGTGTGAGACTGGAAGTACTTGTAGTCCTAACCAAGTAGGGAAGTGTGTCAGCTGGATCCCATTCTCCGAAGGACATTACTGAACCTACTGGGTTTCTAACAATTCAGCACTTTTTTCTGACTTTTTTTTCTTTCTTAGTACCAGGTGCACAAAATTCCAAACTTATTAGGTTTATTTTCTCAACTAACCATGATGGAATTTGAACTTTAAGCCACTGTATTGCTGGTCCAGATTGAGAATCATTACACCACCACAACCATTCTTCCAGTATTGGGTTCATGTCTTATGTGGGAATTTGGGAGAGAGCTGTTGTTAGCCTCGTTCCATTTTCAAGCTCGTGTTTAAATCCAACAATGGCCTCACTGCTCTCCATCTTTGTAACCTCCTCCAGCCCTACATTGGCTTGGAACTCCACTCTCTGTTTCCCTGACTGTAGCCTCGTGTGCAACTGTCCATCCTTTCACCCAGACAGTGCCTTCATCCACCTGGATCCCACCATCTAGAATTTCCACCTTAAACCCTACTGCGTCCCCAGCCTCCTAGTCTCCATTGGATCCTCCTTAAAAGGAACCTCCTTAAGCAAGCTGCTAGACTGGGTCTGCAGCAGGCGGTGAGGGAACCAATAAGAGGGAAAAACATACTTGACCTCAATCTCACCAACATGCCTGCCGCAGATGCATCTGTCCATGACAGTATCGGTAGGAGTGACAACCGCACATTCATTGTGGAGACTAAGTCCCGCCTTCACATTGAGGTTACCCTCCATCATGTTATGTGACACTACCACTGTGCTAAATAGGATAGATTTGGAACAGATCTAGCAACTCAAGACTGGGCTTCCATGAGGCACTGTGGGCCATCAGCAGCAGCAGAATTGTATTCAACCACAATCTGTAACCTCATGGCCCAGCTTATCCCCGACTCTACCATTACCTTCAAGCCGGGGATGAACCCTGGTTCAATGGAGAGTTCAGGAGAGCATGCCAGGAGCAGCACCAGGCATATCTAAAAATGAGGTGTCAACCTCGTGATGCTGTAACACAGGACTACTTGCACGCCAAACAGCATAAGCAGCAAGTGACAGGCGGAACTAAGCGGGTCCACAACCAACAGATCAGATCTAAGCTCTGCTGTCCTGCCACATCCAGTCGTGAATGGTGGTGGACAATTAAACAACCCACTGGAGGAGGAGGCTCCACAAATGTCATCATCCTCAATGATAGAAGAGCCCAGCACAGCAGTGCAAAAGATAAAGCTGAAGCATTTGCTACAATCTTCAACCAGAAGTGGATGATCCATTTTGGCTTCCTCCAGAGGTCCCCAGCATCACAGATGCCAGTCTTCAGCCAATTCAATTCATTCCACGTGATATCAAGAAATGGCTGAAAGCACTGGATACTGCAAAGTCTATGGGCCCTGACAATATTCCGGCAATAGCACTGAAGACTTGTGCTCCAGAACTTGCCATGCCCCTAGCCAAGCTGTTCCAGTACAGCTACAACACTGGCATCTACAAGGCTATGTGGAAAATTGCCCAGGTATGCCCTGTACACAAAAAGCAGGACAAATCCAACACGGCCAAGTACCGCCCCATCAGTCTAATCTCGATCTTCAGTAAAGTAATAGAAGGGATCATCAACAGTGCTATCAAGCGGCACTTGCTTAGCAATAACCTGCTCACTGGGTTCCGCCAAGGCCACTCAGGTCCTGACCTCATTATAGCCTTGGACAACGTGGACAAAAGAGCTGAACTCACGAGGTGAGGTGAGAGTGACTGCCCTTGACATCGAGGCAGCTTTTGAGTGTGGCATCAAGGAGCCCTAGCAAAACTGGAATCAATGGGAATCGGGGGAAAACTCTCCACTGATTGGAGTCATACCTAGCACAAAGGATGGTGGTTGTCATTGTTGGAGATCAGTCACCTCAGCTGCAGGATGTCACTACAGGATTTCCTCAGAGTAGTGTCCTAGGCCCAGCCATCTTCAGCTGCTTCATCAATGACCTTCCTTCCATCGTAAAGTCAGAAGTGGGGATGCTCGCTGATGATTGCGTAATGTTCAGCACCATTTGCAACTCCTCAGATTCTGAAACAATCCATGTCCAAGTGCAGCAAGACCTGGACAATATCTAGGCCTGGGCTGACAAGTGGCAAATAACATTCACAGCACACAAGTGTCAGGCAATGACCATCTCCAACAAGAGAGAATCCAACCATCGCCCCTTGATGTTCAATGGCATTACCATCACTGAATCCCCCACTATCAACATCCTGGGGATTACCATTGACCAGAAACTGAGCTGGACTAGCCATACTGTGGCTACAAGAGCAGGTCAGAGGCTAGGAATCATGTGGCGAATAACTCATCTCCTGACTCCCCAAAGCCTGTCCACCATCTACAAGGCACAAGTCAGGAGTGTGATGGAAAACTCCCCAATTGCCTTGATGAATGTAGCTCCCACAATGCTCAAGAAACTGGACACCATCCAGGACAAAACAGCCCACTTGTTTGGCACCACATCCACAAACATTCACTCTGTCCAATACTGATGCACAGCAGCATCAGTGTGTACCATCTACAAGATGCACTGCAGGAATTCACCAAGGCTCCTTAGACATAACCTTCCAAATCCACGATCATTACCACCTTGTGGTAGGCCAAGGGCAGCAGACAGATGGGAACACCACCACCTGGAAGTTCCCCTCCAAGTCACTCACCATCCTAGCTTGGAAATATATCACCGTTCCTTCACTGTCGCTGAGTCAAAATCCTGGAACTCCCTTCCTAACAGCATCATGGGTGTACCCACACCACATGGACTGCAGCGGTTCAAGAAGGCAGCTCACCACCACCTTCTCAAGGGCAGCTAGGGATGGGCAATAAATACTGGCCCAGCCAGCGATGTTCACATCCCATGAATGAATTAAAAATAAGCTTCCAGTCATTGCTTTCTTTGAGCATCCATTCTTTTGCTTACACCTCAGTGAAGCACCCTGAGACATTTTCCCAGGTTAATTATGCTTTATAAATTCAAGTTGTGAGTTGATTTACATTTCTTTTCTTGAGGCTTTCAGAGTGCTTGGTTGTCCCAGGGCTTAGATACAGTCTCTGTTCTGACTGCCATCTTTCCAACAGGTGTCAGGAACATCAGAATGGGACAGGCAGAGATCATTTAGTTTCTCGAACCTGTTCCACTGTCAATTAGATCACAGAAACCAGAATAGTCACAGCTGGGGGCCATTTAGCCCAACACGCCTGTGCTGGCTCTCCAAAGGGGTATGGTTAATCTGTACTCCATGTTGACTTGCAGCTCTGTGCTACATCCAAAGAGAGACTCAACCTTTCTTCCATATCTTAGTAATTGCCTTTTTAACTAAATAAAATTCCTTTCTTACCCCTCCAGGTGATCAAAACTCTGGGGGAGGATGGGGGAAGGTGCGGCCATAGTGTTCCCATAATTGTGTTGCTCCTGTCCTTCCTGGTGATAGAGATTGCAGGGCCAAGAGATGCTATTCAACTGAGTTGGCTGTAGGGTTCCCGTATAACATGCCTGTGATGCATAATTTGTTATGCAAACACCGCCTTAACAGTACATTACAGAACAGAGTTGCGACAGGCTGGTTGGTTAATCATTTTTTTAGCAAGTAATTCACGTTATCTAATCCACAGATGATGGGTGGAAAGGAATTGGTTGGGGTGTTGAAATTTGAACCACACGAAGACTTTTCCTGCACTTGTTGGTCAACACGGGTCCTGCTTTTCACAATCGCTTTGTAAAAGATGTGCAATTGTGTTCGCCAAGCTCTGCACCCCTCACAGCACAAACTACAATCTCACCGAGGACAAAGAGAAAGCAGTAACCGGGACCACACTGACAGGCCTGTGCTATTTTAATCAATATTGCACAATAGGAATCCCTGAACCCTGCAACATAGAAAGAGGCCATTCAGCCCATTGTTCCTGTGTCAGCTTTTTGAAAGAGAAACCCAATGACTCCCTGTCCTTTCCCCCCAAAGCCAGCAATGGCTACACACCATGACAGGATAAAAAAAGAGTTATCTGCTTTTGTTCTGTTTTTTCTGCACAAGATATACCTGGGCAATTAACCGCCCACAAGATCCCAGTGTGGTAGCTGCTGATTTACTATCAACATGGGAAAGATGGTGGTGAAGTGATAATGTCACTGGGCTAATAATGCTGAGGTCTGGGGACATAGGTTCAAATCCCATCGTGGCAGCTGGCAGATTTTGAATTCAGTTAATTTTTTTTAAAATGTGGAATTGAAAGCTAGTCTCAATAATGGCAATCATGAAACTATCATTGATTGTTGTGGAAACCCATCTGGTTCACTAATGTCCTTCAGGGAAGGAAATCTGCTACCCTTGCCTGGTCTGGCCTACATGTGAGTCCAGGTCCACAACAATGTGGTTGACTCTTAACTGCCCTCTGAAATGGCTTAGCGAGCCACTCAGTTCAAGGGCAATTAGGGATGGGCAACAAATGCTGGCCTAGCCAGCGATGCCCAGATCCCATGAAAGAATTTTTTAAAAGTCTGACTAATTTTGATCTCAAACTGAGAGCTACTGAACTAGGATCATTCAAACTAAGCCGATTGATTAGTTCTTCTTTAGGCACATCAGAGTTGGCAGGTGGAAGTTTGCAACTCTCTCCTGAGGCAGCCTATCCTTCAGTCCTTGCCATTGACAACGACACCAACTTATACTTGTCCTTCTCAAGTGGTAGAGTTGCGGGTTTGGAAGGTGTTGTTGAAGAAATGGCAACTTTTTTAGCTGTAACATTAAGGGGTAGAAGGGGCCTATACTGTCTGGAGATTAGAAGAATGAGAGGTGGGCCGCTATTTTCTGGGCTTGCCGGAGTCCGGCGTGTTCGCTGGCGTGAACAGACAATATGACAGTGTGAAACCAGTTCGCGATCGTCCCCTCAGCCTGCCCATGGCGGACAGTGTTTCCCACCACCGGACATCGGGAACCTCACTGTAAAACATCTGCTTATCATTGAGATAAAAACAAAAAAAAACTGCGGATGCTGGAAACCCAAAACAAAAACAAAAACAGAATTACCTGGAAAAACTCAGCAGGTCTGGCAGCATCGGCGGAGAAGAAAAGAGTTGACGTTTCGAGTCCTCATGACCCTTCGACAGAACTTGAGTTCGAGTCCAAGAAAGATTTGAAATATAAGCTGGTTTAAGGTGTGTGTGTGGGGGGGGCGGAGAGATAGAGAGAGAGAAGTGGAGTGGGGGTGTGGTTGTAGGGACAAACAAGCAGTGATAGAAGCAGATCATCAAAAGATGTCAACAACAATAGTACAAAAGAACACATAGGTGTTAAAGTTAAAGTTGGTGATATTATCTAAACGAATGTGCTAATTAAGAATGGATGGTAGGGCACTCAAGGTATAGCTCTAGTGGGGGTGTTTTTTTTAAATAATAGAAATAGGTGGGAAAAGGAAAATCTTTATAATTTATTGGAAAAAGAAGGAA
Organism: Isurus oxyrinchus; assembly: GCA_026770705.1. Lineage (NCBI taxonomy): Eukaryota > Metazoa > Chordata > Chondrichthyes > Lamniformes > Lamnidae > Isurus > Isurus oxyrinchus. The sequence goes on from JANJGN010000014.1 coordinate 18,338,584, forward strand.
GGGGGAAACAGAAAGGGGGTGGGGATGGGGGAGGGAGCTCGAACAATCCCCATCCACCACTACTCTCCTCCGTCTGGCTGAACTTGTTCTCACGCTGAACAATTTCTCCTTCAACTCCTCTCACTTCCTCCAAATAAAAGGTGTGGCTATGGGTACCCGCATGGGCCCCAGCTTTGCCTGTCTCTTTATGGGGTATGTGGAACATTCCTTGTTCCAGTCCTACTCCAGCCCCCTTCCACAACTTTTTCTCCGGTACATCGATGATTACTTCGGTGCCGCTTCATGCTCTCGTCGGGACTTGGAAAAATTTATTAATTTTGCTTCCAATCTCCACTCCTCCATCGTTTTCACGTGGTCCATCTCTGACACTTCCCTTCCCTTCCTTGACCTCTCTGTCTCAATCTCTGGTGATAGACTGTCCACCAATATCCATTACAAACCCACCTACTCCCACAGCTACCTCGACTACAGCTCCTCACACCCCACTTCCTGTAAGGACTCCATCCCATTCTCTCAGTTCCTTCGCCTCCATCGCATCTGTTCCGATGATGCTACCTTCAAAAACAGTTCCTCTGACATGTCCTCCTTCTTCCTTAACTGAGGTTTTCCACCCACGGTCGTTGACAGGGCCCTCAACCGTGTCCGGCCCATCTCCCGCGCATCCGCCCTCACGCCTTCTCCTCCCTCCCAGAAACATGATAGGGTCCCCCTTGTCCTCACTTATCACCCCACCAGCCTCCACATTCAAAGGATCATCCTCCGCCATTTCCGCCAACTCCAGCATGATGCCACCACCAAACACATCTTCCCTTCACCCCCACTATCGGATCGCTCCCTCCGGGACACCTGGGTCCACTCCTCCATCACCCCCTACTCCTCAACCCCTTCCTATGGCACCACCCCATGCCCACACAAAAGATGCAACACCTGCCCCTTCACTTCCTCTCTCCTCACTGTCCAAGGACCCAAACACTCCTTTCAAGTGAAGCAGCATTTCACTTGCATTTCCCCCAACTTAGTCTACTGCATTCGTTGCTCCCAATGTGGTCTCCTCTACATTGGAGAGACCAAATGTAAACTGGGCGACCGCTTTGCAGAACACCTGCGGTCTGTCCGCAAGAATGACCCAAACCTCCCTGTCGCTTGCCATTTTAACACTCCACCCTGCTTTCTTGCCCACATGTCTGTCCTTGGCTTGCTGCATTGTTCCAGTGAAGCCCAACACAAACTGGAGGAACAACACCTCATCTTCCGACTAGGCACCTTACAGCCTTCCGGTCTGAATATTGAATTCAACAACTTTAGGTTGTGAGCTCCCTCCCCCATCCCCACCCCCTTTCTGTTTCCCCCTTCCTTTTTTTTCCAATAAATTATAAAGAATTTCCTTTTCCCACCTATTTCCATTATTTAAAAAAAAACACCCCCACTAGAGCTGTACCTTGAGTGCCCTACCATCCATTCTTAATTAGCACATTCGTTTAGATAATATCACCAACTTTAACTTTAACACCTATGTGTTCTATTGTACTATTGTTGTTGACATCTTTTGATGATCTGCTTCTATCACTGCTTGTTTGTCCCTACAACCACACCGCGCCCCCCACCTCTCTCTCTCTCTCTCTCTCTCCGCCCCCCACACACACACCTTAAACCAGCTTATATTTCAAATCTTTCTTGGACTCGAACTCAAGTTCTGTCGAAGGGTCATGAGGACTCGAAACGTTAACTCTTTTCTTCTCCGCCGATGCTGCCAGACCTGCTGAGTTTTTCCAGGTAATTCTGTTTTTTGTTTTTGATCTACTTATCATTATTAGGCCAGCCTGCTGGAATCGTTCACCCCTCCCCACCCCACGCTGGATCATCTGTCCACACCGACAGGAAGGCACACCAACATTTTTCACAATAGCACATAAAAGGTGTGTACTTGGCGGGCTGCACTCAGAGGTCAGTGTACAGTAATGTTGTGCAATGCTCACTCACCAGGGTTTCCTGTTGGACTTCAAGCTTGAGGAGTACTATGGGGATCAAGATTAGGTAATTCAAATTTGGTCTGTGATCAAGGACAGGAGGGTGTGACTGCAGGTGAAGCAGGTATGGGGACCCAGGGCGTAGAGTTCAAGGATACTCGGCTCCCACAATTGTCCAACAGTTATGAGATTCTTGCAAGCTATGTGGACGAGAGTGGGGACTGAAGGGAGGATGAGCGGACTGACCATGGCACCATGGTACAGGGAGCCATTCAAGTGGGGGAGGAAATGGGAGCATAGTAGTGGCAGAGGAGCTGAATAAATACTTTGCTTCAGTCTTCACGGTAGAAGACGCTAATAGCATACCAAAAACATTAAGTAATCAAGGGTCAAAAGGGGGGTGGAAATAAATACAACAACTATCACTAGAGAAAACGTATTAAGAAAACTAATGGGGCTAAAGGCCAATATGTCCCCTGGACCTGATGGGTTGTATCTTAGGATATTAAAGGAAATAGCTATGCAAGTAGTGGATGCACTGGTAGTAATCTTCCAAGAATCCTTAGATCGTGGAAAAGCCACAGAGGACTGGAAAACTGCCAATGTAACTCCCTCAAAAAGGGAGGGAGACAAAAACAGATAACTATTGGCCAGTTAGCTTAACATCTAAATGTTAGAGTCTATTATAAAGGATGTAATAGCATAGAATTTAGAAATACATAATATAATCAAGCAGAGTCAGCATGGCTTCATGAAGGGGAAATCATGCCTGACAAATTTATTAGAATTCTTTAAGGAGGTAACAAGCAGGATAGATAAAGGGGAACCAGTAGATATAATATATTTGGATTTCCAAAAGGCATTCAGTAAGGTACCACACCTAAGGCTATTTAATAAGATAAGAGTCCATGGTGTTGGGGGTAGTATATTAACATGGATAGAGGATTCACTAACTAATAGAAGACAGAGAGTTGGGATAAGTGGGGGGGGCATTTTCAGGATGGCAACCTATAACTAGTGGAGTGTCACAGGGATCAGTGCTGGGGCCTCAATTATTTACAGTTTATATAAATGACTTGGATGAGGTATGTGAATGTACTATCGCCAAGTTTGCTGATGACACAAAAATAGGTGGGAAGGCAAGTGGTGAGGATGACACAAGGAGTCTACAGAGGAATATAGACAGGTTAAGTAAGTGGGCAAAAATTTGGTGGGTGGAATATAATGTGGGAATATATGAGGTTATTCACTTTGTCAGGAAGAATAGAGGAGCTGAATATTATTTAAATGGAGAAAGGCTGCAGAAAGCTGCAGCACAGAGGGATTTGGGGATCCTCATGCATGAATCCCAAAAAGCTAACATACAAATTCAACAGGTAATAGGGAAAGCAAATGGAATGTTGATCTTTATTTCAAAGGGAATGTCGTATAAAAATAGGGAAGCCTTGCTAAAACTATACAAGGCACTATTTAGACCACATCTAGAATACTGTGAACAGTTTTGGTCTCTTTAATTAAGGAAAGGTTTACTGGCATTGGAGGTAGTCCAGAGAAGGTTCACTAGGTTGATCCCAGGTATGGAGGGATTTTCTTATCAGGAGAGGTTGGGCCTGTACTCATTGGACTTTAGAAGAATGAGAGGCGAACTTATTGAAACATATAAGATTCTTCAGGGGCTTGACAGGGTAGATGCTGAGAGGTTGTTTCCTCTTGTGGGAAAGTCTAGGATCAGAGAGCATAATCTCAGATTAAGGAGCCACCCATTTAAAACATAGATGAGGAGGAATTTCCTCTTTCAGACGGTAGTTAATCTGTGGAATTCTTTACCGCAGAGGGCTGTAGAGGCTGGATCTTTAAGTATATTCAAGGCTGAGCTAGACAGATTGTTAATCAGTAAGGGAATCAAGGGCTATGGGGAAAAAGCAGGAAAGTGGAGTTGAGGATTATCAGATCAGCCATGGTCTCATTGAAAGGTGGAGCAGACTCGATGGGCCGAATGGCCTACTTCTGCTCCTACGTCTTATGGTCTTAAGGACAGCTCCACCATTGAGGTGACTGGTGAGGGGAAGGGAAGGCAGCTCTGCCGTTGAAAGTAGCGCACAAGAATTCAGGGTGGGGGTTAGGGTGGGCGAGGGAAGTGGCCATGCATTAGGAAACCTGTATAAAGTGACCATTCCTCTGCAGCTGGGACAGTTCAGGTGCAGCCACATTGATATGATTGGAGTCGGGCTTCTAACTTAACTGCCCACTCAAATAATGCAGAGGCATCAAAGTGCCACCAAGTGCTCCAAAGCTTTCCACCCCTCTCCAGCACAGACAGCAAAGTCATGAGCATTTTAGTGAACTGCAGAACAGTTGGATGACTGCACATGTTCTACAATCTCCTTGCTAAAGCTGGCCATGGAGTAGACTCTGCTGGAGGCGCTCACAGTCCCTTGCAATGTCAGCATCCCGGTTTGGACCAGTCTCCCCATGGTTCAAGCTAACAGTACAGCCTTGCAGCACAGGTTAGGAGAATGCCTGTGCCTGGGCTGAGAGCACAGCATGCAGTCCAGTGGGTAAAGCTGTTGCCCATCAGTCAGGTGGAGTGGGCGGAAGTGGGGCTTTGGGCAGCCATGCAGCGCACTAAACTCTGGCCATCCAAGTGATGGCCAGCACTCTCCGGGAAGCTTTAAGGGACCTTCATACTTAACCAGGACAGGTTCTTATTACACCCATGCTAATCACATGTCTCTCTCTTCCATCCTGCCGGAGGAGTACATCAGGATCATGGGGCCTGGTAAACCCACTCTATGCCTGATGGCGTACAGCGAGCAAAGACAACAGAGGACAGAACGACTGAGGCTGCTGGCTGCGCAGAAGCAGGAGCAGCAAACTCAGGAAGAAGGGGCAGCTGAGACTCCCGCACACACTGCCAAAGAGCCACAGCGAGCCATCGCAGGTCAGCACCTAGTGATTGACCCTTGAAGTCACAGATACCATTTTGCAAGGGCAGACAATTTTGTGCATTTCACCCAGGATCAGAATGCAAGAGCGATTGGATTCGCCCAGATCTCAGGTTTCCCACAGGTGCAGAGTGTCAGTGACTGCACTCACATGGTGCTCAGATCTCCTTCGCAACATGCGGTGAATTATATCAACTGCAAGGGGTTCCACTCACTGAATATGCAACTTGTGTGCAACCATCAGAAATGCACCCTGCAGGTGTGCGCACGGTTTCCAAGGAGTGTGCAAGACCCCTACATCCTCCATTAGTCACAGATCCCTGAAGTCTTCCAGGGTCCACAGTAGCTGCAGGGATAGCTCCTCAGGGACAAAGGCCACCTGCAGAGGCCGTGGCTGATGACACCCATGAAACAGCCTCAGGCTGCAGCAGAGCTACAGTGTAATAAGGCTCATGCTGCAGCTCGCAACTTGGTGGAGCAGACCATCGGGATGCTGAAAATAAGGTTCCGGTGCCTAGACCAGCATTGTGGACCCTGCAATACAGTCCGCAGAGGGTGTCACACATCGTCATCATCTGCTACGCCCTTTACAACCTGGCGCTGCAATGGGGAGAGGAGCTGGCTGAAGAGGAGATGGAGGTCTCCTCCAATGAGGAGGATACTGACAGGGATGAGGGTGAGGGGGTCCTCGAAGGCGACGTTGACGTGGATGAGGCCCTCGCACTGGCTAGACAAGGCAGGCGCAGCCGGGAGGCTCTCATCGCTGCAAGATTTGTGGAGGATGATGACAACATGCAGTGAGGAGACACCATAGATCCTCACATCGCATCTATGAATGTTTGACTCCAGTCTGGTTTATATCAGCTTGAATACCCTCTGTGAGAATGCTCCTGTCATGGAGACACAGCAGAGGCCCTAATAGTCGTTCGATTGCAGGAAGATGATGATGACATGCAGTGAGGACACTCCATAGATCTTCACATTGCCCCTGTGAATGTCTGACTTCTGTCTGGCTGAGGGCAGCTCACTTGCACTTTGTGATCAGGCTCATATCATAGAGACGCAGCCATGAAATTTTAGAAACATCTGATCCTTTTTCCGTCTTCAGCACCTCAACCAATGAGGAGCACAGCATCACTGATCACAAACGCTCAAGAGATGGGAGCCAGACACTTGCCCACTACATTCTGGCAGCAATGACCAGCATTGCCGAGATACAGGCATCAGTAATGTGTCCAGAGAGTTTGAGGCCGGGCCATCACTTTGGTTTGAAGGCTGCACAGAACACAGGGAAGAGGACCTGGACTGAGACACCTGCTTTTACTTGTGCAGAAACATTTCACATCTGAGTGACACGAACACTGCTCATCAGAACAAGGAGCCACAGGCATTCTTGGGAGTTTATTGACAATATTGAACAGTATGTGCAAGTGATTTAACAACCATTCCCAGGCTGTGTAACTAATTCTTCTTCACCTTCCTAACCATGCCACTATGTCTTGGTGCTTCCCTGACATCCACAGCAGAAGGGAAGGCAGTCTGCTGACTGTGAGGACCTTGGCGGATGTCCTCTGGAGGGCCGTGACTTGGAGGGCCCCGACCTGCTTTCGGGATCCTGCTGTGCAGCAGTGGCACCCTCCTCGGCCTGTGGAGCTGCAGCTGCTGAGCTCACAGGAGGAGGGGATTCGGATGGGCCGGACACTCTTGGAGTCACCTGGATGGATGGGCCCAGAGTGTGCATCTGCTGATCCTCTTCCATATGGGTGTCCCAGGGTCCCAGGCTGATCACTTGAGGAGAAGGGGTAGCTGGAGTGAGATCGAGCTGTCAGGCACCTCCCTCATGTATACACTGTTGGAGACCAACTATCGCATCAGTGCTGGAGTTGAGCCTGCGCAAGGTTTCTATTGCGGCTGCCATTCTACCAGTGTTGACCTCGGTGTGTTGGCATGCCGGCGCTATTACCTCAGAGTGAAGGCAGATGGACTCCTCCATCATGCCCTGCAGTCTGAGGAGTGCAGCGGACATCCCTTCCTGATGCTCCTGAACTTGCCTTTGCAGCTCCAGCAGCCGTGACATGACCGAGCTCAAAGGTTTGTCATCTGACTTGGACTCAGCAAATTTCTGGCCCCCTGTAGTCCTCCAAGTGCCAGATACCAGGGAAGTCCCTGCCATTGCCTGCTGTGAATCAGACAGCGCTCACCAGATTGTGATCCCGGGGCTATTCTAAAGCTAGGTCCCACCGAGGTGTGTGTCTCTGCACTGGTGGAGGGTGTGGGTGAGCGCTGTGACAGGACTTCAAGGAGTGTGTCTCCAGATTCCTATTCAGAAGTTTCTTCGGGGCTTGATTGGAGGCCCTGGGTCATGGACTCTGTTGGCTGTTTCCCAGATGTGCCTGTTGAAGCAAAGGGAGATAATTAGTGCAGGGCAGTGGCCTGTGAAACAGGACACATCACTCACAGCATGGTTGTCTGATGGATGTTGCACTGCTGGACCCTCACTTGGTAGAGCAGCACTGACCTCACTGTCAGCACAGGAATGGTTCAGATCCTCACTGGCTAGCTGGATGGTTCTGTTTTCAAAATCCGTAAGGACCTTGATTTCAGACATTCCTCCACAGGCCTTGACCTCTCCCTCTTGTTGTGTGCCAGCTTGTCATACATGAATACAGATGGAGAGAATGAGTGTAAGCAGTATGCCGGCCAGGCCAGATGATAAATATGCTGGCCTGTGTGGGTGGTGAGTGGTCCCATTGACAGGATGAAGACAATGAAGGTGAGTGTGAGAGAGTGAATGGTGATGTCCCTTGGACCGGCAATGAGTGAGGGCCCTGTCGATGTGTGATGGGTTTGTGAGTGTGTGAGTTGAGAGTGATGAGAAGAGTGACTTACCCTGGTGGAATGGACGAGGTCATTCATCCTCTTGCGGCGCTGGGTGGCTGTCCTCTTTTGAAGGTGTTGGCACTGACCACCACTACCACCACCTCCCAAGCCTGGTTGGTCACGCCGCTACCCATCCTGAGGCCAGAGCGGGGGTAGAGGACATCGCGGCAGGCCTCCACTGTGTCCAAAAGGTGTTCCAGTGACACATCGCTAAACCTGGGGGCTGCAGTCTTTCTGCCTTTCGTGGACATCTTCCCTGCAGCAGTCGTGTGGGCTGGAAGCACTGAGAGGTGTCTGTACGGCTAGACTTTAAATATGGCACCCAGGGTGATGAAGCAGCGAGGTGATGGTGTGTCGGTCGAATGAGAGCCCGCCTGCCATGGAAACGGTGTGTTTCCTGGGAGTGCATAAATAATGTGGCAGGTTTGGGACAATACGGCATGAAAACCTGCCATTGTGGCTGCACTTAGTGCAAATCTGGGACGATTCCATCCCTGATCTCATTGAAGCATACAAGATTGTGAGAGGACTTGACAGGGCAGCTGCTGAGAGACTGGCTGCAGAGTCTATACCAGAGGTCCTGGAGTCTCAGGATGAGGAGTCGACTGTTTAGGGCTGAATTGAAATGGTTTCTCTCCTCAGAGGGTTGAGAATCTGCAGAATTTTCTACTCCAAAGGGCTGTAGATTCTCAGTCGTTGAATATATTCAAGGCTGATCAGCAATAGAATTTTTGGATTCTCAGGGAACAAAAGAAAATAGGGATCAGATGGAAAAGCGGAGCTGAGGACAAGGATCAGCCATGATCTTATTAAATGGTGGAGCAGGTTCAACAGCAGGTATGGCCTACTCCAACTCCTGCTTTTTAGGTTTCTAGGTTCTCAGGGCCCAGAGTTTTGTCTCCAGTTTGTGCAGACGTAGCTTATCCCAAATGGGAAAGAGATGGGATAGATAGGTTTCCAGCTCCACCTCATTTGTTGAATGAATAGTAGGAAAGCATATGTGTGTGGGCTGGATGAGAGTTGGATGTGATAATCTCTACCTCTGCCTTGATCAGTGCTTGGGCCCCAACTCTTTATCATCTCTTTCAATAGAAGCGGAGACCAAGTGTAATATATCCAAGCTTGGTGACGATTCAAAGCTAGGTGGGAAAGTAAGCTCTGAGGAGGATGCAAAGAGATAGAAACAGGTTAAGCAAGCAGGAAAGAGGGTGAGTTGTTATAATGTCGGGGGATGTTATATTGTCCACTTTGGTAGGAAAAACGGAAGAGCATAATATTTTCCAAAAGGTGGGTGACTGGTGAATTTTGATGTGCAGAGGGATTTAGTTGCTGTTGTACATGTACCACAGAAAGTTAACATGGGGGTACAGCAAGCAGTTAGGAAAGTAAATAGTATGTTAGCCTTTATTGCAAGAAGGTGGGGGTAGAAGAGTAAAGAAGTCTTGCTGCAGTCTTATAAAGCACTGGTGAGATCACGGGCAGAATTTTATGTTTGCAAATCAGGACCACTGCCATCCTGCATGTGCCTAAATTCCAGCACAATGACGTCAACATGCCAGTTTCCTGTAATACGGTAGGCATGCGGACACTGAAGTCAACAGCTTGCCCGCCATTTAAAAGAAATCATTAACGGGCAATTGAGTTTGTTAACAAACCTATTGACCCAAATATTACACTGCCCATGCCATTAGACCACCTGCGACAAAGAAACAGGAAAGACATGGGGAGTGGGTTACACCCTTTAGCGGTGGCCTGTGTGCACCGGAGGGGGTCACCAAGTTGATACCCCACCTCTTTCTGCTTCCATGTCTGGCCTCAGAAACCTGCAACTCACCACCTCACCCACCCCCCACCACAGCACACCACCCCCCCACCTCCCCCACCGAGCGTCCAATCCCAATCCACCCAAAAAGACGTGACTTAATTGAGTCCAGGTCCTCTTCTTCCTTGTTGGGTTGCTTGTAGTCCTGGGAGCCCCCACAACTGAGTTCTGCCACTGCTGGGACTGCCAGAACTACCAGCCAATCAGATTAGCCAGCAGCTCTCAGGGGCGGGACATCCCCCCACTGAGGGGCGAAAGTCCCTTTCTCTGCTCAGTTAGGCCACAAGCTGCGTAATGTCACTGCAGGGCGGCCTTAGTTAAGTCGGGCGGTTCACGACTGATCTTTGTAAGGGGTTAATGGGGGCAGCAATCTACCCCCGCCCTCCACTATAAAATCTCCCACATCTGTGTTAATTCTTTCTGAGGCTAAATGGTAAAGTAGGAAACCAGGCAACAGAAAAAAAGGTTGGGTGCCAGCACAGACACAATGGGCAGAGCAGCCACTTCCTGTGCTGTAAATTTTTCAAAATTTTCTAAATATCTGAAAGGGAGGAATGTGCACGGTTGCGGGGAGAGGGTGGGGGAGTGGCCATATGTAAATTGTCCCTTAGGAGAGCCAGCACCGACATGATGGGCCGAATGGCCTTGTTCTGTACTGTAATAACTCTATGACATCAATCTTTTATTTAGTACTGGATTTATTTACAGAATGTAACATTACAATATGTCTGCCACCACTCAAACCAACATCCAGTGAACCAGAAATCTCTCTATAAGCTTTTTTGAAAAACAGTAAAATAAGTAAACTAATTAGCTAATTGACAGCCCCTTAAAGGTGTACTGTAACAAAAAGACAAATCTTTAAAGGAAACTTAACTAATCAAATTAAAATGTTGCTTCTGGGGCGTATGATGTACCTCAGCCCCTGCGGCACCCTCTGACCACAGAAGGTCTCAAGCATTCTGGTGGACACTGTGTGTTCCCTTTCGAGGCACACCTGGGTGTAAACGTAGCTGCAGAAGAGGGGCAGAGAGTTGGGCCAAATGTTCCCCTCAGCCGCCCGCTGCCTGGGCCTATTAATGGACACATGGGCCAGGCAAATTACTCTTTGTACTCTTTTGCTAGAACAGTTAAAGAAATGTGCAAATTAACAAATTAAATTAAAAGGGTAGGCCCTGAAAGGGACACTGTAACCAAAATAAACTGCAAAGGAAGCTTATCTAATTAAATTAAAATGTTATTTTGAGGGCTGATGAAGCTCTCCAGTCCCTATGGTGCCCACCAGTCACGGAAAAATCTCCCTTTATACGTGCTCAAGGTACTTAATCAATCAATCATCTGTGTATCCTTAGCCTTAACAATACAATTAACCTCCATTAACAATCTGGAGTACTGTATCCAGTTTTGGTCTCCTGAGCTAAGTAAAGATATATTTGCCTGAGAGGGAGTGCAGCAAACGATCACTGGATTAATTCCTGGGATGAGAAGGTTGTCGTATGGTGAGAGGTTGAGTAGAATGGTCTTATAGTCTCTAGGCTTTAGAAGAATAAGAGATACTCTCACTGAAATAATTAACATTCTCAGAGGTTATTTCCCACAGCTGAAGAATCTAGAACTCGGGATCACAGTCTCAGGACAAGGGGGTTGGCCATTTAGGACTGAGATGAAGAGAAATCCCTTCACTCAGAGGCATGTGAATCTTTGGAATTCGCGACTTCAGACTACGGTGGATGCTCAGTCATTGAATATATTTGAGACTGAGATTGATAGATCTCTGGACAGAATGGGAACAGGGGATGTAGAGATGGTCCAGCAGAGTGGAGTTAAACTGGAAAATAAGTCATCGTCTTGTTAAATGGTGGTGCAGGCCGGAGGGACTATATGCCTACTCCTGCTCTCATTTCTTGCTCAAAGGAGTAGGTGTTAAAGACTGCCTTAAGGCAGGATAGAGAGGTAGAAAAGTGACGAGGATTATGGAGGGAATTCCAGAGCTTCGGACCCAGGCTAGTGCTGAAGTGGTGAAAATCAGGGATGCGCAAGAGGCTAGAATTGTAAGAGCACAGAGCCCTTGGAGGAATGTAGTAGTAGAGATGGTTACAAAGAAAGAGAGAGACAAGCTCATGGAATGGTTTAAATACAAAACTGAGAATTTTAAAATTCAGGCATTTTCAGACCAGGTCAGCAAGCATAGGGGTGTAAAGGCCATTATGGTCCAGAAATTACTGTTGGCTTACTGTTAGGGACAGAGAGGGAGTTAATTTAAACAGCACTAATTTTTCCTCTCACCACCCATCTGTAAATAGAAAGGTGTTTTGATGTGTTTCCCTCTTTATAAGCAGTGGCACATTTCCCCAGACCCTTGGTTTTTGTGTGATCCAAGTTTCTATTAGTAACCACACAGCAAACTTGAGGTAGGATGAACTTGAAGGGTTAGTTTATTTGCACATACTCAAAATGCAGGAAGGAGGGTTTATAATGTCACTTCCACACTCAGACAGTAAAGAGAGGGATGGAATAAAGATGGTTTACAGTACAGAGACCACAGTGAAAATAAATATTGATTCGTGTGAGCTCCAGAGTCTAGAATCATAGTTCAATGAGATATTCCTTAACAGAGGTTGGCGGGCTGAAAACCGATGTAGAATTCACTTTTCCGGTGGTGTTAACTTCACAAGATGAAATATGCACACAGAGATGAATCCGCTTTGTAGGCAATGGAACAGAACTTCTGACAGCAGCAGTGTAGATGGGGCCAGATGTTCAACTTGAGCAGGGCTCCTTTCTGTGTGGCTGCTAGTCAGATGTTAAAGAGCAGACTGAGCTATTTAGCTCAGCAAGGCAATATTAGCTTGTTCAACAAGCCAGAGGCCTAGGTCACATGGGCCCCACCTCTCCACCAGGTCTTCAACAACAGATCTATCGTCTGGAATTCAGCTGGGTCTCAAAGGCTGCTAATCATCCCAGTTATTAGAAATTGAAAGGAATGTTTGAGGGGCCTTTGTCTTAACAGACCCTGTGTCTCTTGCTGGCAAGCTAGGTTATCAAACTCAAATGGCCTTTGTATAGCTCTATTTAAAGTTGGGCTGTGCAGTCCCCAGGTAATCATCGCTCGTGGCTTCTCACCTTCTCAGAGATAATGAGATGTGAGTTTTCCTGAAACTGCAAAGTGGCTTCTTTTGTTCTGGGGTCACAGGCAGACATAGATTCAGGCATTTTAAGGATTTGTTCAGCCAAGATCTCATTTTAAAATTTAGAAATCACAAGAATGTGTGTATATATACATATATACTTATGAAAGTGTGCAGTGTGAGGTCTTAATCCATCACATTACAAATTCATTCATGTGTCATTCCTCAGCATTTTACTTTGAAGGAAGCATTAACCTGTTTATTTTAAATAGTTAAATGTCTATTTCAAAATAGAAGCTTTTGCCTATTAATAAAATAATGACTTCCACTTATATAGTGCCTTTCACAACCTCTCAATGTCTCGATATGTTTTTAGATAATCACCATGTAATCTGTTTTTGCAGTGTTGGATTAGACATTGATATTGAACAGGACACCTCCAAATAGTGATAGAGGATTTTCTTACATCCACCTGAGAGGGCAGTTGGTGTCTTGGTTTTAACATCTCATCTGAAATACAGCATCTCCAACAGTGCAGCACTCCCACTGTACTATCAGTTAAGATTATGTGCTCGGGTCTCTGGAGTGGGAACGAATATCCTCATCACAGACAAAAACATAAAGTGCTGGAAAACTCAGCAAGTCTGACAGCGTATGTGGAGAGAAAGACAGAGTTAACGTTTTGAGTTGTCTGACTCTTCTTCAGAACGGCACAGAAGGGAAGAAGCCACTCTCCCATCCAGGGGTGTTTCTTTCTGAAAAAAAAAATCGTACGGACTCGAAACGTTAACTGTTTCTCTCTCCACAGACACTGTCAGACCTGCTGAGTTTTTCCAGCATTTCTTGTTCTTGTTTCAGATTTTCAGCATCCGCAGCATTTTGCCTTTATATGAATATCATCATTCTCACCTCATATGTGCCTGCTCTGATTTCCAGGTTTCCCACATTAGAGTAAAGCTTAATCCCTGCTTCAATGTTGATTAATACTTTCTTGCACAAACCACCATTTATATCTGATGAATGAATTGGACATTTAAAACTTCCTTTCTCGATGATAATGACTGGGTCCCATCTTAAAGGTTCAATCACTGACTCACGCTGTCTAAATTGGCTCTTTCATCCGCCATTGACAGCAAACAGAAAATTATCTCTCATTATCCAGAATTGCAATGGATCAAAGCACTTCATGCTCAGCCCCACTGTTGAGAATTTCAATGGACCAAACAACTTTCTGATGGTACAGAATTCCAATGAGCTAAATCTTTATCGTCACTACCATTATGTAGAGAATTACTGGCCTCTAATTACTTGCAAAATGTGTGATGCAGAACGTTAGACACTAGCCTTTCCGTCCCAGTAGCTGGGAACCGGCTGATGAGACAATATTCTTCTTGCAGTGCCAGTCCTATGTGAGATAAGTTTGAGGAGTCTCAGCCCAGTGCTGAGTGGGCATGGGGCTGCAGCTTAAAACTGCCCTGAGTTTGGCACTGCTCGTAAATGCCACCCAGATCTGACAATTGATAAATAGTGGGCAAAATGGAAACAAAATATCCCACCGATATTGAAATTTAGAAAAAGCATGAAGAAGATTTACTAGAATGGTGCCAAGGATGGGGAGCTGCAGTTATGTGGAGAAACTGGAGAAACTGGGGTTGCTCTCCTTAAAGCAGAGTAGGTTAAGAGGAGGTTTAATAGAGGTGGTCAAATAGTCAGGGGTTTTGATAGGGTTCTTTTTAAAATTCTTTCACAAGATGTGGGTGGTGCTGCGTGTAAGTGGTGGAGGGAGTGGATGTCGAAAGTGGTGGATGGGATGCCAATCAAGTGGGCTGCTTTGTCCTGGTCGGTGTCAAGCGTCTTGAGTGTAGAGATAGAGAAACTGTTTCCACTGACAGGAGGTAACCAGAGGACACAGGTTTAAGGTAAGTGCCAGAAGAACCAGAGGCAACATTATTAGAGGTTTTTTTTCATAGCAAGTTGCTAAGATCGCAGATTCACGGCCTGAAAGGGTGGTGGAAACAGATTCAACTGTAACTTTCAAAAGGAAATTTGAAAAACACTTGAAGGGCAAAAAAAGGCAGGTTATGGGGAAAGAACAGGGAAGTAGGACTAATTGCATAGTGGCCCTTATAGGAGGAGTAGGTTGAGTAGATAGGAAGGATCGATTTCCCTCAGCAGAGTGGTCAATAACCCAGGGAGATAGATTTAAAGTAAATGAAAGAAGGATTAGAGGGGCATTGAGAAGGTTTTTTTCACCCAAAGGCTGTTGGGATATGGAACTCACTACCTGAGAGGTTGCTGGAGGCAGAATCCCTCATTGCATTTAAAAATTGCCCTTAAGTGTTTAAGAACCAACAGTGGATAAGTAGGAATATGCTGGATAATTCTTTCTTTGGATGGCACCCCCCTCAAAGGCAGGGCTATGGGGCAAGTGGAGGATGTGGGATTAATTTCATGGGGACTAACACAGATATGAATGGCTGGGTGGCCTCTTTCTGTGTCGTAAGTGTCTATGATTCTACGAAAACACATTTGCCCATTAAATTCTAACTCCCAAACCCCATTGGCCACCAATAACTGTTGTTTTGGTAATAAAGAGAGCTAGGCAAATGGCCTGGGTGAAAGGCCTAAGACCCATGATTGAAGACACAATTAATTCTAAAATGAGCAGTTGAAAGGACTAGGTCAGTCAGGAAGTATGGGTTTGAGGGCCCAAGTGTTGGACTATCAAGGTCTGTTGGTTGTTGGAAGAAGGGAAGAGAGGGAAAGGCAAGGAGTTTCAAATTCTTGAGAAAGGAGGAATTAGTGAGATGACTGAAGGAGGCAGTGAGGTGAGTTGGCATTCATTTCAGAAAATGAGGATCCAGGGAGTTGGGAAATTATACAGAAAGAGGAAATCACAAATGTAGTAGTTGGGGCACATCCAAGGTTATGCCCAGTCCAGAAAAACAACTGCTAATTTTATGTACATGATTTTAAAGCTTGGCCAAAACACCAGAAAGTTGAAGACATGTCTAGTATGATTGTGAAGAGTTTCTCTGTCAAAGACAGAGAACCAACAGGGGAAACATTATATACATCTCAGTCTGGGAGCATGACATATTAAGAGCAATCTAAGGCAGGCCTATTAACTGCATCGTTAAAATGAAGTGATTTGTTTTTAAGTCACAACAGGAGAATACTCAAGTATCTACCTCAGACCTGAATCAAATTAAACTGAGCCCTGTTTGACTAAACTCTGTTAACATTGTTTATATCTGAAGTCTTTTTTGTTTCTGTTCTGAGGCCACTGGAAGTAATTCAATAATAGAGAATCTTTTGGTTAGTAGAGTGGTAATGTTACTGCGTGAGTAATCCAAAGGCCCAGGTGAATATTCCAGAGACGTGAGTTCAAATCCCATGACAGCAGCTGGGGAAATTTGAATTCAATTAATTAATAAATCTGGAATTAAATGCTTGTCTCATTAATAGTGATCATGAAGCTTGCCATAAAACTCCATCTGGTTCATGAATGGCCTTCATGGGAGGAAATCTGCTGTCCTTAACTGGTCTGGCCTACATGTGACTCCAGACTAGGGCAAAGTGATTGGCTCTTAACTGCCCTCTAAAATGGTTTAGTCAGCCTCTCAGTAGTAGGTGGCTCATTACCACATGCTCAAGGGCAATTACAGATGGGCAATTAATGCTGACATTGCCAGCAATATACTCATCCATGGATTGAATTAAAAAACATTGTGATGGAGGCCCTTTTAATGTTCCATTATTCACTTCTGTGTATCCAAGGGCAAGGAGACATAAAACCATGTTGGTGCCTAATCCATATCTCATTGACATAAACAAAAATACCTGGAAAAACTCAGCAGGTCTGACAGCATCTGCGGAGAGGAATACAGTTGACTTTTCGAGTCCATATGACTCCTCATCAGAACTAAGGAAATAGAGAAATGGGGTGAAATATAAGCTGGTAGAGGGGAATGGGACAAATAGAGCTGGATAAGGGGGCAATGATAGGTGGAGGCAAATAAGAGATTGCCAAAGATGTCATAGACAAAAGGACAAAGGGGTGTTGATGGTGGTGATATTATCTAAGGAATGTGCTATTGGGGACATTAAGGGTAGCAAGCAGGACAAGCTAGTGGCAGAAGGCCCTAGTGGGGGTGGGGTGGGGGGAAGGGATTGAAATGGGCTAAAAGGTGGAGATAAAACAATAGGTCGAAATAAATTTAAAAATAGGTGGGAAAAGAAAAATATATATATATTTTTTAAATTATAAATTATTGGAAAAAGGGGGATCAGAAAGGGGGTGGGGATGGAGGAGAGAGTTCATGATCTGAAATTGTTGAACTCAATATTAAGTCCAGAAGGCTGTAAAGTGCCTAGTCGGAAGATGAGGTGCCGTTCCTCCAGTTTGTGTTGAGCTTCACTGGAACATTGCAGCAGGCCAAGGACGGACGTGTGGGCAAGAGAGCAGGGTGGTGTGTTGAAATGGTAAGCGACATTGCTTGCTTGCGGACAGACCAAAGGTGTTCTGCAAAGTGGTCACCCAGTCTGCGTTTGGTCTGCTGCAATAAGTTGTAGACAAGGGTATAATAATGGACAGAGAGGGAGCTCATACAATACTCGAGTACACAATTGCCTATCACAAGACATGCTTTTATTTTGCGTGTGAGTGTGTAATATATAATTCAAAACCAGGACAAATTACATTGTATAAAATGGGGAAAGGATATGACTAGCAGGGAGACATACAACTATCCTGCAGAGTCTGTGTTTCTCACTATTCCAAGATAGATTGGCCTGGATTTTGCATTAAGCATAATGATAACGCTAACAGTTTTCAACATAATGAAGGAGTAAATAAGACAGCAGCTGTGGGTACCACACATGTGCAGTAACACATGGTAATCAGGAAGTTGCTGTATGAGTTCTCCAGTTGCTACACTATTGTGCCTAGAGATTCAGATTTGGGATAATTGAACAGTGTAAATTTTCAGCACTTATCCACTAGACCCCCGGAAACACACCAGAAAAGGCCTTGACTTGTCCCTTCTTGTGTAAGTTAATTTTAAATAGTTTTAATTATGGCTAAACAAATTACCTGACACTAAAAATTTACTCTTAAAGGAGTAGTCACATTATTTCAGATTCTAATTAATGTTGTAGATATTTAAAGATGAAAATAATGCTACAAATGTTCATTTTCCTGTTCCTTATATCTCTCCCTCATTATTCAATTTATTGTGCTTCCTGTGCCTGAGCAGATATTGAATTTCTAACTGACACTTCCTGCATATTACACTGTTGGGTATCCTATTATATCCAGTATATCACACTGCCAAATATCCTATTATATTCTATATATCACATTGCCAGCTATCCTATTGTATTCTGTAAATCACACTGCCAGCTATCTGATTATGTTTCGTGTATCACACTGCTGGGTATCCTAATGTATTCTGTTTATCAACTTCTTGGGGGTTACCATTGACCAGAAAGTGAACCAGACTAACCACATAAATACTGTGGCTACAAGAGCAGGTTAGAGGCCTGGAATTCTGGGCAGAGTAACTCACCTCCTGACTCCCCAAAGCCTGTCCACTATTTACAAGGCACAAGTCAGGAGTGTGATGGAATACTCTCTACTTGCCCGGATGGGTGTAGTTCCAACAACACTCAAGAAACTTGACACCATCCAGCACAAAGCAGCCCACTTTATTGGCACCCCATCCACAAACATTCACTTCCTCCACTACTGATACACAATGGCAGTAGTGTGTGCTGCCTACAAGGTGCACTGCAAAAACTCACCAAGGCTCGTTAGACAGCACCTTCCAAACCAATGACCGCTACCATCTAGAAGGGCAAGAGCAGCAGGCACATGGGAACACCAACGCCTGTAAGTTCCCCTCCAAGCCACACACCATCCTGACTGTAGCTGGGTCAAAATCCTGAAACTGCCTCCCTAACAGCACTGTGGGTGTACCTACACCACATGGACTGCAGTGGTTCAGGAAGGCAGCTCACCGCCATACTCTCAAGAGCAATTAGGAATGAGCAATAAATGCAGGCCAGCCAGTAACACCCAGGTCCCATGAATGAATAAATTAAAAAAAAAATACTCTGCTAGCTATCCTATTAAGATAGGATAGTACCCCAGGAAGGGACAGAAAATATAAGCAAAAGAGTGCAGCAGAAATTAGAACCAGAAAGAGTAATAATGGTAAAAAGTCAAAGCTTAACGCTCTTTATTTGAATGCACGCAGCATTTGTAACAGGATAGATGAGTTGCCAGCACAAATAGAAATAAGTGGATATGACTTGATAGCTATTACAGAGACATGGTTGCAGGGTGACCAATAGTGGGAACTCAATACTCAATGGTATTCGATGTTCTGGAAAAATAGGCAAAAAGGAAAAGGAGGTGGGTAGCTTTGTTAATAAAGGAAGGTATCAGTGCGGTGGTGAATAGTGATATAGGTACAATAGATCATGATGTGGAATCAGTTTGGGTGGAAATAAGGAACAGCAGGAGGAAGAATTCATGGGTGGGAGTCATCTATAGGCCCCCCAAGGGTTGCCTCACTGTTGGACAAAGTATAAATCGGGAAATAATGGAAGCATGTAAGGAGAGTGCTACAATTGTCATGGGTGATTTTAATCTGCTTATTGACTGGGCAAATCAGATTCGCAGGCCTAACATGGAAGTCGAATTTGTAGAGTGCATCAGGGATTGTTTCTTAGAGCAATATGTTGCAGAACCTACCCAGGAACAGATTATTTTAGGTCTAGTAATGTGTAATGAGGTGGGATTAATAAGAGATCTCCTTAGTTAAGGATCCGCTAGGGGTAGCAATCACAACATGGTAGAATTTCAAATTCAGTTTGAGGGCTAGCAACTCGGATCTCAAACTAGTGTCCCCACCTTAAACAAGGGCAATTACAGAGGTATGAAGAAAGAGTTGTCTAAAATGGGCTGGGAAAATAGGCTAAGGGGAAAGTCAATGGATGAGCAGTGGCAGACATTTAAGCAGATATTTCATAATGCACAGCAAAATTTATCCTGGTTATAAAGAAAGGCTCGATGAGAAGGATGAACCACCCGTGGTTAACAAAGGTGGTCAAGGAGAGTGTCCAATCAAAAACTAAGGCATGCAAAGTGGTGAAAACTAGTGGTAGACCGGAGGATTGGGAATTTTTAGGAACCAGCAGCAGATGACTGAAAAGCTAATAAAGAGGGAGGAAATTGATTATGAAAGTAAATTGGCAAGAAATATAAAAACAAACAGCAAGAGCTTCTACGGGTATATAAAAGGAAAGAGAGTGGCTAAATTGAGCGTGGGAGGATGCGACTGGAGAATTGATAAGGGGGAACAGGGAAATGGCAGATAATTTAAACCAATATTTTGCATCAGTCTTCACAGTGGAGGACACTATAAACATTCCAAAGATATCAGATAAGCAAGGAGCTAATGGGAGGAAAGATCCTGTAACAGTCTCTATCACAAGGGACAAAGTATTTAAGAAACTAATAGGACTAAAGGCAGACAAGTAACCAGAACCTGATGGCCTACATCCAAGCATTTTAAAGGAAGTGGCTGCAGAGATAGCAGAGGCATTGGTCGAAATATTCCAGAACTCACTGGATTCCGGGAGGGTCCCTGTGGATTGGAAAACCAATTATGTGACACCCCTGTTCAAGAAGGGAGGAAGACAAAAAGCAGGAAGCTATAGGCCAGTCAGCCTAACATCTGTTATTGGGAAAATGCTAGAGTCCATTATTAAGGAAGAAATAGCAGGACATTTAGAAAAGCTTAACACAGTCAAACAGAGTCAACATGGCTTTGTGAAAGGGAAATCATGTCTGACAAATTTGTTGGAGTTCTTTGAATATATAACAAGAGAGTTGATAAAGGGGAACCGGTAGATGTAGTGTATTTGGATTTCCAGAAGCATTCGATAAGATGCCACATAAAAGGTTATTGCACAAGATAGGAACTCACAATATTGGGGGTAATGTATTAGCGTGGATTGAGGATTGGCTAACACACAGGAGGCAGAGTCAGGATTAATGGGTCTTTTTCAAGTTGGAAAGGCGTAACTAGTGGAGTGCCACAAGGATCAGTCATAGGGCCTCAATTATTTACTATCTATATTAATGACTTGGAGGTGGGGGCAGAGTGTAATGTATCCAAATTTGCTAATGATACAAAAATAGGTGGGAGGGCATGTTGTGATGAGGACATAAGGAATCTGCAAGGGGATATAGATAGGCTGAGTGAGTGGGCAAAAACCTGGCAGATGGAGTTTAATGTAGGAAAGTGTGAGGTCATGCACTTTGGAAAGAAGAATCAAAAGGCAGACTATTATTTAAATGGAGAGAGGCTCTAAAAAGTGCAGCACAGAGGGATCTGGGTGTTCTTGTGCATGAAACACAAAAGGTTAGCATGCAGATGCAGCAAGTAATTAAAAGGGCAAATGGAATTTTGGCCTGTATTGCTAGGGTGTTAGAGATTAAAAATAGGGAAGTCTTGCTACAACTGTACAGGGTGTTGGTGAGGCCTCACCTGGCGTATTATGTACAGTTTTGGTTCCCGTATTTAAGAAAGGAAATAGTGGCATTGGAGGCAGTTCAAAAGAGATTCACTAGGCTGATTCGTGGGGTGAAAGGGTTGACTTATCAAGAACGGCTAAACAGGTTAGGCCTTTATTCATTAGAGTTTAGAAGAATGAGGGATGATCTTATTGAAACGTACAAGATTCTGAGGGGGCTTGACAAGGTAGATGTTGGGAACATGTTTCCACTAGTGAGGGAATCTCAAACTAGGGGACATAGTTACAGAATAAGGGGGCACTCATTTAAAACTGAGATGCAAAGGAATTTTTTCTCTCAATGTTTGGAAATCTCTACTTCAGAGAGCTGTGGAGGCTAGATCACTGAAAGTATTTAAAGATGAGGTGGATATATTTTGAAATATTGGGGAGTTGAGGGCTATGAGGAGCTGGCACGAAAGAGGAGTTGAGGCCTGGGGCAGATCAGCCATGATCTTATTGAATGGCGGGGCAGGTTTGAGGGGCTGAATGGCCTAGTCCTGTTCTAATTCTTATGTTCTTATTATATTGTATATATCACACTGCCAGTGTATGATATTACATTCTATATATCTCACTGCCATCCATCCTATTCAATTTTGCATATCACGCTGCCAGTTATCCTATTATATTCTGTATATCACACTGCCAAATATCCTTATATTCTGTATCATATCGCTGAATATTGTATTTTATTCTATATATCACACTGCCAGCTATCCTATTATATTCTGCATATCACATTTACAGCTATCCTGTTATTTTTTGTACTTTATACTGACAGGTATCCCAATTTATTCTGTATATCACACTGCCAGACATCCTATTATATTATGTAGATCAGACTTCCAGCTATCTTATTATATTCTGTATATAACACTATCAAATATCCCGTTAGATCCTATATATCACACTGTTGGATATCCTATTAGATTCTGTATATCAGACTGTCGGATATCCTATTAGATTCTATATATCACACTGTCGGATATCCTCCTACATCCTATTATATTCCATATATGACAATGCAAAATATCCTGTTGGATCCTACATATCATACTGCCAGATATCCTATTATATTCTATATATCACATGGCTGGATATCCTATTATATTCTGTATATCATGCTGCTGGATATCCTATTACATTCTGTATATCACACTACCAGATACCCAATTATATTCAGTATATTACAGTGTTGGATATCTTATTATATTCTATCGCTGTGCCAGCTGTTCCTCTATATTCTGTATATCACAATTATAGTCTGTATGTCTTACCATGTTCTGTGTATCACACTTCCAGCTTTCCTAATATATTTTGTATATCACACTGCCAGCTATCTTATTATATTATGTATATCACACTGCCAATCTATCATATAATATTCTATGTATCACACTCTCAACTTTCCTTTTATGTTCTGTATATCACACTGCCAGCTATCCTATTATATTCTGTATATCAGTCCAACAAATATTGTAGTATATTCTGTATATCACACTGCAAACTATCCTATTATGTTGTGTATATCAAACTGCCAAATATCCTATTATATTCTGAACATCAAACTGCCAACTATCCTATTATATTGTGTATATCATACAGCCAAATATCCTATTATTTTCTATATTCTGCTATCCTGCTATATTCTGTATATTACACTGCCAGAAATCCTATTATCTTCTGCACATGACACTGCCAGGTATCCTATTATATTCATGGTTCAAACTGCCAACTGTGCTACATTCTGTATACCTTACTGCGATCCATCCTAATATATACTGCATACCACGCTGCCAGTTATCCTATTACATTCTGTATATTACACTGCCAGCTATCCTATTACATTCTGTATATCACACTGCCAGCTATCCTATTGTATTCTGTATATTACACTGCCAGTTATCCTATTACATTCTGTATATTACACTGCCAGCTATCCTATTGTATTCTGTATATTACACTGCCAGCTATCCTATTATATCCTGTATATTACGCTTACAGCCATCCTGTTATTTTCTATACATCACACTGACAGGTATCCCAATTTATTCTATATATCATGCTGCCAGTTATCCTATTACATTCTGTCTATTACACTGCCAACTATCCTATTATATTCTGGATATTACTGCCGGCTATCTTATTGTATTCTGCATACCACGCTGCCAGCTATCCTATTATATTTTGAATATCACACTGTCAGCTATCCTATTGTATTCTGTATATCACACTGCCAGCTATCCTATTGTATTCTGAATATCACACTGCCAGCTATCCTATTATATTCTGTATATTACACTGCCAGCTATCTATTATATCCTGTCTATCACACTTACAGCCATCCTGTTATTTTCTGTACATCACACTGACAAGTATCCCAATTTATTCTGTATATCACACTGCTAGATATCCTATAATATTCTGTATATCACACTGTCGGATATCCTATTACACTCTGTACATTACACTGCCAGTTATCTTATTATATTCTGTATATCACAATGCCAAATATATTGTCAGATCCTATGTATCACACTACTAGATATCCTATTATATTCTATATATCACACTGCTGGATATTCTATTATATTTTGTATATCACACTGCCAGATATCCAATTATATTCAGTATATCACAATGTTGGATATCTTATCATATTCTGTATTTTGCTGTGCCAGCTGTCCTACTATATTCTGTATATCACACCGACAGGTATACAATTATAATCTGTATATCAGACTGCCAGCTATCTTACTATGTTCTGTATATCACACTGCCAGCTATCCTATTGCATTTTGTATATCACACTGCCAGCTCTCTTATTACATTCTGTACATCATGCTGCCAGTCTATCCTATAATATTCTATGTATCACAATCTCAACTTTCCTATTATATTCTGTATATCACACTGCCAGCTATCATACTGCATTTTGTATATCACACTGCCAGCTATCTTATTACATTCTGTACATCATGCTGCCAGTCTATCCTATAATATTCTATGTATCACACTCTAAACTTTCCTATTATATTCTGTATATCACACTGCCAGCTATCATATTATATTCTATATATCAGTCTGCCAAATATCCTATTATATCCTGTTCATCACACTGCCAACTATTCTATTATGTCATGTATATCACATTACCAAATAGCCTATTTTTCCAGTATATCAGCCTGCCAACTATCCTATTATATTGTGTATATCACACTGCCAAACAGCCTATTTTCTCTGCATATCAGTCTGCCAACTATCCTATTGTATTGTGTATATCATACAGCCGAATATCCTATTATTTTCTATATTCCACACTGCCAGATATCCTGCTATATTCTGTATATTACACTGCCAGAAATCCTATTATCTTCTGCACATGACACTGCCAGGTATCCTATTATATTCATGGTTCAAACTGCCAACTGTGCTACATTCTGTATACCTTACTGCGATCCATCCTAATATATTCTGCATACCACGCTGCCAGTTATCCTATTACATTCTGTCTATTACACTGCCAACTATCCTATTATATTCTGAATATCACACTGCCAGCTATCCTATTGTATTCTGCATACCACGCTGCCAGCTATCCTATTATATTTTGAATATCACACTGCCAGCTATCCTATTGTATTCTGTATATTACACTGCCAGCTATCCTATTGTATTCTGAATATCACACTGCCAGCTATCCTATTATATTCTGTATATTACATTGCCAGCTATCTATTATATCCTGTATATCACACTTACAGCCATCCTGTTATTTTCTGTACATCACACTGACAAGTATCCCAATTTATTCTGTATATCACACTGCTAAATATCCTATAATATTCTGTATATCACACTGTCGGATATCCTATTACACTCTGTACATTACACTGCCAGTTATCTTATTATATTCTGTATATCACAATGCCAAATATATTGTCAGATCCTATGTATCACACTGCCAGCTGTCCTATTATATTCTGAATATCACACAGCCAGCTATCCTATTATATTCTGTATAGTACACTGCCAGCTGTCTATTATATCCTGTATATCACACTTACAGCCATCCTGTTATTTTCTGTACATCACACTGACAGATATCCCAATTTATTCTGTATATCATACTGCTAGTTATCCTATTATATTCTGTATATCATACTGTCGGATATCCTATTACACTCTGTACATTACACTGCCAGTTATCTTATTATATTCTGTATATCACAATGCCAAATATATTGTCAGATCCTATGTATCACACTGCCAGATATCCTATTATATTCTATATATCACACTGCTGGACATTCTATTATATTTTGTATATCACACTGCCAGATATCCAATTATATTCAGTATATCACAATGTTGGATATCTTATTATATTCTGTATTTTGCTGTGCCAGTTGTCCTACTATATTCTGTATATCACACTGACAGGTATACAATTATAATCTGTATATCAGTCTGCCAGCTATCTTACTATGTTCTGTATATCACACTGCCAGCTATCTATTATATCCTGTCTATCACACTTACAGCCATCCTGTTATTTTCTGTACATCACACTGACAAGTATCCCAATTTATTCTGTATATCACACTGCTAGATATCCTATAATATTCTGTATATCACACTGTCGGATATCCTATTACACTCTGTACTTTACACTGCCAGTTATCTTATTATATTCTGTATATCACAATGCCAAATATATTGTCAGATCCTATGTATCACACTACTAGATATCCTATTATATTCTATATATCACACTGCTGGATATTCTATTATATTTTGTATATCACACTGCCAGATATCCAATTATATTCAGTATATCACAATGTTGGATATCTTATCATATTCTGTATTTTGCTGTGCCAGCTGTCCTACTATATTCTGTATATCACACTGACAGGTATACAATTATAATCTGTATATCAGACTGCCAGCTATCTTACTATGTTCTGTATATCACACTGCCAGCTATCCTATTGCATTTTGTATATCACACTGCCAGCTATCTTATTACATTCTGTACATTATGCTGCCAGTCTATCCTATAATATTCTATGTATCACAATCTCAACTTTCCTATTCTGTATATCACACTGCCAGCTATCATATTATATTCTATATATCAGTCTGCCAAATATCCTATTATATCCTGTTCATCACACTGCCAACTATCCTATTATGTCATGTATATCACATTACCAAATAGCCTATTTTTCCAGTATATCAGCCTGCCAACTATCCTATTGTATTGTGTATATCATACTGTTCTATATTCCACACTGCCAGATATCCTGCTATATTCTGTAAATATTACACTGTCAGAAATCCTACTGCCTTCTGCACATGACACTGCCAAGTATCCTATTATATTTGTGGTTCAAACTGCCAACTGTGCTATTATATTCTGTATATCTCACTGCGATCCATTCTATTATATTCTGCATACCACGCTGCCAGCTATCCTATTACATTCTGTATATTACACTGCCAGCAGTCCTATTGTATTCTGTATATTACACTGCCAGCAGTCCTATTGTATTCTGTATATTACACTGCCAGATATCCTATTACATTCTGTATATCACATTGTCATATAATATTCTACATTCTCTCAACTTTCATGTTATATTCAGTATATCAGCCAGCTATCAGGTTATATTCCATATATAACAATGCTGTTCAATCTTAATAAATTCTATGTATCATACTGCCAGCTACCCTATCATATCTTATATATCAAACGGCCAGTTATCCTATATCACACTGCTAGCTATCCTATTATAATTGATTTATCACATTGACAGATATCCTACTATATTCTATATATGACACTGCCAGAGATCGTTATATTCTGTATATCAGCCTGCCAGCTACTCTATTATATTCCGTATATCAGCCTGCCAGCTACCCTATTATATTTTGTATATCAGCCTGCCAGCTACCCTATTATATTCTGTATATCAGCCTGCCAACTACTCTATTATATTCTGTATATCAGCCTGCCAGCTACTCTATTATATTCTGTATATCAGCCTGCCAGCTACCCTATTATATTCTGTATATCACACTGCCAGATATCCAATTATATTCTGCATATCAGCCTGCCAGCTACCCTATTATATTCTGTATATCACACTGCCAGATATCCAACTGTATTCTGCATATGAGACTGCCAGCTATCCTTTTATATTTTATATCTCACACTACCGGTGTATGATAATAAATTCTATATATCACATTGCCACCTATTCCATTCCAGGGTCCACAAAGCTGCAGGGATGAGTCCTCGGGGACAAGGGCTATCCGCAGAGGACGTGGTTGATGATACCAGTGTGGCGGCCTCAGGCTGCAGCAGAGCGACATTATAATGAGGCTGATGCTGCAGCTCACAACTTGGTGAAGCAAACCATCGTGATGCTGAAGATGAGGTTCCAGTGCTTGGACCAGTCTTATGGAGCCCTGCAATACAGGCTGCAGAGAGTGTCATGCATCGTCATTGCCTGGTGTGCCCTTTACAGCCTGGCACAGCAATGGGGAGAGGAGCTGGCTGAGGAGGAGATGGAGGAGCTGGAGGTCTCTTCTGATGAGAAGGATGCTGATGGGGATGAGGGTGAGGAGGTCCTCATAGGCGATGATGACGGGGATGAGACCCTCCCACTGGCTAGACGAGGCAGGCATGCTCGGGAGGACCCCATAGATGTTAGATTTGAAGAGGATGTTGACGACATGCAGTGAGGTGACCTCATAGATCCTCAAATCACATCTATGAACGTTTGCCTCCAGTCTGGCTTATGGCAGCGCCAATACCATCTGTGATAATGCTCCTGTCGTGGAGATGCAGAGGAGGCCCTAATAGTCACTCGATTGCAGGAGGATGATGATGACATGCAGTGAGGACACTCCATAAATCTTCACATAGCTTCTGAGAATGTCTGACTCCAGTCTGGCCGAGGGCAGCGTGCTTGCGCTCTGTGATCAAGGTCATATCATAGAGACGCAGCCATGAAACTTTAGAAGCAACTGATCTGTTGTCCGCCTTCAGCACCTGAGCCCTTAAGGAGCACAGCATCACTGGTTACAGATGCTGAAGAGCTGGGGGCCAGCCCCACCTTAAAGGTGCTGAGAGCACAGGGAGAATGAGAGAACTCTGTGACACCTGCCCACGACATTCTGGCAGAAATGACCAGCATCACTGTGGTCCAGGCATCAATAATGTTTCCAGGGAGTGTGAGGCTGGACCATCACTTTGCTCTGAAGGCTGCACAGAGCACAGGGAAGAGGCCCGGGACTGAGACACCTGCCTTTATCTTGTGCAGAAAGGTTTCACATCTGAGTGACAAGAACACTGCTCATCAGAACAAGGAGCCATAGGCAGGGAGGCAGTCTTGGGAGTTTATTAACAATAGTGAACAGTGTGTACAAGTGATTTACACTCGTGCCCAGGCTGCGCAACTAATTCTCCTTCTCCTCCATCATGCCTTGCAGTCTGAGAAGTGCAGCGGACATCCCTTCCTGATGTTCCCTAACTTGCCTTTGCAGCTCCAGCAGCTGTGACATGACCGAGTCCAGAGCTCGTCATCTAACTCAGACTCAGCAAAGTTCTGCCCTCCAGCAGTCCTCCGAGTGCCGGACATCTGGGAAGTCCCTGCCTCCACCTGCTGTGGATCAGACAGCGCAATGTGCTCACCAGAGTGTGATCCTGAGGCTATTCTAAAATAGGTACCGAGGTGTGTGTCTCTGTGCTGGTGGAGGGTGTGGGTGAGCACTGTGACAGGACTTCAGGGAGGGTGCCTCCAGATTCCTCTTCAGAGGTTTCTTTGGGTTTGATTGGAGGCCCTGGGTCATGGAGTCAGCCTGCTGATTCCCAGATGTGCCTGTGAAAGCAAGGGGAGATAATTAGTACATGGCAGTGGCCTGTGAAACAGGACACATCACTCACAGCATGGTTATCTGATGGATGTTGCACTGCTGGACCCTCATTTGATAGAGCAGCACCGACCTCACTGTCAGCACAGGAACAGTCCAGATCCTCGCTGGCCAGCTGGATGGCTCTGTTTTCAAAGTCCGTGAAGACCTTGATTTCAGACACTCCTCCACCAGTCTGTGACCTCTCCCTGTTGTTGTGTGCCAACTTGTCCTGCATGAATAGAGATGGAGAGAATGTAAGCAGCACATCTGCCAGGCCAGATGATAAGTATGCCTGGCATGTGTGGGTAGTGAGTGGTCCCATGGATGGGATGAGGACAACGACAGTGAGTGTGAGAGAATGAATGGTGATGTCTCTTGAACCGGTAGTGAATGAGATCCCTGTAGATGTGTGATGTGTTTGTGAGTGTGTGAGTTGAGAGTGATGAGAAGAGTGACTTACCCTGGCAAAATGGAGATCATTCATCATCCTGCGGCACTGGGTGGCTATCCTCTTTTGAAGGGCATTGGTGCTGACCTCCTCTGCCACCGTCTCCCAAGCCGGGTTGGTGCTGTTGCTGCCCATCCTGCAGCCAGAGTGGGGGGATGGGGGTAGAGGACATCACAGCGGGCCTCCGCAGCATCTAAAAGGTGCCCGAGGGATGCATTGCTGAACCTGGTGGCTGCTGTCTTCTTCAGTTTCAGGGCCATGTCTTCTGTGCAGCAGCAGTGGTCTGGAAGCACTGAGCTGTGTGCTTGCGACTGGACTTTAAACATGGCGCCCGGCATGATGCAGCAGCAGAATGAGAGCCCACCCGCCATGGAAACAGTGTGTTTCCCGAGAGTGTGTATTTAATGTGGCAGGTTAGGGACAATACAGCACGAAAGCCTGCCATCGCGGCCAGCTGGTAAAAAGTCATTTTACCCGCCCGCTACCGCACGTAGAGCAAATCTGGGATGATTCCGCCCTCTGTATATCACCCAGCTATCTTATTATATTCTGTATATCAGAATAGACTGCCGGTCTATCCTATAATATTCTACATATCAGACTCTCAACCTTCCTATGATATTCTGTACATCACGTTGCCAGCTGTCGTATTATATACGGTATATCACTCTGCCAACTATCCTGTTGTGTTGTGTATATCAAACTGCCAAACACCCAGGTATATTTTGTATATCACACTACCAAATATCCTATTATATTCTGTAGATCACACTGCCAGATATCCAATTATATTCAGTATATCACAATGTTGGATATTGTATTATATTCTGTATATCACACTGCCAGATAACCTATTATATTATGCCTTTCACACAGCTGGTCTATCCTATTATATTTTGTATAGAAACTGCCCAGTGTCCTGTCATATTCTGTCATTCAGACTGCCAAGTGTTCTATTATATTCTATTATATATCACAATGCCAACTATCCTAGTATACTCTGTATATCACAGTTACCCTGTTCTGCATATCACATTCTCAGATATCCTATTATATTCTGCATATCACACTGCCAGTCTATCCTGTTATATTCTGTATATCACTCTGCCAGCTATCCTATTGTATTGTGTATATCACACTGTCAACTATCGTACTAATTTCTGCACATCTCACTGCTAGATATCCTGCTATATTCTGTGTATTACACTGCCAGATATCCTATATTCTGTATATCACTCTGCCAGCTATCCTATTATGTTCTGTCTATCACACTGGCAGCTATCCTATTCTATTCTGTATATCACACTGCCAGCTATCCTATTATATCCTGTATATCACGGTCCAGCTATCCTGTACTATTCTGTGTATCACACTGCCAATTATCCTATTATATTCTGTATATCACATTGCCAGATCTGCAATTATGTTCAATATAATCACCCTGCCATCTATCTTATTATATTTGGTATATCGCTCTTCAAGTTGACCTTTTATATTGTGAATACCACACGGCCCGATATCATATTGTATTCTGTATAAGGAGAGATGGTGACGCAGTGGTATTGACCAGTTATCCAGAGACCCAGAGAACTGCTCACGGGACATGGGTTCAGATCCCACCATGGTAGATGGTGGAATTTGAATTCACTAAAAATCTGGAATTAAAAGTCTAATAATAACCATGAAACCATTGTCGTAAAAAAACCATCTCATTCACGAATGCCATTTAGGAAAGGAAATCTGCCATTCTTACCTGGTCTGACAGACCACCTGGAATTGACTTTGGCAACAGAAATGACAATGGAAAACTCAGCCCTATCAACCCTGCAAAATCCTCGTTACTAACATCTAAGGGCTAGTGTCAAAATTGGGAGAATTGTCTCACAGACTACTCAAGCAATGACCTGGCATAGTTATACTTACTGAATCATACCTTACAGATAATGTCCCAGACACCACCATCATCACCCCTGGATATGTCCTGTCCCACCATCAGGACAGACTCAGCAGAGTTGGCAGCACAGGTGTATACAGTCGGAAGGAGTTGCCCTGGGCATCCTCAACATCAACTCCGGACCCCATGAAGTCTCATGACATCAGATCAAACATGGGCAAGGAAACTTCCTGCTGATTACCATGTACCTCACCCTCCCCTGCCACTCAGCTGATGAATCAGTGCTCCTCCATGTTGAACAGCAATTGGAGGAAGCACTGAAGGTGGCAAGGGTGCAGAATGTACTCTGGGTGGGGACTTCAATGTCCATCACCAAGAGTGCTGGGTAGCACCACTACTGACCGAGCTGGCTGAGTCCTAAAGGATATAGCTGCTAGACTGGGTCTATGGCAGGTGGTGAGAGAACCAACAAGAGGGAAAAACATATGTGACCTCATCCTCACCAATCTGCCTTCCACAGATACATCTGTCTATGACAGTATCAGTAGGAGTGACCAGTGCACAGACTTTGTGGAGCGAAGACCCATCTTCATATTGAGGGTACCCTCCATCATGTTGTGTGGCACTATAAGCATGCCAAATGGGATAGATTTCGAACAGATCTAGCAACTCAAGACTGGGCATCCATGAGGCATTGTGGGCCATCAGCAGCAGCGAATGTACTCAACCACAATCTGTACCCTCATGGCCCAGCATATCCCCCCCCCTCCACCATTACCATCAAGCCAGGGGATCAGCCTTGGTTCAATGAAGAGTGCAGCAGGGCAAGCCAGGAGCAGCACCAGGCATTCCTAAAAATGAGGTGTCAACCTTGTGAAGCCACAACTCAGGACTTCTTGCATGCCAAACAGCATAAGCAGGAAGCGACAGACAGAACTAAGCGATCCCACGACCAATGGATCAGATCTAAACCCTGCAGTCCTGCCACTCCAGTCATCAATGGGGGTGGAAAATTAACCAACTCACTGGAAGAGGAGGGTCCACAAATATTCCCATTCTCAATGTTGGAGAAGTGCAGCACATCAGTGCAAAAGATAAGGCTGAAGCATTTGTAACAATTTCAGCCAGAAGTGCCAAGTTGATGATCCATCTCGGCCTCCTCCAGAAGTCCCCAGCATCACAGATGTCAGTCTTCAGCCAATTCAATTCATTCCACATGATATCAAGAAATGGCTGAAAGCACTGGATACTGCAAAGGCTATGGGCCCTGACAATATTCCGGCAATAGCACTGAAGACTTGAGCTCCAGAACTGACCATGTCCCTAGCCAAGCTGTTCCAGTACAGCAACAACACTGGCATCTACCGGGCTATGTGGAAAATTGCTCAGATATGTCCTGTACACAAAACACAGGTCAAATCCAACCCAACCAATTACCACCCCATCAGTCTATCTTGATCATCAGTAAAGTGATGGAAAGGGTCATCAACAGTGCTATCAAGCGGCACTTGCTTAGCTATAACCTGCTCACTGATACTCAGTTTGGGTTCTGCCAGGATCACTCAGCTCCTGACCTCATTACAGCCTTGTTTCAAACTTGGACAAAAGAGCAGAGCTCAGAGCTGAGGTGAGAGTGACTGCACTTGACATCAAGGCCGCATTTAACCGAGTGTGGCATCAAGGAGCCCTAGCAAAACTGGAATCAATGGGAATCAGGGGAAAACTCTCTGCTGGTTGGAGTCATACCTAGCACAAAGGAAGATGGCTGCTGTTGTTGGAGGTCAATCATCATAGCTCCAGGACATCACTGCAGGAGTTCCACAAGGTAATGTCCTTAGCCCAGCCAGCTTCAGCTGCTTCATCAATAACCTTCCTTCCATCATAAGGTCAGAAATGGGGATGTTGGCTGATGATTATACAATTTTCAGCACCATTCGTGACTCCTCAGATACTGAAGCAGTCCATGTCCAAATGTAGCAAGATCCGGACAATATGCAGGCTTGGGCTGACAAGTGGCAAGTAACATTTGCACCACACAAGTGCCAGGCAATGACCATGTTCAACAAGAGAGAATCCAACCATCACCCCTTGACAGTCAATGGCATAACCATTGCTGAATCCCTCACTATCAACACTCTGGGTGTTACCATTGACCAGAAACTGGTCAATGGACTAGCCATATAAATACTCTGGATTTAAGAGCAGGTCAGAGGCTAGGAATCCTGCAACGAATAACTCATCTCCTGACTCCCCAAAGCCTATCCACCATCTACAAGGCACAAGTGAGGAGTTTGATGGAATACTCTTCACTTGCTTGGATGAGTGCAGCTCCAACAACACTCAAGAAGCGGGACACCATCCAGGACAAAGCAACCCGCTTGATTAGCACTCCATCCACAAACACTCACTCCCTCCACCACGGATGCACAGTGGCAGCAGTATGTACCATCTACAAGATGCACTATACCAAGGCTCCTTAGACAGCACCTTACAAAACCCGCGACCTCTACCATCTAGAAGGACAAGAGCAGTAGATGCATGGGAACACCACCAGCTGCAAGTTCCCTCCAAACCACACACCACCCTGACTTGGAAATATATCGCCGTTTCTTCACTGAGTCAAAATCCTGGAACTCCCCCACTAACAGCACTATGGTCCCGATGGACTGCAGCCATTCAAGAAGGCCACTCACCACAACCTTCTCAAGGGCAAATTAGGGTAGGGCCATAGATTTGCAGGCCTTGCCAATGACACCCCATCCCATTAATGAATTTTTAAAAACAGTATGTTATCCTATTATATTCTGTATATCACACTGCTAGCTACCCATTCTTCTGTGGGAGGGTGATCAGCCAGAGATCGTGGTCCACATTGGTAGCAATGATTCAGGTAGGGGATGAGGCCCTGGAAGCAGACTTTAGGGAGCTAGGAAGGAGATTGAAAAGTAGGACCTCTAAAGCAGTGACTTCAGTCCCATGGGCAAGCGAGTTTGGAAATAGGAGAATTGAGTAAATACACACATAGTTGGAAAGCTGGTGAAGGAGGGAGATCATCAGAGTTCTGAGGCATTTGGACCAGTTGTGAGGAAGGTGGGACCTGTATAAGCCAGACAGTCTACACCTGAACAGGACTGAGATGAATATCCTCGCAGGGAGATTTGCTAGTGCTGTTGGGGGTGGTTTAAACTAGATTGGCAGGAGGATGGGAACCTGAGGGTAAATTCAGAGCAGGGAACGGGAGATAGAGAATTAGTGAGTGACCATGAAAGGCAGAATAAGCACAGGTTAAAAAGTACAGCACAGGAACTAGGCAGTGTTAAAAGGTATGTACGTAAATGCAAGGAGCATAGTAAATAAAGCCAGTGAGCTGAGGCCGCAGGTAGACACGTGGCAACATGATAAAAGCAAAATACTGCAGATGCTGGAAATCTGAAACAAAAACAAAAACTGCTGGAAAATCTCAGCAGGTCTGACAGCATCTGTGGAGAGAGAGACAGAGTTAACGTTTCAAGTCCACATGACTCTTCTTCAGAGCTAAAGAGAAGTAAAAATGTGGTGAAATATAAACTGTTTAAGGGGGGTAGGATGGGTGAAGCTGGACAGAAGGCCAGTGATAGGTGGAGGCAAAGAAGAGATTGCAAAAGATGTCATAAACAGAAGGTCAAAGGGATGTTGATGGTGGTGATACTGGCTAAAGGAGATGCTGATGGTGACATTAAGGGTAGAAATCAGGATGAGCAAGTGACAGACGGCCCTAGTGGGGGTGGGATGGGGGGAGGGGACGGTGTGGGATAAAAGTTCGAAATAGGCTAAAAGGTGGGGATAAAACAATGAATGGAAATAAGTTTTTAAAATAATAATAGAAATAGGTGGGAAAATATATGCATATATAAAAATTAAAAATAAATATTAGATAAAGGATCAAAAAGGGGTGAGGATGGAGGATAGAGTTCATGATCTGAACACATGATTATGAACTCTCTCCTCCATCCTTACCCCTTTTTGATCCCCTTTTTTCTTATATTTATTTTTAAATGTTTATATATTTTTTCCCTCCTATTTCTATTCTTATTTTTTTAAACTTATCTCCCCCCATCCCACCCCCACTAGGGCCGTCTGTCACTTGCTCATCCTGATTTCTACCCTTAATGCCACCATTAGCACCTCCTTTAGCCAGTATCACCACCATCAACACCCCTTTGACCTTTTGTTTATGATATGGCAGCATGATATCATCGCTATAATAGAATCTCGGCTGTCGGGTACTCAAGGACAGCAGCCAGGTGGGCGGGGGCTCTGGCCCTGACACGCTCAGCATGGTGACCCTTGTGCAGCAGCCGGTGGATACGGCCAACAGGAAACTGGAGACCAGCTCTGGAGGAGTGAGTCTAGGCCTTGGCATGCCCTCTGCCTCCAGTTTAACTGCGACCAGACGTCTCTCCCCCAGAAGAAGCTTCTCCGACCGACAATCATGCAATAAGCATAGAAGGATTAGA
The DNA here is from genome assembly GCA_026770705.1 of Isurus oxyrinchus. Taxonomy (NCBI): domain Eukaryota; kingdom Metazoa; phylum Chordata; class Chondrichthyes; order Lamniformes; family Lamnidae; genus Isurus; species Isurus oxyrinchus. The sequence goes on from JANJGN010000014.1 coordinate 18,374,679, forward strand.
GGGGACATGAGAAAAAACTTTTTCACCTTGAGGGTGGTAGGCGTCTGGAATTCACTGCCTGGTTTGGTGACTGAGGCTGAAAAGCTCAGCTCATTTAAAAGATACCTGGATCTGCATCTGAAGTGCTGTAACCTGCAAGGCTACAGACCAGGTGCTGGAAAGGGGGATTAAAATGAGCGGCTAGTTCCTTTTTTCTCTTTTGGGCCGGTGCAGACACGATGGGCTGACACAGACACGATGGGCTGAATGGCCTCTTTCTGCACCATAGATTTTCTATGACCCTCGTCTGGCGAGCTTGGCGGGGGCGGGTGGGAGCAATTGGGACCACCACCCCCAACGGGGCTGATTAAGGCCCGCCCAGCGTGAAACACGTGCTTCAGCGCTCAACGTCGTCTATGTAGTGGGGGCTGGTGGGGGGAGGAGGCTGAGAGGGTAGGTTTGCGTGTACACACTGGAAAGGCTCCCTAAGGCACAGAGCTGCCTCAGGGAGATGAGGAGCCTTGAAAAGTAAAAATAAGAAATTTTTAAATGTCGAAAAACATGTCCCTGCTCATGTGACTCTGTCACGTGAACAGGGACATGTTCTTCATGAAATGTTAAATTTTATATTTGATTTTTAAATGCTGTTGGAAACGTCATCCTGCCCACAGATGAGGTTTCTTAGAAAGTGCAAAGGCTGCTTGGCATTTTCCCTTGCCCGCCAAACATAAGGTTGGACGGGCGGCGAAAAATAACACTTAATTGGGACTTTAATGGCCTTAATAGGCTTTTTAATTGTCAGCGGGTGTCCTGCCGACTCCCGCGCGTGCCCGCTGACTGAAATATCGCCCGAGTGTGCGGTGACATCAGGACACTCACCCAACATCCTCAGGCATCATTTTACACTCAAGCAGGTCGGGTGCACACCCATCCACTCAGCAAAAAATCCTGGCCTATGGTTCTATGGTTCTATATTCTGTGTATCACACTGCCAATATCCCATTCTTTTCTGTCTGATATATTATTACATTCTGTATATCACACTGCCAAATATCCTATTATATTCTGTATATCACACTGCCAGATATATTATTATATTCTGTATATCACACTGCCAAATATCCTATTATATTCTGTATATCACACTGCCAGATATATTATTATATTCTGTATATCACACTGCCAGATATATTATTATATTCTGTATATCACACTGCCAGATATATTATTACATTCTGTATATCACACTGCCAGATATATTATTATATTCTGTATATCACACTGCCAGATATATTATATTCTGTATATCACACTGCCAGATATATTATTATATTCTCTAGATCACACTGCCAGATATATTATTATATTCTGTATATCACACTGCCTGATATATTATTATATTCTGTATATCACAGTGCCAGATATATTATTATATTCTGTATATCACACTGCCTGATATATTATTATATTCTGTACATCACACTGCCAGATATATTATTATATTCTGTATATCACACTGCCTGATATATTATTATATTCTGTATATCACACTGCCTGATATCCCATTATATTCTGTATATCACACTGCCAGATATATTATTATATTCTGTATATCACACTGCCAGATATATTATTATATTCTGTATATCACACTGCCTGATATATTATTATATTCTGTATATCACACTGCCAGATATATTATTATATTCTGTATATCACACTGCCAGATATATTATTACATTATGTATATCACACTGCCAAATATCCTATTATATTCTGTATATCACACTGCCAGATATATTATTATATTCTGTATATCACAGTGCCAGATATATTATTATATTCTGTATATCACAGTGCCAGATATATTATTATATTCTGTACATCACACCGCCAGATATATTATTATATTCTGTATATCACACTGCCTGATATATTATTATATTCTGTATATCACACTGCCTGATATCCCATTATATTCTGTATATCACACTGCCAGATATATTATTATATTCTGTATATCACATTGCCAGATATCCTATTATATTCTGTATATCACACTGCCTGATATCCCATTATATTCTGTATATCACACTGCCAGATATATTATTATATTCTGTATATCACACTGCCAGATATATTATTACATTCTGTATATCACACTGCCAGATATCCTATTATATTCTGTATGTCCCACAGCCAGGTGTGCTATAATATTCTGTGTAACTCATTGCTAACTCTCCTTTCTTCCTTCTTATGTCCCTCTGCTGCGTATTCCATTATTGGAATGCACTGGAGAATAATAGTGGGTGTGGTACAAATTTCAGTCAAACTTCGAGGTTTTATGCTGCAAAAATGATTAAAATGTTTCTATTGTTCAACCTGCAGAGAAAAAGAAAATAAGTTGTAAGATGAGTCCACATGGATCGTCCTTATCTGGATCCCAGTGACTCATTCACAGTATGAGCTTGGCAGTAACTGAACAAGCAATCAATCGTTATGCTTTCTGCATGGTTGGTAGCTCAGTGGGCATCATTCTCACCTGTAAATCAAAGGTTGCAGGTTCAATCCCTGTTCCAGAGACTTCAGCACATGATCTTGGCTGGTGCTGTAGTGCAATACTGAGTGAGTGTTGCACTGTTGAAGGTCCTGTTATTTGCTTGAGATGTTAAATTGAGTGCCCTGTCCACATTCTGCTATTTTGCAAAAGGGCAGGGGTGTTCTCCACAACATATTGGCCAATATTTGTCTCTCAGACGTGGCCAAAAACAAATCAGCTGGCCTTTTCTTCTAATGCCATCTGTGGGATCTTGCTGTGCACAAGTTGGCTGCCACGTTTCCTACATTGTGACAGTAACTACATTTAAAATATGCTCCACTAGCTGTGAAACGCTTTGGGGAAATCCTGAGCTCCAGATTAGCGCCAGGCAAATGCTAGTCTTCCATTCATAGAGATGATGAGGTTTGGAGGTGTACAGCGTTACAAAAGCTAAAGGAAGCCCAAACATCTACAGAATGTGGCGAATGTTGCCCCAGGTGTCTGACGCTCCACTGCCTGATGAATGAAGCTTGTGTCTCTCCTTTCGTTAGTTATCGCTGTTGAATGAAATGAAGTCTTGAGATAAAACGGAGCAGAATGTGGAGCCAGTCGGTGTGCAAATAGTCTGCCAGAGGACACCCATGTCCAACAGAACCTGAGCATACACTGACCGAAACTCCGTCACATTCTGCCAGCACCGAATGCCCGTGCAGGATGGCGAATGCACAGTGGGCAGGTGGTGGTAGAAATGAGACAATAATCTATCCTCAATGATGGGTTTAAGCACAGGCGGGGAATCTGTCCTTTGGTTTGAGAAAAAGGTGCATGCTCGTGTGGACCATGCTCCGTTGGGAGCTGTAAATAACAGAAGTTTGTAACTAGTTTTGCGTTACGCCAATGGGAGTCTTTTCAGTAGAATTTTTTAATCATTGCTCCCTATTTTTGCAGCTCAACCTTCTCAATTCCAGCAAAAGGAAGGGAAGTGCTTAGTGGGGATTTAGTTTAAAAGACCACTTGGTCTACCCGAGCTGGTCCACCTAAAACCATAACTATCATTGCCTAGCAATCGGCTCCATTTTGAGCCCTTTTAAAGGCCTCCTGCCCCCTCCCCTTGACAGAACATTCTGGCATATAAGCAGGCAAACTGCAGACAGGGAACAGCAGTGAGGAGTTAACATTAGTCATTAATCTAAGAGCAACTCAGCAAACGTGTCATTTTAATTTCTGCGGTCTCTCACAGTTCCTTCGTATTATCAGGGTCAACTTTTTTAAAACTTGCATTTAATTTGGCGCCTTTCACAACCTCCGGACCAACATCACAAAAACCGATTGCTGCGTTATCTTATTGCTGTTTGTTGGAGGTTCCTGAGTGCAAATTGGGTACTATGGCCAGGATTTTTCCAGGCTGGGCAGGGGGGGCGGTGCGGGAGCAGTCGGGAAGCAGACTGCCGCCCGCGATCGGGGCTGGACTGCGATGTCACGCTGTTGGGCCAATTAAGGCCTGACCAGCGTGAAACGTGTGTAGCAGCGCTCAGCACTGCCTCTGTGGGAGAGGGGGAGGAGGGCACAGAGCTGCCTCAGGGGAGATGAAGAGTTCAAGAATTAAAAATAAAGACTTTTAAATTGTTAAAAGACATGCCCCCTCATGTGACTCTGTTCGTGGATGAGGTTTCCTGAAAGGTGCCAAGGCCACCTGGCCTTTTCGCCGGCCCATCAATCGTAAGGATGGACGGGCAGAGAAAAATAACATTTAATTGGGACTTTAATGGCCTTAATAGGCCTTTTAGTTGTCGGTGGGCGCGCTGCCGGCTAAATGTCGCGCGATGGTGTCGGGACGCTCGCCCGATGTCATCATGTGTCATTTTACACTCGAGCAGGTTAGGCACGCGCCCACACACTCAGCGAAAAGTCCTGCCCTATTGTCTCCTACGTTACCTCAGTGACTATAATTGTCAAAGCCTTTACATTCGCTGTAAAGTTATAGGGTTGTGCTGAGGCTGTGAAAGGCCTTGCGGTGAAACGGAGGAGAATGCAGAAGCAGTCGACGTGCGATAGAAACACAAGCCTCTCGATCTTATGAGGCTCCCACTTCAAAGCATAACATCAGCCGCAACACACCCCTTTGAATGACATTTAGACTAACAAACGATGTGAGATTTGCAATCTTCCTCACTAAGCTGGCCCTGTTATCCTACTGGGGACAGGGATCTCGCAGACCTGAAGGCTCTTCCTCTGGAGCATGTTTTGCTGTTAAGCACCATCTGTTGCCAAAGGTCTGGGACTGAAACTTTGATGCAGCTCATTGCTCTGTGCAGCACGGTTCTGGTCTGTCAGACTTGTCTCCAGCCTGTACATATGACACACTGATGGAACTATCTGGAATGCTGTCAGGCGGGATTGTTTAACTGCAGTAGATTCTGATAGGCATTGTTGTTAGGAAACCTGCCCAGCTGGGGGTGGGGTGGGAGGGGGCAGTAACACTGCATGTCAGCACACCCTTAACACAACTCTTCTCTCATTTGCTCCCTTCTGGAACTTTCCGGGGTGCCCGTCATTCATGGAAGAGGCGGAGCAATCTCAATTTCGTCTCCACAAGATGTCCACACTTGAAGGCACGTGGAACTCCCTACCCCGAGAAGACGGGAATCAACTAAAAAGTTCAGAACTGAAATTGATTAATTTTGATAAGGTAAGGAAGTTAAAGGATATGGAATCAAGGTATGTAAATGGAGTCAAGACAAGCATCAGCCGTGATATCACTGAATGGCGAAATGGGCCTTCTCCTGTTCCTGCGTGTCACCAAATAAAGGTCGGAGTGGAAACAATGACTCACTTCTATCTCTCTGCCTACAGAGCACCAAGGTCAATGTGGCACTCCTTCCTGGTGCATTCCTGGAGTAAGATCTGGGTACAGACCAAGAAATAGTTTCAAAACAGGCCATTTCACAGACTTGGCAACCCATTTGACCCTGATATTCTTATCCCATTCTCTATCCAACCTAAAGATTGTCCATTGCTATTACCTCCATAACCATTTCAGCCCATCTGCTGCTGAAACCTCCATCCATGCCTTTGTCACCCCCAGACTCAACTGTTCCAAGGCTACACACTCTGCCATCTTCCACAAACCCCAGCTAACCTGAAGCTCTGTGACCCTTGTCCTAATGTGCACCAAGTCCAGCAAGTCCTCCTTGACCTACACTGGCTGTCGGTCCGCCCAACACTGCCAATTCTCTGGCCTTTCATGTATTCCCCCCTCCCATCAGCAGCCTCCAACCATCCGGGCTTCACTCAAAAATTCCCTTCCTAAGCTTCTCCTTCCAATCCCAATTCTTTAAAACCCTAGTCAAATCCCACCTCTTTGACCTATCCTAATATCTGCTTGTTCAGCTTGGTGTTTATTTATTTATAATCAAGCCTCTATGAAACATCTTGAAATAATTTTAATACATTAAAAGCACTAGACCAATGCAAGTTGTTGCAGTTATAGAAGTGCTGTCAATGTGACACTCCAGTGCAGTATTGAGGGAGTGCTGCACTGTCGGAGATGTCATCCTTCAAATGAGACATTAAATCAACTCCCCATTGGCCTTTTCAGGTGGATGTAAAAGATCCCACAGCACTATTTTGAAGAAGAGCAGCAGAGTTATCCACAGTGTTCCGGCCAATATTTATTTCTTAACCAACACCAGGAAAAACAGATTACCTGCTAATTATCACATTGCTGTTTGCAGGATATAAGGATCTTGCTGTGAGCAAATTGGCTGCCATGTTTCCTGCATTACAACAGTAGCTACACTTCAAAAGTACTCCCATAAAGCATTATTTTAATTCTTTAATGGGATTTGTGCATTACAGGCATGGACTGCAATTGATGCTCGTTCCTAATTACACTTGGGAAGGCGGTGGTGAGCCACCTTCTTGAACAGCTGCAGCCAGGTGATATAGTTACACCCGCACTGCTGTTAGGAAGGGAGGATTTTAACCCAGTGGCAATGTAGTTCAAAGTCTGTGTTGTAATATGCCTTTAAAGGATATCAGCATGACATCACTAGAACACCCAAACCTAGCAAGATATGTAGAAGGTGTGGCCTTTTGCATGCACCAAGGAAATGCCCAGCTTTTCATCACTTCTGCAAAGCATGTGGCAGAAAGGAAACATGTCATGAGATCCAGTCTTAGTTTCACTTTTGCTTTGAGCAGAGCACATACACACAGCTCTGATGCCTTCAAGCTTTATACCCATGTGTAACTGTTCCCATGTGCTTAGTCTTAATAAATGAACCCATGCCATGTTTACCCAATCCCTTATGAGCGATTGGTGCTTTGTGTCTTGTCCAGTAAATAAGCCCAAGGAATTATATCATTTATAGTAACACAACATGGTGATCAGCAGTAGTGAGACAGATGGCAGCAATATTAAATACAGGTGTGACATGGTGAACAGCCTTAGATCATGCTACATGGCATGAGGAGACCCTTGACACTTTGTCAGACCACAATGAAATTCGCAGCATTGGGGAGTGTTGAAAATACAGTGGGTGAGTGCAGAGAAAAACTTTTGGAGACGGCGCCGAGCTACTGCTCAGGTAAAAAGCTGGTAGGCAGATGGATCCCTCGTGGTGAGATTGCAATGCATAGCCTGCCTGTTCCATGAGTGGGACAGCGTGTCAAGAGGACCAGCACCAGTTAGCTCAGTCAGGAAAGGCTGTCATAAAAATCAGGCGAGAAAGGTTCCAACTAAAATGGACAGCTTTGGCAGCTGATGAACAATAAATTGAATAATAAGTATAGACACCATTACTCCATGGTGCACACCCACCACAACTCAGCTTCATGGGCGGAACTTCGGAAAAGCACACAAAAGCGGTTACAGCAACGCTCATCCCAGGTGCTCCAAAAGAAGAAAAGTCAAAGGAATATTGTCAGGATGTCCACAAAATTCCCCAGTTTGAATTGGGGTGCAGCTGAGCTCCTATCTGAGTTCACAATGTTTAAGCAGCATACAGAGCTCTGGTTTCTTGATTCAGGTGTGTCTGAACCAGACAAGAAAGCCCTAGAGATTCGCCTAGCAATTGGGAATGAAGGTCTACATGGGCTGAATATGTCAGGATTAACAGAAGAAGTGCTAAAGGAACCCCAAAAGATATGGACTACATTGGAAGATCAGTTCAGAATCAAGTTAAACATCTGTATTCATCGACTAGAGTGCATGTTATTTCAACACCTTACAGAATCCATAGACCACTTCATCAGCAGATGCAGAAAAAAGGATATGCACTGTGATTTTTCAAATGCAGAGCTAGCAGACAGAAATGTTGAGTTGGTGGTTGCATCCACTCCAATGGAAGCATTCCAGAAAGCTCTTCTAGATGAGCCCAAAACATATAGCATTGAAGAGCTACTCAAGGACCCATGTAAGTATGAAGCAATCCTTGCAGGTCGACAAAGTTTACTGGTCCTAAGCACAACCCCAATTGTTGATGCACTCACTAGGGCACCCAAACCTAGCAAGATATGTCGAAGGCATGGCCTTCTGCATACACCAAGGAAATGCCCGGCTTTTCATCAATTCTGCAAAGCGCGTGGCAGAAAAGGGCCATTGGCAGTGGCAGTGCTCTAGAGCAAAAGGTGATGCAGCTACAAAAAGCCGTGCACTGATCCAAATGGACCGTGTGTCACAGGTACCTTCAAGCAATAAGAAGATCCATCCAATATCCCATCAGAAATAGATACTTGAGGTAACTGACAAAGCAGAAAATGACGAAGTGCATGAGATGATGAGCAGCAAAAACATTGCCAATCCCATGGAAAACATATATACTTTCACATCATCTGTAGCATTTGCTATGATTCAAATTATCTGCCCTAAGAAAGTTGGTAACCATTGGATATTGGCCAAGAATGACACGGAGGCAAATGCCAACATGCTGCCTCTGTGAATTCTAAAAGACGTATCAACAGACATGGAAAGCCACGGTGAAACCTACAGCCGTGAAACTTTCAGTGTACAACAGCTCACTAATTCCATGTGCAGGATCAATATTCCTGGAGTACAAGTATAATCAATGCTCCTGGGTGTAACAGATGTTCCACATCGTGAAGACTAAAGGTTCAGTGATCACAGGTCTACTGGCGTGCTGTGACCTGACACTCATCACAATACATGTAACTAATCGAAATATCTAGAATGTTTCAACAAAATTGACAGTTTCAAGGGAGGTGCAACATTACATTTGCAGAAGAATGCAAGTCCATCAATTGATCCACATACAAAACAAAATGAAGGTCAAACTAGACAAAATGGAGAAAGGCAAAATTGGTGCAGCTCAATCACATGTGTCATAAAGAAGGATGGATCACTGAGAGTATGCCTTGATCCATAAGCTTTGAAACATTGACCTTATAAAATACCCACACTAGAAGAGTTAAATTCAAGATTTGCAGGTGCAAGATTCTTCTTGCAGCTTCATACCAAGCATGTCTACTGGTAAGTACATCTCGGGGTGAAGTCCCAAGAGTTTACTACATCTTGTTCCCCATTCAGATGATACCATTTTCAATGACTTCCTTTCGGGCTATCTGTTAGCCAGGATCTCTATCAAACTCACATGGTCTGCATTATATGCACTGTGCCAGGATGCTTCTGTATCACCGATGATATAGCTGGTGTAGGAAGAACCAAGCAAGAACATGACCATAATGTGCACTTATTGACATGAGTGACACGTAATGAAAGATTGATGTTCAGTAGGCTGAAATGCAACATCACATGTTTATTCCAGCACTGGCACATATCCTGATCCAAGTAAAATAGAGGATATTAAGGCCGTACCAACTCCTCCAGATAAGGATGATCTTAAGAAACATCTAGGTCTCTTTAATTTCTTGACTCCATACATTTCTGAGTTCACTCAAAATTCTTCATCACTCAGAGAATTGTTGAAAGAGGTTGTGCCTTTCCTGTGGCACCAAGAGCATTGATACCTCTTTGAAGCACTGAAACAGTCATTATCAGAAGCAACAACATTGCAACTTTATGATCCTGGGAGAGAACTACCCTGGAGATAGATGCTTCTCAGAAAGGTCTTGGAGCATGCATACTACAAAAAGGCAAACCAATGGCATTGGCTTCAAAATTTCTGTCTGTAACACAATCCAGCTATTCAACATCGAGCAGGAAACATTAGCTTTAGTGTTTGGAATCAGGTGTTTTCACATCTATCTCTTTGGCAAAGGATTTGTGGTAGAGACCGACCACAAGCCACTGGAGATGATTTGGCAAAAGCTATTGACCACTGCACCCCAGGATTGCAACATCTCTGGATTAAGATTCAAGGTTACAACTGTGAGATTAGGTACAAGCCAGGTAACTTGATGGTCACATCGGATATACTTAGCATGTTGCCTGAACCAGAGAAAACAGAAAATGTATCCTTGGATCTACAATTCATGGGATGTGGGCTTCACTGGCCATCAGGCTTCGCTGGCTGGGCCAGTATTTACTGCCCATCCCTTGTTGCCCTTGAGAAGCTGGTGAGCTGCCTTTTCGAACCACTGCAGTCCCTGTGATGTAGCTACACCCACAGTGTTGTTAAGGAGGGAGTTCCAGGATTTTGACCCAGTAACAGTGAAGGAACAGTGATATATTTCCAAGTCAGGATGGTGAGTGACTTGAAGGGGAATTTGTTGATGTTCCCATCTATCTGCTGCCCTTGTCTTTCTAGATGGTAGTGGTCGTGGGTTTGGAAGATGCTGTCTGAGGAGCCTTGGTGAATCCCTGTAGTGCATCTTGTAGATGGTACACACTGCTGCTACTGTGCATCGGTGGTGGAGGGAGTGAATGTTTGTGGATGTGGTGCCAATCAAGTTGACTTTACTGACATCAAATTCCAAATTGATCAGGTACAATTTGCGCAATGCAAATGCCAGCAGCTTCAAGAAGAAACAGCAAAAGATTCTACACAATAAAACTGTGGAAAACCATCATCGAAGGATGGCTTGATTTAATTCAGCATGTCCACAATCACGTGAAGCCATTTTGGCTTTATCAAGATGAGCTAGGCATCTCCTGTGGTGTCACTTTCAAATGCAGACAGGTAATCATACCAGAATCTTTGCAACCTGATATTCTACAACAACTGCCTCACTCCCACAGATTGGATGAGAAGACTTACAAGACAGACAATCTATTGGCCAGGTATGATCAATGACATTGAAGTCATCATGAAGAAGTATGAGGCATGTCAAGAGCATATGCTAAGCCAGCACAAAGTACCATTGATTCCACAAGAAATTTTGACCCATCCTTTGTCCAAAATTGCATCTGATTGCTTTCATGTCCATGGCACTGACTTCATTGTTATCGTCAACTACTTTACCAAGTACCCCATTATTTGACAATTGTACAATACATCAAGCACAACTGTCGCACATGCTCTAAATGCTATCTTCAGTTGATGTGGTGTGCTTAGAGAGATCATTACGGTTAACAGTCCGCAATTCATTGCTAAGCCATTTCAGCATATGTGTGAGAAGTGGAATATCGATCACACTACTTCTTCTCCTCACTACCCTAGATCTAACAGTCTAGATGAATGAATGTTTCACATGGTGAAATACCTAATTCTCAAATGCAAACCGACCAAGCAAGTTGTACATATTGCAGTGTTACATCTGAGAGCAACACTTTCAAGTGCAACTATTTTATCACCGGCAGAGCTCAGTGGCAGACTAGTGGGTGCCTATTCACCTACTCTGACCCATCTTCCACTCTCAGAAACTGAAGAGCAACTTTTAAAACTAGAAGAGAAGGTGACCAACATGCACGATAAAAATGCCGGCACGGAATTGCCAAGTGTACAGTTGGGACAAGTTCATGTCCGGGATCCCACAGAAGGTACGTGGTAACCAGCTGAGGTGACAAGGATTTGTTCAGAACCAAGGTCCTATGAAGTTATTACACACAAAGGCACAAAGATGAGGCATAACCGAAGACAAATCAGATCCATTCTAGCTCCTCAACCACCTCGCATATTGCATCTCGGACAAAGTCCCAAATGCAACCTGGAAAAACATCCAAGAATGACAATCCCACAGAACACTGTGAGCAATTAAAGAAACTCCAGACAAGGTCACCATCATGTTACGGATAGGTGGACGAGGTGAAGTGAATGATTATTACTGTTCCCCTCTTCTGCCCGTGGCAGTGATTGTTTTAATTTCAAATTTACTTTGGTTCTCCTGGTATCAATCCCCTTGTTGAAATGTGTTTCCCAAACCCTGGTTTATGAGGTTCAAGGTTAAAAGTAACCCCATGGCGAATTCTTTAAGGTGAAACAAAACTAGCATTTATTAACACATTCAAACCCCGAGGAATGGATCATGACCCATATTCACACTCACGGGCATATAGGGTAAAAAGGCAGAGATAGGACAGGAAAGAAGGTACAAATTGCAAGTCACTTAAAAAAAATCAAAAAGGTATTGGCATTAATTTGCGTGAGTGGAGTCCAGTAAGTCGATGTCCAATGAAAATTCTTTCAGGTGGCTTTGTCTAGCAGAATTCCTGGTCTTTAGCCTAGAAACTCAGTTGCAGGTTGAATATGCAGCAACGTATCCTTGCGTTCTGGGAATTAGTTTGCTCTGTAAGCGAAACACAGGATTCTTTCTGGAGATCCGACTTTGAGGGAGGTGGAGGTCAGAGGCAGGCTGCTAGCCTGGAGTCTGGTTCTCTTCTGAGGTTAAACCACAATTAAAAAGAGGAATTGCCGGCTCTCATCAGGTGTGTTCTGGAGCATAGGATGTTCTGCCACAAAATCTGCAAACCGGAAAACGCGGCCTAATTGATGAAATATGAGTGTTTGCGGTTACCCTGGCTTTCCCGGCTGCTCCCAGTGACGAGCTTGAAGTGGTTTGATGTACTTCCATGCCTGGCCGACCTCTCAGCAGCTGCTGTGCTGGAAGAACCAGTGGGATGTTCAGGCTTTAGAGCAGGGCCGCAGCCTTTAGTGTGATAATATATGTGGCAGGGGTCAAAGGTCAGGACCCCAGAGAAATTAAGAGACAGCAAAGGTGATTGAAAAGAAAGGCTTGTTTTTCTATGGCCTCTTTCATGCCCTCATCCCAAAGTGTCTTACAGTCAATGAAGCACTTTTGAAGTGTAGTCACTGCTGTAATGTAAGAAATATGGCAACTAGTTTGCACAAGGCAAGATCCCTCAAGCAGCGATGTGCTAATGAGCAGACAACCTGGTTTAATGAACGATTTTGATTGAGAGATAAATATTGGTCAGGACTCGAAGGAGAACTTCTTTGAGTGTCACGGGATCCCTGACGTTCACTTGAGAGCGCAGACAGGATCATCCAAATGACCGGCACCTCCGGAAGTGCAGCACTCCCTCAGCCCTGCGCTGGCATCTTCCAGGCTAGTATTTGTCCACACCCCTCTACAGTGGGACTATGAACCCGAGCATACCACCCACTGACCCACAGCTGACACAGTTCAGCGATTCCCCAAACGAGAGAAGAGAATGGGGAAAGAATGCAAGAAAAATATCGGCACCCGCATTACACAAAGAGGCGCCTCTCAATGTTCCAAAGTGAGAAGGAAATCCATTAATTTACGATAATTAGTTCTGTTTCCTGAGGTTAATCAAGGCTGACATTTGATGAATAAAAGATTAATCTGTTCACAATAGGTGTCGATGTGAGGAATGAGAGATGCATTGGCACACCAGCCAGACATTTAGCCCCCAGTTTAATTCTGTTTTTATTCCTTTCAACCACCTTGCGGCAGCTGTGTGAATGAACAAAGTGATCGGCCCTGCTGTGTAAATTACAACAGGGCACAGACTCTGCTGACAAACCTGGCCACAGGCTCTTAGGCAGAAAGTCTGGTGCCACAGCTGTCTGAGGCGGGAGTTATACTAAAGCCGTGCAAATATGCATCATAATCTGTGAGGTAATTAATGTCATTGCACTGCACGCTCATTTTCAGCTCAGCCGACTCTGCCCTCTTGTGCATGCTCTTTCTCCCCTTCCTGCCACTGTCAACGGCCATGCCTTCAGCTTTCTAATGTTTAATCTCTGGAACTGCTGAGCTTACCTACCTCTCTCTTTCTTTCTCCCCCTCCACCTTTAGCACCCCCCCTTGGAGCCCATGCCATCAACCAAGCTCTAACATCTTCCTAATACCCCCTTTTGTTGGCTTGGCATCCGTTTATTTTTGATGGCGTCCATCAGAAGCTCATCTTCCCTCATTGAAGGTGCTATTTAATTTCAAGTTGTTGTTGTTGTCACCAGTCCCAGGAGCCAAGAGTGGCAGAATAAGCCCGCGGCCATTTTTTGCCACATGGGATCTTTGCCTGTGTTTTGGGGATTGGAGAATTGATGGCCAAGTTAATTTGGAATCACATAGTTAACTTTGCAGTAATTTGTTTTCAGATGCAACATGTCTCTCCATTTCTTTCACCTCTTGGAAGGTCCTTCATCAGCTTGTTCCCTCTGGGGAGTGGTAATGTCACTGGGCTAGTATTCCAGAGGCCCAGGCTCATGCTCCGGGCACATGGGTTCAAATCCCACCATGGCAGCTGGTGGAATTTAAATTCAATTAATAAATCTGGAATATGAAGCTAGTGCTCCCATGGCAACTGTCGTTGATTGTCGTGAAAACCCATCTGGTTCACTAATGTCCTTTAGGGAAGGAAATCTGCTGTTCTTACCTGGTCTGGCTTACATGTGACTCCAGACCCATAGCAAAGTGGTTGACTCTTAACTGCCCTCTGAAATGGCCTTGCGAGCCACTCAGTTCAGGGGCAGTTTGGGATGGACAACAAATATCATCCAACAACCACATCCCATGAAGGAATTAAAAAACCCTTCCCCCAGGCCTTCTACTACCCAATGGTACGTAGTGGCCCATGTAGCCAGTAAAGGATACCAATCCTATGAATTGAAGTTGTAGTTTCATCAGGTGTATGGCACTGGTAAAGGCACTATCTAAATGCAAGTTAGCCTTGTGTGGACAACATAGAAAGATGGACATCTGGATCTTTTACATCCACCTGAGGGGGCAGAAAGGGGCCTCAGTTTAGCATCTCATCCAAAAAACAGCACCTCCAGCTGTGTGGAGCTCCTTCAGTACTGCATTGAGCATGTCAGCCTGGGTCTTATGCTCCAGTCTCTGGAGTGGGACTTAAACATACAGTGTTCTAGTTCAGAGGCAAAGGTATTGTGACTGAGCCAAGGCTGACAACTGCCACAATTTGGCACCTTTTAAAATGGTTAAATGTGCCAAGGAGCTTCACAGGAGTGTAATTAGACAAAAGATGATACTGAGTCACATAAGGAGATATCTGGTCAGGTGATCAAAAGCTTGGTCAAACAGAGAGGATTTATGGAGCATCTTAAAGGAAGAGAGGGTGTGAAATGGAAAGGTGTAAGGATGGAATTCCAGAACTTAGGATCCAGGGAACTGAAGACGGTGATGGTTTGAGGAATTGGGGAAATCACAAGTGCCTAGATTAGGAGGAGCGCGCAGACCTCAGAGTTAATGGGGCTGGACAAAGGTACAGAGATAGGGAGGGGTTAAGCTCATAGGCATTGAATAACTGATTGGATGGAGTGCTCCTGATGTGGTGCAAGCTTACAGCAGCAGCAACCAGCACCTTCAGCGGAGAGGAGACAGGAACAAAAAGAGGAAAAGATGAATGCTGGTGATATCACTGAGGGAAACTGACAGTGATGCAAACAAATTAATGACAGTGCAGCTGAGACACTTTAGGTTAATAATTGTGCCTCTCCTCCTATATTGATTCAGTTAAAGTGATGGTCACTTTAAGCCTCTAGCCTTGTCTGAACAAACATTACTCCGGACAATAGTAACATACATCTGCCTGCATGACACTTCTCAGTCGAAACACTGTTAAAACTGGCCTCAATTTCCTGGGTGAGAGACACACCAACCAGACAGATTCCTACACTTGGATGCTCTCCAGGTGTGTACGGTTGGCCCACAGGTCAGGTAAGGATAAGATTGGGCTCAGCTCCTCAGCTCCCTGACATCACCCACAGTTTGCTAACCTGCTAATGTCCAGGGATCAGTATTAGGGCCATTGCTCTTTTTGATAATGACCTGGATGTGGCTACATAGGGCATATTACAAAGTTTGCAGACGTAGTAAACAGTGGGGGGTATAGAAAAGTCTTCCAGATGACGTAGAGAACCTGGTGAAACGGGCAGACACATGGCAGATGAAGTTTGATTGAGAGAAGTCTGAAGTGATGCATTTTGGTAGGGAGAGTGAGGAGAGGCAATATCAGCTGAGTACTACAGTCTAAAAGGGGCTGGAGGGACGGAGAGATCTGGATGTACACAAAAACAAGCTTTTGAAAGTGGTGCAATGACTCAAAAAGGCTGTTTAAAATGTATATGTTTTTATAAACAGGGGCACAGAGTACAAGAGCAAGGAAGTGTGGTAAACTTTATACATCGGTGGTTAGGCCTCAGTTGGAGGAATGTGACCAGATCTGGCCATCACACACATTCAGTAGGTTGTCAAGGCTCTCAGCCCAGTCTACCCGCCCAGGCCCCTGGCTCTCTCTCTCTCTCTCTCTCTCTCTCCTTACCTGTCAAGCGCCTGTTCAGGCCTTGCTCCGGGTCTGTCTCTATCTTCCCACCACCAAGGCTCCCACCGCAGCTTCAATCCCCCAGCCACTGCAGGTGTGAGTGTGGGTGAGGGTGAGGGAGAGTGTGGGTAAAGGTGAGTGTGGGTGAGGGAGAGTGTGGGTGTGGGTGTGGGTGAGTGTGGGTGCGGGTGAGTGTGGGTGAGGGTGAGTGTGGGTGAGGGTGAGTGTGGATGTGGGTGAGTGTGGGTGAGGGTGAGTGTGGGTGAGTGTGGGTGAGGGTGAGTGTGGGTGAGTGTGGGTGATTGTGGGGGTGGGTGTGAGTGAGGGTGAGTATGGGTGTGGGTGCGGGTGTGGGTGAGTGTGGATGAGGGTGAGTGTGGGTGAGTGTGAGTGAGGGTGCGGGTGAGTGCGGGTGCGGGTGAGTGTGGGTGAGTGTGGGTGAGTGTGGGTGTGGGTGAGTGTGGGTGAGTGAAGGTGTGGGTGAGTGTGGGTGTGGCTGAGTGTGGATGTGGGTGAGGGTGAGGGTGAGTGTGGGTGTGGGTGTGGGAGAGTGTGGCTGAGTGTGGGTGAGGGTGAGTGTGGGTGCGGGTGAGTGTGGGTGAGGATGAGTGTGGGTGAGGGTGAGTGTGGGTGAGGGTGGGTGAGGTTGAGTGTGGGTGAGGGTGAGTGTGGGTGAGTGTGGGTGAGGGTATGTGTGGATGTGGGTGAGTGTGGGTGAGGGTGAGTGTGGATGTGGGTGAGTCTGGGTGAGTGTGGGTGGGTGTGGGTGTGGGTGAGGTTGAGTGTGGCTGTGGGTGAGGGTGAGTGTGGGTGGGTGTGGGTGTGAGTGAGGTTGAGTGTGAGTGTGGGTGAGTGTTGGTGTGGGTGAGTGTGGGTGAGTGAGGGTGAGGGTGATTGTGGATGTGGGTGAGTGTGGGTGAGTGTGGGTGAGTGAGGGTGAGTGTGGATGTGGGTGAGTGTGGGTGAGTGTGGGTGAGAGTGTGGGTGAGTGTGGATGTGGGTGAGTGTGGGTGAGTGTGGGTGAGAGTGTGGGTGGGTGTGGGTGGGTGTGGGTGAGGGTGAGTTTGGGTGGGTGTGGGTGTGGGTGAGGTTGAGTGTGAGTGTGGGTGAGTGTTGGTGTGCGTGAGTGTGGGTGAGTGAGGGTGAGGGTGATTGTGGATGTGGGTGAGTGTGGGTGAGTGTGGGTGAGTGAGGGTGAGTGTGGATGTGGGTGAGTGTGGGTGAGTGTGGGTGAGAGTGTGGGTGAGTGTGGGTGAGTGTGGATGTGGGTGAGTGTGGGTGAGTGTGGGTGAGTGTGGGTGAGAGTGTGGGTGAGTGTGGATGTGGGTGAGTGTGGGTGAGTGTGGGTGAGAGTGTGGGTGAGTGTGGGTGAGGGTGAGTTTGGCTGCGGGTGAGTGTGGGTGCGGGTGAGTGTAGGTGCGGGTGAGTGTGGGTGAGTGTGGGTGAGTGTGGGTGTGGCTGAGTGTGGGTGAGGGTGAGTGTGAGTGTGGGTGTGGGTGTGGCTGAGTGTGGGTGCGGGTGTGGGTGTGGGTGAGTGTGGGTGAGGGAGAGTGTGGGTGCGGGTGTGGGTGAGCGTGGGTGTGGGTGAGTGTGGGTGTGGGTGAGAGTGGGTGCGGGTGATGTGGCTGCGGGTGAGTGTGGGTGCGGTTGAGTGTAGGTGCGGGTGGGTGTGGGTGAGCGTGGGTGAGTGTGGGTGAGTGTGGGTGAGGGTGAGTGTGGGTGAGTGTGGGTGAGCGTGGGTGTGGGTGAGTGTGGGTGTGGGTGAGTGTGGGTGCGGGTGAGTGTGGGAGATTGTGGGTGTGGGTGTGGGTGTGGGTGAGTGTGGGTGAGTGAGGGTGTGGGTGTGGGTGAGGGTAGGAGCGGGTGAGTTTGGGTGTGGGTGAGAGTGGGTATGGGTGTGGGTGAGGGTGGGTGTGGGTGAGGGTGGGTGCGGGTGAGTGTGGGTGAGTGTGGGGTGGGTGATGTGGGTGAGGGTGAGTGTGGGTGAGTGTGGGTGTGGGTGTGGGTGAGTGTGGGTGTGGGTGTGGGTGAGTGTGGGTGTGGGTGGGTGTGGGTGAGTGTGGGTGAGTGTGGGTGTGGGTGAGTGTGGGTGAGTGTGGGTGTGGGTGAGTGTGGGTGAGTGTGGGTGTGGGTGAGTGTGGGTGCGGGTGTGGGTGTGGGTGAGTGTGGGTGTGGGTGAGTGTGGGTGAGTGTGGGTGAGGGTGAGTGTGGGTGTGGGTGAGTGTGGGTGCGGGTGAGTGTGGGTGAGTGTGGGTGATTGTGGTGGCGGGTGTGAGTGAGGGTGAGTATGGGTGTGGGTGTGGGTGCGGGTGAGTGTGGGTGTGGGTGAGTGTGGGTGTGGGTGTGGGTGAGGGTGTGTGCGGGTGAGTGTGGGTGTGGGAGAGTGTGGGTGATTGTGGGTTAGTGTGGGTGTGGTTGTGGGTGAGGGTGGGTGCGGGCGTGTGTGGGTGTGGGTGAGTGTAGGTGCGGGTGAGTATGGGTGTGGGTGTGGGTGAGGGTGGGTGCGGGTGAGTGTGGGTGAGTGTGGGTGTGAGTGTGGGTGTGGGTGTGGGTGAGTGTGGGTGAGTGTGAGTGTGGGAGTGGGTGAGGGTGAGTGTGGGTGAGGGTGGGTGTGAGTGAGGGTGGGTGAGTCTGGGTGTGGGTGAGTGTGGGTGAGTGTCGGTGTGGGTGAGTGTGGGTGTGGGTGTGAGGGTGGGTGAGTGTGGGTGTGGGTGTGGGTGAGTTTGAGTGTGGTTGAGGGTGTGGGTGAGTGTGGGTGAGTGTGGGTGTGGGTGTGGGTGAGTGTGGGTGAGTGTGGGTGAGGGTGAGTGTGTGTGAGTGTGGGTGAATGTGGTTGAGTGTGGGTGAGGGTGAGTGTGGGTGAGGGTGAGTGTGGGTGAGTGTGGGTGTGTGTGTGGGTGAGTGTGGGTGAGGGTGTGTGTGGGTGAGTGTGGGTGAGTGTGGGTGAGTGTGGGTGAGGGTGAGTGTGGCTGTGGGTGAGTGTGAGTGTGGGTGAGTGTGGGTGTGGGCATGGGTGAGTGTGGGTATGGGAGAGTGTGGGTGTGGGTGTGGGTGAGTGTGGGTGAGGGAGAGTGTGGGTGAGGGTGAGTGTGGGTGCGGGTGAGGGAGAGTGTGGGTGAGTGTGGGTGAGGGTAGGTGAGGGTGAGTGTGGGTGAGTGTGGGTGTGGGTGAGTGTGGGTGAGTGTGGGTGTGGGTGAGTGTGGGTGAGTGTGGGTGGCGTTTGGGTGAGTGTGGGTGAGTGTAGGTGCGGGTGAGTGAGGGTGAGTGTGGGTGTGGGTGGGTGAGGGTGAGTGTGGGTGCGGGTGAGTGTGGATGAGTGTGGGTGTAGGTGAGTGAGGGTGAGTGTGGGTGCGGGTGAGTGTGGGTGAGTGTGGGTGTGGGTGAGTGTGGGTGAGTGTGGGTAGCGTTTGGGTGAGTGTGGGTGAGTGTAGGTGCGGGTGAGTGAGGGTGAGTGTGGGTGTGGGTGGGTGAGGGTGAGTGTGGGTGCGGGTGAGTGTGGGTGAGTGTGGGTGTAGGTGAGTGAGGGTGAGTGTGGGTGCGGGTGAGTCTGGGTGAGTGTGGGTGCGGGTGTGTGGGTGTGGGTGTGGGTGTGAGAGTGGGTGAGTGTGAGTGAGGGTGAGTGTGGGTGAGGGTGAGTGTGGGTGAGAGTGAGTGTGGGTGTGGGTGATTGTGGGTGTGAGTGTGGGTGCAGGTATGGGTGTGGGTGAGTGTGGGTGTGGGTGAGTGTGGGTGAGCGTGGGTGTGGATGAGTGTGGGTCCGGGTGTGGGTGTGGGTGAGTGTGGGTGTAGGTGAGTGTGGGAGAGTGTGGGTGTGGGAGAGTGTGGGTGAGGGTGAGTGTGGGTGCGGGTGAGGGAGAGTGTGGGTGAGTGTGGGTGAGGGTAGGTGAGGGTGAGTGTGGGTGAGTGTGGGTGAGTGTGGGTGAGTGTGGGTGGCGTTTGGGTGAGTGTGGGTGAGTGTGGGTGAGTGTGGGTGCGGGTGAGTGTGGGTGAGGGTGAGTGTAGGTGCGGGTGAGTGAGGGTGAGTGTGGGTGTGGGTGGGTGAGGGTGAGTGTGGGTGTGCGTGAGTGAGGGTGAGTGTGGGTGCGGGTGAGTCTGGGTGAGTGTGGGTGCGGGTGTGTGGGTGTGGGTGTGGGTGTGAGTGTGGGTGAGTGTGGGTGAGGGTGAGTGTGGGTGAGAGTGAGTGTGGGTGTGGGTGACTGTGGGTGTGAGTGTGGGTGCAGGTATGGGTGTGGGTGAGCGTGGGTGTGGGTGAGTGTGGGTGCGGGTGTGGGTGTGTGTGATTGTGGGTGTGGGTGAGTGTGGGTGAGTGTGGGTGTGGGTGAGTGTGGGTGCGGGTGCGGGTGTGGGTGAGTGTGGGTGTGGGTGATTGTGGGTGAGTGTGGGTAAGGGTGAGTGTGGGTGTGGGTGAGTGTGGGGGCAGGTGAGTGTGGGTGATTGTGGGGGCGGGTGTGAGTGAGGGTGAGTATGGGTGTGGGTGAGGGTGTGGGTGAGTGTGGATGTGGGTGAGTGTGGGTGAGGGAGAGTGAGGGTGTGGGTGAGTGTGGGTGCGGGTGAGTGTGGGTGAGTGTGGGTGTGGGCGAGTGTGGGTGAGTGTGGGTGTGGGTGAGTGTGGGTGAGGGTGAGTGTGGGTGAGTGTGGGTGAGTGTGGGTGTGGGTGAGTGTGGGTGAGGGTAGGTGTGGGTGTGGGTGAGTGTAGGTGAGGGTGGGTGTGGGTGTGGGCGAGGGTGGGTGAGTGTGGGTGTGGGTGAGTGTCGGTGAGTGTGGGTGTGGTTCAGGGTGGGTGCGGGTGAGTGTGGGTGTGGGTGAGTGTGGGTGTGGGTGTGGGTGAGGGTGGGTGTGGGTGAGGGTGGGTGCGGGTGAGTGTGGGTGAGTGTGGGGATGGGTGAGTGTGGGTGAATGTGGGTGAGTGTGGGTGTGGGTGAGTGTGGGTGTGGGTGTGGGTGAATGTGCGTGAGTGTGGGTGTGGGTGAGAGTGGGTGAGTGTGGGTGTGAGTGTGGGTGAATGTTGGTGAGTGTGGGTGAGGGTGAGTGTGGGTGAGGGTGAGTGTGGGTGAGTGTGGGTGAGGGTGAGTGTGGATGTGGGTGAGTGTGGGTGAGTGTGGGTGTGGGTGAGTATGGGTGTGGGTGAGGGTGAGTGTGGGTGAGGGTGAATGTGGGTGAGTGTGGGTGAGGGTGAGTGTGTGTGGGTGGGTGTGGGTGAGTGTGGGTGTGGGTGAGTATGGATGAGTGTGGGTGAGTGTGGATGCGGGTGAGTGTGGGTGAGGGAGAGTGTGGGTGCGCGTGTGGGTGAGTGTGGGCGTGGGTGAGTGTGGGTGCGGATGAGTATGGGTGAGTGTGGGTGAGGGTGAGTGCGGCTGAGTGTGGGTGAGGGTGAGGGTGGGTGCGGGTGAGTTTGGGTGTGAGTGAGAGTGGGTGTGGGTGTGGGTGAGGGTGGGTGTGGGTGATGGTCGGTGCGGGTGAGTGTAGGTGAGTGTGGGTGAGGGAGAGTGTGGGTGTGGTTGTGGGTGAATGTGGGTATGGGTGTACGTGAGTGTTGGTGTGGGTGTGGGTGAATGTGCGTGAGTGTGGGAGAGTGTGGGTGTGGGTGAGTGTGGGTGAGTGTGGGTGTGAGAGTGGGTGAATGTGGGTGAGTGTGGGTGAGGGGGAGTGTAGGTGAGGGTGAGTGTGGGTGTGGGTGAGTGTGGGTGAGGGTGTGGGTGAGTGTTGTTGAGTGTGGGTGAGGGTGTGTGTGAGTGTGGGTGAGTGTGGGTGAGGGTGAGTGTGGGTGAGGGTAAGTGTGGGTGAGTGTGGGTGAATGTGGGTGAGTGTGGGTGAGGGTGAGTGTGGGTGAGTGTGGGTGTGGGTGAGTGTGGGTGTGGGTGAGTGTGAGTGAGTGTGGGTGAGGGTGAGTGTGGGTGTGGGTGAGTGTGGGTGTGGGTGAGTGTGGATGTGGGTGAGTGTGGGTATGGGTGAGGGTCAGTGTGGGTGTGGGTGAGTGTGGATGAGGGTGAGTGTGGGTGAATGTGGATGAGAGTTTGGTGAGTGTGGGTGAGGGTAGGTGTGGGTGTGGGTGAGTGTAGGTGAGGGTGGGTGTGGGTGTGGGCGAGGGAGGGTGATTGTGGGTGTGGGTGAGTGTGGGTGAGTGTGGGTGTGGTTCAGGGTGGGTGCGGGTGAGTGTGGGTGTGGGTGAGTGTGGGTGTGGGTGTGGGTGAGGGTGGGTGTGGGTGAGGGTGGGTGCGGGTGAGTGTGGGTGAGTGTGGGGATGGGTGAGTGTGGGTGAATGTGGGTGAGTGTGGGTGTGGGTGAGTGTGGGGGTGGGTGTGGGTGAATGTGCGTGAGTGTGGGTGTGGGTGAGTGTGGGTGAGTGTGGGTGTGAGTGTGGGTGAATGTTGGTGAGTGTGGGTGAGTGTGGGTGAATGTGAATGCGGGTGAATGTGGGTGAGGGAGAGTGTGGGTGCGGGTGTGGGTGAGTGTGGGTGTGTGTGGGTGAGTGTGGGTGTGGGTGAGTATGGATGTGGGTGAGGGTGAGTGTGGGTGAGGGTGAGTGTGGGTGAGTGTGGGTGAGGGTGAGTGTGGATGTGGGTGAGTGTGTGTGAGTGTGGGTGAGAGTGTGGGTGAGTGTGGATGTGGGTGAGTGTGGGTGAGTGTGGATGTGGGTGAGTGTGGGTGAGTGTGGGTGAGTGTGGGTGAGTGTGGATGTGGGTGAGTGTGGGTGAGTGTGGGTGAGAGTGCGGGTGAATGTAGGTGCGGGTGAGTGTGGGTGAGTGTGTGTGTGGGTGTGGGTGGGTGTGGGTGAGTGCGGGTGTGGGTGAGTGTGGGTGAGTGTGGGTGAGTGTGGATGCGGGTGAGTGTGGGTGAGGGAGAGTGTGGGTGCGCGTGTGGGTGAGTGTGGGTGTGGGTGAGTGTGGGTGCGGATGAGTGTGGGTGAGTGTGGGTGAGGGTGAGTGCGGCTGAGTGTGGGTGAGGGTGAGGGTGGGTGCGGGTGAGTTTGGGTGTGAGTGAGAGTGGGTGTGGGTGTGGGTGAGGATGAGGGTGTGGGTGATGGTCGGTGCGGGTGAGTGTAGGTGAGTGTGGGTGAGGGAGAGTGTGGGTGTGGTTGTGGGTGAATGTGGGTATGGGTGTACGTGAGTGTTGGTGTGGGTGTGGGTGAATGTGCGTGAGTGTGGGTGAGTGTGGGTGTGGGTGAGTGTGGGTGAGTGTGGGTGTGAGAGTGGGTGAATGTGGGTGAGTGTGGGTGAGGGTGAGTGTGGGTGAGGGTGAGTGTGGGTGTGGGTGAGTGTGGGTGAGGGTGTGGGTGAGTGTTGTTGAGTGTGGGTGAGGGTGTGTGTGAGTGTGGGTGAGGGTAAGTGTGGGTGAGTGTGGGTGATTGTGGGTGAGTGTGGGTGAGGGTGAGTGTGGGTGAGTGTGGGTGTGGGTGAGTGTGGGTGTGGGTGAGTGTGAGTGAGTGTGGGTGAGGGTGAGTGTGGGTGTGGGTGAGTGTGGGTGTGGGTGAGTGTGGGTGAGGGTGAGTGTGGATGTGGGTGAGTGTGGGTATGGGTGAGGGTCAGTGTGGGTGTGGGTGAGTGTGGATGAGGGTGAGTGTGGGTGAATGTGGATGAGAGTGTGGGTGAGTGTGGGTGAGGGTAGGTGTGGGTGTGGGTGAGTGTAGGTGAGGGTGGGTGTGGGTGTGGGCGAGGGAGGGTGATTGTGGGTGTGGGTGAGTGTGGGTGAGTGTGGGTGTGGTTCAGGGTGGGTGCGGGTGAGTGTGGGTGTGGGTGAGTGTGGGTGTGGGTGTGGGTGAGGGTGGGTGTGGGTGAGGGTGGGTGCGGGTGAGTGTGGGTGAGTGTGGGGATGGGTGAGTGTGGGTGAATGTGGGTGAGTGTGGGTGTGGGTGAGTGTGGGGGTGGGTGTGGGTGAATGTGCGTGAGTGTGGGTGTGGGTGAGTGTGGGTGAGTGTGGGTGTGAGTGTGGGTGAATGTTGGTGAGTGTGGGTGAGTGTGGGTGAATGTGAATGCGGGTGAATGTGGGTGAGGGAGAGTGTGGGTGCGGGTGTGGGTGAGTGTGGGTGTGTGTGGGTGAGTGTGGGTGTGGGTGAGTATGGATGTGGGTGAGGGTGAGTGTGGGTGAGGGTGAGTGTGGGTGAGTGTGGGTGAGGGTGAGTGTGGATGTGGGTGAGTGTGTGTGAGTGTGGGTGAGAGTGTGGGTGAGTGTGGATGTGGGTGAGTGTGGGTGAGTGTGGATGTGGGTGAGTGTGGGTGAGTGTGGGTGAGTGTGGGTGAGTGTGGATGTGGGTGAGTGTGGGTGAGTGTGGGTGAGAGTGCGGGTGAATGTAGGTGCGGGTGAGTGTGGGTGAGTGTGTGTGTGGGTGTGGGTGGGTGTGGGTGAGTGCGGGTGTGGGTGAGTGTGGGTGAGTGTGGGTGAGTGTGGATGCGGGTGAGTGTGGGTGAGGGAGAGTGTGGGTGCGCGTGTGGGTGAGTGTGGGTGTGGGTGAGTGTGGGTGCGGATGAGTGTGGGTGAGTGTGGGTGAGGGTGAGTGCGGCTGAGTGTGGGTGAGGGTGAGGGTGGGTGCGGGTGAGTTTGGGTGTGAGTGAGAGTGGGTGTGGGTGTGGGTGAGGATGAGGGTGTGGGTGATGGTCGGTGCGGGTGAGTGTAGGTGAGTGTGGGTGAGGGAGAGTGTGGGTGTGGTTGTGGGTGAATGTGGGTATGGGTGTACGTGAGTGTTGGTGTGGGTGTGGGTGAATGTGCGTGAGTGTGGGTGAGTGTGGGTGAGGGTGAGTGTGGGTGAGGGTGAGTGTGGGTGTGGGTGAGTGTGGGTGAGGGTGTGGGTGAGTGTTGTTGAGTGTGGGTGAGGGTGTGTGTGAGTGTGGGTGAGTGTGGGTGAGGGTGAGGGTGGGTGAGGGTAAGTGTGGGTGAGTGTGGGTGAATGTGGGTGAGTGTGGGTGAGGGTGAGTGTGGGTGAGTATGGGTGAGTGTGGGTGAGGGAGAGTGTGGATGTGGGTGAGTGTGGGTGAGTGTGGGTGTGGGTGAGTGTGGGTGTGGGTGAGGGTGAGTGTGGGTGTGGGTGAGGATGAGTGTGGGTGAGTCTGGGTGAGTGTGGGTGAGAGTGTGGGTGAGTGAGGATGTGGGTGAGTGTGGGTGAGGGTGAGTGTGGGTGCGGGTGAGTGTGGGTGAGTGTGGGTGTGGGTGTGGGTGTGGGTGAGTCTGAATGTGGGTGAGTGTGGGTGAATGAGGGTGAGTGCGGGTGAGGGTGAGTGTGGCGGTGGGTGAGTGTGGGTGTTGGTGAGTGAGGGTGAGTGTGGGTGAGTGTGGGTGAGAGTGTGGGTGAGTGTGGATGTGGGTGAGTGTGGGTGAGTGTGGGTGAGAGTGTGGGAGACTGTGGATGTGGGTGAGTGTGGGTGATGGTGAGTGTGGGTGGGGGTGAGTGTGGGTGCGGGTGTGTGTGGGTGCGGGCGAGTGTAGGTGCGGGTGAGTGTGGGTGAGTGTGGGTGAGTGTGGGTGTGGGTGTGGGTGGGTGTGGTGAGTGTGGGTGAGTGTGGGTGTGGGTGAGTGTGGGTGCGGTTGAGTGTGGGTGAGGGAGAGTGTGGGTGCGGGTGTGGGTGAGTGCGGGTGTGGGTGAGGATGAGTGTGGGTGAGTGTGGGTGAGTGTGGGTGAGAGTGTGGGTAAGTGTGGATGTGGGTGAGTCTGGGTGAGTGTGGGTGAGAGTGTGGGTGAGTGTGGATGTGGGTGAGTGTGGGTGAGGGTGAGTGTGGGTGAGGGTGAGTGTGGGTGCGGGTGAGTGTGGGTGCGGGTGAGTGTAGGTGCGGGTGAGTGTGGGTGAGTGTGGGTGAGTGAGGGTGTGGGTGTGGGTGGGTGTGGTGAGTGTGGGTGAGTGTCGGTGTGGGTGAGTGTGGGTGCGCGATTGGGTGAGTGCGGGTGTGGGTGAGTATGGGTGTGGCTGAGTGTGGGTGCGGGTGAGTGTGGGTGAGAGTGGGTGCGGGTGAGTGTGGGTGAGTGTGGGTGTGGGTGATTGTGGGTGTGGGTGTGGGTGAGGTTGGGTGAGTGTGGGTGTGGCTGTGGGTGAGGGAGGGTGCGACTGAGTGTGGGTGTGGGAGAGTGTGGGTGAGTGTGGGTGAGTGTGGGTGTGGGTGTGGGTGAGTGTGGGTGAGGTTGTGGGTGGGTGTGGGTGAGTGTGGGTGAGGGTGTGGGTGGGTGTGGGTGAGTATGGGTGAGGGTGTGGGTGAGTGTGGGTTAGTGTGGGTGAGGGTGGGTGAGGGTGATTGTGGGTGAGGGTGAGTGTGAATGTGGGTGAGTGTAGGTGAATGTGGGTGAGTGTGGGTGAGGGTGAGTGTGGGTGAGGGTGAATGTGGGTGAGGGTGAGTGTGGGTGAGTGTGGGTGTGGGTGTGGGTGAATGTGGGTGAGTGTGGGTGAGTGTGGGTAAGTGTGGGTGAGTGTGGGTGTGGGTTTGTGTGGCAGTGGGTGAGTGTGGGTGTGGGTGAGTGAGGGTGAGTGTGCGTGTGGGTGTGGGTGAGTGTGGGTGAGTGTATGTGAGGGTGAGTGTGGCTGTGGTTGAGTGTGGGTGAGTGTGGGTGAGGGTGTGGGTGAGTGTGGGTGCGGGTGAGTGTGGGAGAGTGTGGGTGAGCGTGAGTGTGGGTGTGGGTGAGTGTGGGTGTGGGTGAGTGTGGGTGAGGGTGAGTGTGGGTGTGGGTGAGTGTGGGTGTGGGTGAGTGTGGGTGAGTGTGGGTGAGTGTGGGTTTCGGTGAGGGTGAGTGTGGGTGTGGGTGAATGTGGGTGTGGGTGAGTGTGAGTGAGTGTGGGGGAGGGTGAGTGTGGGTGTGGGTGAGTGTGGGTGTGGGTGAGTGTGGGTGAGGGTGAGTGTGGATGTGGGTGAGTGTGGGTATGGGTGAGGGTCAGTGTGGGTGTGGGTGAGTGTGGATGAGGGTGAGTGTGGGTGAGTGTGGATGAGAGTGTGGGTGAGTGTGGGTGAGGGTAGGTGTGGGTGTGGGTGAGTGTAGGTGAGGGTGGGTGTGGGTGTGGGCGAGGGTGGGTGAGTGTGGGTGTGGGTGAGTGTCGGTGAGTGTGGGTGTGGTTCAGGGTGGGTGCGGGTGTGTGTGGGTGTGGGTGAGTGTGGGTGTGGGTGTGGGTGTGGGTGGGTATGGGTGAGGGAGGTTGCGGGTGAGTGTGGGTGAGTGTGGGGGATGGGTGAGTGTGGGTGAATGTGGGTGAGTGTGGGTGTGGGTGAGAGTGGGTGTGGGTGTGGGTGAATGTGCGTGAGTGTGGGTGTGGGTGAGTGTGGGTGAGTGTGGGTGTGAGTGTGGGTGAATGTTGGTGAGTGTGGGTGAGGGTGAGTGTGGGTGAGGGTGAGTGTGGGTGAGTGTGGGTGAGGGTGAGTGTGGATGTGGGTGAGTGTGGGTGAGTGTGGGTGTGGGTGAGTATGGGTGTGGGTGAGGGTCAGTGTGGGTGAGGGTGAATGTGGGTGAGTGTGGGTGAGGGTGAGTGTGGATGTGGGTGAGTGTGTGTGAGTGTGGGTGAGAGTGTGGGTGAGTGTGGATGTGGGTGAGTGTGGGTGAGTGTGGATGTGGGTGAGTGTGGGTGAGTGTGGGTGAGTGTGGATGTGGGGTGAGTGTGAGTGAATGTGGGTGAGTGTGGATGTGGGTGAGTGTGGGTGAGTGTGGGTGAGAGTGCGGGTGAATGTAGGTGCGGGTGAGTGTGGGTGTGTGTTTGTGTGGGTGTGGGTGGGTGTGGGTGAGTGTGGGTGTGGGTGAGTGTGGGTGAGTGTGGGTGAGTGTGGATGTGGGTGAGTTTGGGTGAGTGTGGATGTGGGTGAGTGTGGGTGAGTGTGGGTGAGTGTGGATGTGGGTGAGTGTGGGTGAGTGTGGGTGAGTGTGGATGTGGGTGAGTGTGGGTGAGTGTGGGTGAGTGTGTATGTGGGTTAGTGTGGGTGAGTGTGGGTGAGAGTGCGGGTGAATGTAGGTGTGGGTGAGTGTGTGTGTGGGTGTGGGTGGGTGTGGGTGAGTGTGGGTGTGGGTGAGTGTGGGTGAGGGTGAGTGCGGCTGAGTGTGGGTGAGGGTGAGGGTGGGTGCGGGTGAGTTTGGGTGTGAGTGAGAGTGGGTGTGGGTGTGGGTGAGGGTGGGTGTGGGTGATGGTCGGTGCGGGTGAGTGTAGGTGAGTGTGGGTGAGGGAGAGTGTGGGTGTGGTTGTGGGTGAATGTGGGTATGGGTGTACGTGAGTGTTGGTGTGGGTGTGGGTGAATGTGCGTGAGTGTGGGTGAGTGTGGGTGTGGGTGAGTATGGGTGAGTGTGGGTGTGAGAGTGGGTGAAATTGGGTGAGTGTGGGTGAGGGTGAGTGTGGGTGAGGGTGAGTGTGGGTGTTGGTGAGTGTGGGTGAGGGTGTGGGTGAGAGTTGTTGAGTGTGGGTGAGGGTGTGTGTGAGTGTGGGTGAGTGTGGGTGAGGGTGAGTGTGGGTGAGGGTAAGTGTGGGTGAGTGTGGGTGAATGTGGGTGAGGGTGGGTGAGGGTGAGTGTGGGTAAGTGTGGGTGAGTGTGGGTGAGTGTGGGTGTGGGTGTGGGTGTGGGTGAGTGTGGGTGAGTGTGTGTGAGGGTTTGTGTGGCTGTGGGTGAGTGTGGGTGTGGGTGAGTGAGGGTGAGTGTGGGTGTGGGTGTGGGTGAGTGTGGGTGAGTGTATGTGAGGGTGAGTGTGGCTGTGGGTGAGTGTGGGTGAGTGTGGGTGAGGGTGTGGGGGAGTGTGGGTGTGGGTGAGTGTGGGTGAGTGTGGGTGAGGGTGAATGTGGGTGTGGGTGAGTGTGGGTGAGGGTGAGTGTGGGTGTGGGTGAGTGTGGGTGTGGGTGAGTGTGGGTGAGTGTGGGTGAGTGTGGGTTTGGGTGAGGGTGAGTGTGGGTGTGGGTGAGTGTGGGTGTGGGTGAGTGTGAGTGAGTGTGGGTGAGGGTGAGTGTGGGTGTGGGTGAGTGTGGGTGTGGGTGAGTGTGGGTGAGGGTGAGTGTGGATGTGGGTGAGTGTGGGTATGGGTGAGGGTCAGTGTGGGTGTGGGTGAGTGTGGATGAGGGTGAGTGTGGGTGAGTGTGGATGAGAGTGTGGGTGAGGGGTAGGTGTGGGTGTGGGTGAGTGTAGGTGAGGGTGGGTGTGGGTGTGGGCGAGGGTGGGTGATTGTGGGTGTGGGTGAGTGTCGGTGAGTGTGGGTATGGTTCAGGGTGGGTGCGGGTGATTGTGGGTGTGGGTGAGTGTGGGTGTGGGTGTGGGTGAGGGTGGGTGTGGGTGAGGGTGGGTGCGGGTGAGTGTGGGTGAGTGTGGGGATGGGTGAGTGTGGATGAATGTGGGTGAGTGTGGGTGTGGGTGAGTGTGGGTGTGGGTGTGGGTGAATGTGCGTGAGTGTGGGTGTGGGTGAGTGTGAATGCGGGTGAGTGTGTGTGAGGGAGAGTGTGGGTGCGGGTGTGGGTGAGTGTGGGTGTGTGTGCGTGAGTGTGGGTGTGGGTGAGTATGGGTGTGGGTGAGGGTGAGTGTGGGTGAGGGTGAGTGTGGGTGAGTGTGGGTGAGGGTGAGTGTGGATGTGGGTGAGTGTGTGTGTGTGTGGGTGAGAGTGTGGGTGAGTGTGGATGTGGGTGAGTGTGGGTGAGTGTGGATGTGGGTGAGTGTGGGTGAGTGTGGGTGAGTGTGGATGTGGGTGAGTGTGGGTGAGTGTGGGTGAGTGTGGATGTGGGTGAGTGTGGTTGAGTGTGGGTGAGAGTGCGGGTGAATGTAGGTGCGGGTGAGTGTGGGTGAGTGTGTGTGTGGGTGTGGGTGGGTGTGGGTGAGTGTGGGTGTGGGTGAGTGTGGGTGAGTGTGGGTGAGTGTGGATGCGGGTGAGTGTGGGTGAGGGAGAGTGTTGGTGCGGGTGTGGGTGAGTGTGGGTGTGGGTGAGTGTGGGTGCGGATGAGTGTGGGTGAGTGTGGGTGAGGGTGAGTGCGACTGAGTGTGGGTGAGGGTAAGGGTGGGTGCGGGTGAGTTTGAGTGTGAGTGAGAGTGGGTGTGGGTGTGGGTGTGGGTGAGGGTGGGTGTGGGTGATGGTCGGTGCGGGTGAGTGTAGGTGAGTGTGGGTGAGGGAGAGTGTGGGTGTGGTTGTGGGTGAATGTGGGTATGGGTGTACGTGAGTGTTGGTGTGGGTGTGGGTGAATGTGCGTGAGTGTGGGTGAGTGTGGGTGTGGGTGAGTGTGGGTGAGTGTGGGTGTGAGAGTGGGTGAATGTGGGTGAGTGTGGGTGAGGGTGAGTGTGGGTGAGGGTGAGTGTGGGTGTGGGTGAGTGTGGGTGAGGGTGTGGGTGAGTGTTGTTGAGTGTGGGTGAGGGTGTGTGTGAGTGTGGGTGAGTGTGGGTGAGGGTGAGTGTGGGTGAGGGTAAGTGTGGGTGAGTGTGGGTGAATGTGGGTGAGTGTGGGTGAGGGTGAGTGTGGGTGAGTGTGGGTGAGTGTGGGTGAGGGAGAGTGTGGATGTGGGTGAGTGTGGGTGAGTGTGGGTTTGGGTGAGTGTGGGTGTGGGTGAGGGTGAGTGTGGGTGTGGGTGAGGATGAGTGTGGGTGAGTCTGGGTGAGTGTGGGTGAGAGTGTGGCTGAGTGAGGATGTGGGTGAGTGTGGGTGAGGGTGAGTGTGGGTGCGGGTGAGTGTGGGTGCGGGTGAGTGTAGGTGCGGGTGAGTGTGGGTGAGTGTGGGTGTGGGTGAGTCTGAATGTGGGTGAGTGTGGGTGAATGTGGGTGAGTGTGGGTGAGGGTGAGTGTGGCTGTGGGTGAGTGTGGGTGTTGGTGAGTGAGGGTGAGTGTGGGTGAGTGTGGGTGAGAGTGTGGGTGAGTGTGGATGTGGGTGAGTGTGGGTGAGTGTGGGTGAGAGTGTGGGAGAGTGTGGATGTGGGTGAGTGTGGGTGAGGGTGAGTGTGGGTGAGGGTGAGTGTGGGTGCGGGTGAGTGTGGGTGCGGGTGAGTGTAGGTGCGGGTGAGTGTGGGTGAGTGTGGGTGAGTGTGGGTGTGGGTGTGGGTGGGTGTGGTGAGTGTGGGTGAGTGTGGGTGTGGGTGAGTGTGGGTGCGGTTGAGTGTGGGTGAGGGAGAGTGTGGGTGCGGGTGTGGGTGAGTGCGGGTGTGGGTGAGTGTGGGTGTGGCTGAGTGTGGGTGCGGGTGAGTGTGGGTGAGAGTGGGTGCGGGTGAGTGTGGGTGAGGTTGGGTGAGTGTGGGTGTGGCTGTGGGTGAGGGAGGGTTCGACTGAGTGTGGGTGTGGGAGAGTGTGGGTGAGTGTGGGTGAGTGTGGGTGTGGGTGGGTGAGGGTGAGTGTGGGTGAGGGTGAGTGTGAATGTGGGTGAGTGTGGGTGAATGTGGGTGAGTGTGGGTGACGGTGAGTGTGGGTGAGGGTGAATGTGGGTGAGGGTGAGTGTGGGTGAGTGTGGGTGTGGCTGTGGGTGAATGTGGGTGAGTGTGGGTGAGTGTGGGTAAGTGTGGGTTAGTGTGGGTGTGGGTGTGGGTGTGGGTGAGTGTGGGTGAGTGTGTGTGAGGGTTTGTGTGGCTGTGGGTGACTGTGGGTGTGGGTGAGTTAGGGTGAGTGTGGGTGTGGGTGTGGGTGAGTGTGGGTGTGTGTATGTGAGGGTGAGTGTGGCTGTGGGTGAGTGTGGGTGAGTGCGGGTGAGGGTGTGGGTGAGTGTGGGTGTGGGTGAGTGTGGGTGAGTGTGGGTGAGGGTGAGTGTGGGTGTGGGTGAGTGTGGGTGTGGGTGAGTGTGAGTGAGTGTGGGTGAGGGTGAGTGTGGGTGTGGGTGAGTGTGGGTGTGGGTGAGTGTGGGTGTGGGTGAGTGTGGGTGAGTGTGGGTGAGTGTGGGTTTGGGTGAGGGTGAGTGTGGGTGTGGGTGAGTGTGGGTGTGGGTGAGTGTGAGTGAGTGTGGGTGAGGGTGAGTGTGGGTGTGGGTGAGTGTGGGTGTGGGTGAGTGTGGGTGAGGGTGTGTGTGGATGTGGGTGAGTGTGGGTATGGGTGAGGGTCAGTGTGGGTGTGGGTGAGTGTGGATGAGGGTGAGTGTGGGTGAGTGTGGATGAGAGTGTGGGTGAGTGTGGGTGAGGGTAGGTGTGGGTGTGGGTGAGTGTAGGTGAGGGTGGGTGTGGGTATGGGCGAGGGTGGGTGAGTGTGGGTGTGGGTGAGTGTCGGTGAGTGTGGGTGTGGTTCAGGGTGGGTGCGGGTGTGTGTGGGTGTGGGTGAGTGTGGGTGTGTGTGTGGGTGAGGGTGGGTGTGGGTGAGGGTGTGTGCAGGTGAGTGTGGGTGAGTGTGGGGATGGGTGAGTGTGGGTGAATGTGGGTGAGTGTGGGTGTGGGTGAGTGTGGGTGTGGGTGAATGTGCGTGAGTGTGGGTGTGGGTGAGTGTGGGTGAGTGTGGGTGTGAGTGTGGGTGAATGTTGGTGAGTGTGGGTGAGGGTGAGTGTGGGTGAGGGTGAGTATGGGTGAGTGTGGGTGAGGGTGAGTGTGGATGTGGGTGAGTGTGGGTGAGTGTGGGTGTGGGTGAGTATGGGTGTGGGTGAGGGTGAGTGTGGGTGAGGGTGAGTGTGCGTGAGTGTGGGTGAGGGTGAGTGTGGATGTGGGTGAGTGTCTGTGAGTGTGGGTGAGAGTGTGGGTGAGTGTGGATGTGGGTGAGTGTGGGTGAGTTTGGATGTGGGTGAGTGTGGGTGAGTGTGGGTGAGTGTGGATGTGGGTGAGTGTGGGTGAGTGTGGGTGAGTGTGGATGTGGGTGAGTGTGGGTGAGTGTGGGTGAGAGTGCGGGTGAATGTAGGTGCGGGTGAGCGTGGGTGAGTGTGTGTGTGGGTGTGGCTGGGTGTGGGTGAGTGTGGGTGTGGGAGAGTGTGGGTGAGTGTGGGTGAGTGTGGATGTGGGTGAGTGTGGGTGAGTGTGGGTGAGTGTGGATGTGGGTGAGTGTGGGTGAGTGTGGGTGAGTGTGGATGTGGGTGAGTGTGGGTGAGTGTGGGTGAGCGTGCGGGTGAATGTAGGTGCGGGTGGGTGTGGGTGAGTGTGTGTGTCGGTGTGGGTGGGTGTGGGTGAGTGTGGGTGTGGGTGAGTGTGGGTGAGTGTGGGTGAGTGTGGATGCGGGTGAGTGTGGTTGAGCGAGAGTGTGGGTGCGGGTATGGGTGAGTGTGGGTGTGGGTGAGTGTGGGTGCGGATGAGTGTGGGTGAGGGTGAGTGCGGCTGAGTGTGGGTGAGCGTGAGGGTGGGTGCGGGTGAGTTTGGGTGTGAGTGAGAGTGGGTGTGGGTGTGGGTGAGGGTGGGTGCGGGTGAGTTTGGGTGTGAGTGAGAGTGGGTGTGGGTGTGGGTGAGGGTGGGTGTGGGTGATGGTCGGTGCGGGTGAGTGTAGGTGAGTGTGGGTGAGGGAGAGTGTGGGTGTGGTTGTGGGTGAATGTGGGTATGGGTGTACGTGAGTGTTGGTGTGGGTGTGGGTGAATGTGCGTGAGTGTGGGTGAGTGTGGGTGTGGGTGAGTGTGGGTGAGTGTGGGTGTGAGAATGGGAGAATGTGGGTGAGTGTGGGTGAGGGTGAGTGTAGGTGAGGGTGAGTGTGGGTGTGGGTGAGTGTGGGTGAGGGTGTGGGTGAGTGTTGTTGAATGTGGGTGAGGGTGTGTGTGAGTGTGGGTGAATGTGGGTGAGGGTGAGTGTGGGTGAGGGTAAGTGTGGGTGAGTGTGGGTGAATGTGGGTGAGTGTGGGTGAGGGTAAGTGTGGGTGAGTGTGGGTAAGTGTGGGTGAGTGTGGGTGTGGGTGTGGGTGTGGGTGAGTGTGGGTGAGTGTGTGTGAGGGTTTGTGTGGCTGTGCGTGAGTGTGGGTGTGGGTGAGTGAGGGTGAGTGTGGGTGTGGGTGTGGGTGAGTGTGGGTGAGTGTATGTGAGGGTGAGTGTGGCTGTGGGTGAGTGTGGGTGAGTGTGGGTGAGGGTGTGGGTGAGTGTGGGTGTGGGTGAGTGTGGGTGAGTGTGGGTGAGGGTGAGTGTGGGTGTGGGTGAGTGTGGGTGAGGGTGAGTGTGGGTGTGGGTGAGTGTGGGTGTGGGTGAGTGTGGGTGAGTGTGGGTGAGTGTGGGTTTGGGTGAGGGTGACTGTGGGTGTGGGTGAGTGTGGGTGTGGGTGAGTGTGAGTGAGCGTGGGTGAGGGTGAGTGTGGGTGTGGGTGAGTGTGGGTGTGGGTGAGTGTGGGTGAGGGTGAGTGTGGATGTGGGTGAGTGTGGGTATGGGTGAGGGTCAGTGTGGGTGTGGGTGAGTGTGGATGAGGGTGAGTGTGGGTGAGTGTGGATGAGAGTGTGGGTAAGTGTGGGTGAGGGTAGGTGTGGGTGTGGGTGAATGTAGGTGAGGGTGGGTGTGGGTGTGGGCGACGGTGGGTGAGTGTGGGTGTGGGTGAGTGTCGGTGAGTGTGGGTGTGGTTCAGGGTGGGTGCGGGTGAGTGTGGGTGTGGGTGAGTGTGGGTGTGGGTGTGGGTGAGTGTGGGTGAGGGTGAGTGTGGGTGTGGGTGAGTGTGGGTGTGGGTGAGTGTGGGTGAGTGTGGGTGAGGGAGAGTGTGGGTGTGGGTGAGTGTGGGTGTGGGTGAGTGTGGGTGAGTGTGGGTGAGTGTGGGTTTGGGTGAGGGTGAGTGTGGGTGTGGGTGAGTGTGGGTGTGGGTGAGTGTGAGTGAGTGTGGGTGAGGGTGAGTGTGGGTGTGGGTGAGTGTGGGTGTGGGTGAGTGTGGGTGAGGGTGAGTGTGGATGTGGGTGAGTGTGGGTATGGGTGAGGGTCAGTGTGGGTGTGGGTGAGTGTGGATGAGGGTGAGTGTGGGTGAGTGTGGATGAGAGTGTGGGTGAGTGTGGGTGAGGGTAGGTGTGGGTGTGGGTGAGTGTAGGTGAGGGTGGGTGTGGGTGTGGGCGAGGGTGGGTGAGTGTGAGTGTGGGTCAGTGTCGGTGAGTGTGGGTGTGGTTCAGGGTTGGTGCGGGTGAGTGTGGGTGTGGGTGAGTGTGGGTGTGGGTGTGGGTGAGGGTGGGTGTGGGTGAGGGAGGTTGCGGGTGAGTGTGGGTGAGTGTGGGGATGGGTGAGTGTGGGTGAATGTGGGTGAGTGTGGGTGTGGGTGAGTGTGGGTGTGGGTGTGGGTGAATGTGCGTGAGTGTGGGTGTGGGTGAGTGTGGGTGAGTGTGGGTGTGAGTGAGGGTGAATGTTGGTGAGTGTGGGTGAGGGTGAGTGTGGGTGAGGGTGAGTGTGGGTGAGTGTGGGTGAGGGTGAGTGTGGATGTGGGTTAGTGTGGGTGAGTGTGGGTGTGGGTGAGTATGGGTGTGGGTGAGGGTCAGTGTGGGTGAGGGTGAATGAGGGTGAGTGTGGGTGAGGGTGAGTGTGGATGTGGGTGAGTGTGTGTGAGTGTGGGTGAGAGTGTGGGTGAGTGTGGATGTGGGTGAGTGTGGGTGAGTGTGGATGTGGGTGAGTGTGGGTGAGTGTGTGTGAGTGTGGATGTGGGTGAGTGTGAGTGAATGTGGGTGAGTGTGGATGTGGGTGAGTGTGGGTGAGTGTGGGTGAGAGTGCGGGTGAATGTAGGTGCGGGTGAGTGTGGGTGAGTGTGTGTGTGGGTGTGGGTGGGTGTGGGTGAGTGTGGGTGTGGGTGAGTGTGGGTGAGTGTGGGTGAGTGTGGATGTGGGTGAGTGTGGGTGAGTGTGGATGTGGGTGAGTGTGGGTGAGTGTGGGTGAGTGTGGATGAGGGTGAGTGTGGGTGAGTGTGGGTGAGTGTGGATGTGGGTGAGTGTGGGTGAGTGTGGGTGAGTGTGTATGTGGGTGAGTGTGGGTGAGTGTGGGTGAGAGTGCGGGTGAATGTAGGTGCGGGTGAGTGTGGGTGAGTGTGTGTGTGGCTGTGGGTGGGTGTGGGTGAGTGTGGGTGTGGGTGAGTGTGGGTGAGTGTGGGTGAGTGTGGATGCGGGTGAGTGTGGGTGAGGGAGAGTGTTGGTGCGGGTGTGGGTGAGTGTGGGTGTGGGTGAGTGTGGGTGCGGATGAGTGTGGGTGAGTGTGGGTGAGGGTGAGTGCGGCTGAGTGTGGGTGAGGGTGAGGGTGGGTGCGGGTGAGTTTGGGTGTGAGTGAGAGTGGGTGTGGGTGTGGGTGAGGGTGGGTGTGGGTGATGGTCGGTGCGGGTGAGTGTAGGTGAGTGTGGGTGAGGGAGAGTGTGGGTGTGGTTGTGGGTGAATGTGGGTATGGGTGTACGTGAGTGTTGGTGTGGGTGTGGGTGAATGTGCGTGAGTGTGGGTGAGTGTGGGTGTGGGTGAGTGTGGGTGAGTGTGGGTGTGAGAGTGGGTGAATGTGGGTGAGTGTGGGTGAGGGTGAGTGTGGGTGAGGGTGAGTGTGGGTGTGGGTGAGTGTGGGTGAGGGTGTGGGTGAGTGTTGTTGAGTGTGGGTGAGGGTGTGTGTGAGTGTGGGTGAGTGTGGGTGAGGGTGAGTGTGGGTGAGGGTAAGTGTGGGTGAGTGTGGGTGAATGTGGGTGAGTGTGGGTGAGGGTGAGTTTGGGTGAGTGTGGGTGAGTGTGGGTGAGGGAGAGTGTGGATGTGGGTGAGTGTGGGTGAGTGTGGGTGTGGGTGAGTGTGGGTGTGGGTGAGGGTGAGTGTGGGTGTGGGTGAGGATGAGTGTGGGTGAGTCTGGGTGAGTGTGGGTGAGAGTGTGGCTGAGTGAGGATGTGGGTGAGTGTGGGTGAGGGTGAGTGTGGGTGCGGGTGAGTGTGGGTGCGGGTGAGTGTAGGTGCGGGTGAGTGTGGGTGAGTGTGGGTGTGGGTGAGTCTGAATGTGGGTGAGTGTGGGTGAATGTGGGTGAGTGTGGGTGAGGGTGAGTGTGGCTGTGGGTGAGTGTGGGTGTTGGTGAGTGAGGGTGAGTGTGGGTGCGGGTGTGGGTGAGTTTGGGTGAGTGTGTGTGAGGGTGAGTGTGTCTGTGGGTGAGTGTGGGTGAGGATGAGGGTGTGGGTGAGTGTGGGTGAGGGTGAGTGTGGGTGTGGGTGAGTGTGGGTGTAGGTGTGGGTGAGTTTGGGTGTGGGTGAGTGTGGGTGTGGGTGTGGGTGAGTTTGGGTTTGGGTGAGGGTGGGTGCGGGTGAGTGTGGGTGTGGGTGAGTGTGGGTGTGGGTGTGGGTGAGTTTGGGTGTGGGTGAGGGTGGGTGCGGGTGAATGTGGCTGACTGTGGGGGTGGGTGAGTGTGGGTGAGTGTGGGTGAGTGTGGGTAACTGTGGGTGAGTGTGGGTGTGGGTGTGGGTGAGGGTGGGTGTGGGTGATGGTCGGTGCGGGTGAGTGTAGGTGAGTGTGGGTGAGGGAGAGTGTGGGTGTGGTTGTGGGTGAATGTGGGTATGGGTGTACGTGAGTGTTGGTGTGGGTGTGGGTGAATGTGCGTGAGTGTGGGTGAGTGTGGGTGTGGGTGAGTGTGGGTGAGTGTGGGTGTGAGAGTGGGTGAATGTGGTTGAGTGTGGGTGAGGGTGAGTGTGGGTGAGGGTGAGTGTGGGTGTGGGTGAGTGTGGGTGAGGGTGTGGGTGAGTGTTGTTGAGTGTGGGTGAGGGTGTGTGTGAGTGTGGGTGAGTGTGGGTGAGGGTGAGGATGAGTGTGGGTGAGTCTGGGTGAGTGTGGGTGAGACTGTGGCTGAGTGAGGATGTGGGTGAGTGTGGGTGAGGGTGAGTGTGGGTGAGTGTGGGTGTGGGTGAGGGTGAGTGTGGGTGTGGGTGAGGATGAGTGTGGGTGAGTCTGGGTGAGTGTGGGTGAGAGTGTGGCTGAGTGAGGATGTGGGTGAGTGTGGGTGAGGGTGAGTGTGGGTGCGGGTGAGTGTGGGTGCGGGTGAGTGTAGGTGCGGGTGAGTGTGGGTGAGTGTGGGTGTGGGTGAGTCTGAATGTGGGTGAGTGTGGGTGAATGTGGGTGAGTGTGGGTGAGGGTGAGTGTGGCTGTGGGTGAGTGTGGGTGTTGGTGAGTGAGGGTGAGTGTGGGTGAGTGTGGGTGAGAGTGTGGGTGAGTGTGGATTTGGGTGAGTGTGGGTGAGTGTGGGTGAGAGTGTGGGATAGTGTGGATGTGGGTGAGTGTGGGTGAGGGTGAGTGTGGGTGAGGGTGAGTGTGGGTGCGGGTGAGTGTGGGTGCGGGTGAGTGTAGGTGCGGGTGAGTGTGGGTGAGTGTGGGTGAGTGTGGGTGTGGGTGTGGGTGGGTGTGGTGAGTGTGGGTGAGGGTCAGTGTGGGTGAGGGTGAATGAGGGTGAGTGTGGGTGAGGGTGAGTGTGGATGTGGGTGAGTGTCTGTGAGTGTGGGTGAGAGTGTGGGTGAGTGTGGATGTGGGTGAGTGTGGGTGAGTGTGGATGTGGGTGAGTGTGGGTGAGTGTGGGTGAGTGTGGATGTGGGTGAGTGTGAGTGAATGTGGGTGAGTGTGGATGTGGGTGAGTGTGGGTGAGTGTGGGTGAGAGTGCGGGTGAATGTAGGTGCGGGTGAGTGTGGGTGAGTGTGTGTGTGGGTGTGGGTGGGTGTGGGTGAGTGTGGGTGTGGGTGAGTGTGGGTGAGTGTGGGTGAGTGTGGATGTGGGTGAGTGTGGGTGAGTGTGGATGTGGGTGAGTGTGGGTGAGTGTGGGTGAGTGTGGATGAGGGTGAGTGTGGGTGAGTGTGGATGTGGGTGAGTGTGGGTGAGTGTGGGTGAGTGTGTATGTGGGTGAGTGTGGGTGAGTGTGGGTGAGAGTGCGGGTGAATGTAGGTGCGGGTGAGTGTGGGTGAGCGTGTGTGTGGGTGTGGGTGGGTGTGGGTGAGTGTGGGTGTGGGTGAGTGTGGGTGAGTGTGGGTGTGGGTGAGTGTGGGTGTGGGTGTGGGTGAATGTGCGTGAGTGTGGGTGTGGGTGAGTGTGGGTGAGTGTGGGTGTGAGTGTGGGTGAATGTTGGTGAGTGTGGGTGAGGGTGAGTGTGGGTGAGGGTGAGTGTGGGTGAGTGTGGGTGAGGGTGAGTGTGGATGTGGGTGAGTGTGGGTGAGTGTGGGTGTGGGTGAGTATGGGTGTGGGTGAGGGTCAGTGTGGGTGAGGGTGAATGAGGGTGAGTGTGGGTGAGGGTGAGTGTGGATGTGGGTGAGTGTGTGTGAGTGTGGGTGAGAGTGTGGGTGAGTGTGGATGTGGGTGAGTGTGGGTGAGTGTGGATGTGGGTGAGTGTGGGTGAGTGTGGGTGAGTGTGGATGTGGGTGAGTGTGAGTGAATGTGGGTGAGTGTGGATGTGGGTGAGTGTGGGTGAGTGTGGGTGAGAGTGCGGGTGAATGTAGGTGCGGGTGAGTGTGGGTGAGTGTGTGTGTGGGTGTGGGTGGGTGTGGGTGAGTGTGGGTGTGGGTGAGTGTGGGTGAGTGTGGGTGAGTGTGGATGTGGGTGAGTGTGGGTGAGTGTGGATGTGGGTGAGTGTGGGTGAGTGTGGGTGAGTGTGGATGAGGGTGAGTGTGGGTGAGTGTGGGTGAGTGTGGATGTGGGTGAGTGTGGGTGAGTGTGGGTGAGTGTGTATGTGGGTGAGTGTGGGTGAGTGTGGGTGAGAGTGCGGGTGAATGTAGGTGCGGGTGAGTGTGGGTGAGTGTGTGTGTGGCTGTGGGTGGGTGTGGGTGAGTGTGGGTGTGGGTGAGTGTGGGTGAGTGTGGGTGAGTGTGGATGCGGGTGAGTGTGGGTGAGGGAGAGTGTTGGTGCGGGTGTGGGTGAGTGTGGGTGTGGGTGAGTGTGGGTGCGGATGAGTGTGGGTGAGTGTGGGTGAGGGTGAGTGCGGCTGAGTGTGGGTGAGGGTGAGGGTGGGTGCGGGTGAGTTTGGGTGTGAGTGAGAGTGGGTGTGGGTGTGGGTGAGGGTGGGTGTGGGTGATGGTCGGTGCGGGTGAGTGTAGGTGAGTGTGGGTGAGGGAGAGTGTGGGTGTGGTTGTGGGTGAATGTGGGTATGGGTGTACGTGAGTGTTGGTGTGGGTGTGGGTGAATGTGCGTGAGTGTGGGTGAGTGTGGGTGTGGGTGAGTGTGGGTGAGTGTGGGTGTGAGAGTGGGTGAATGTGGGTGAGTGTGGGTGAGGGTGAGTGTGGGTGAGGGTGAGTGTGGGTGTGGGTGAGTGTGGGTGAGGGTGTGGGTGAGTGTTGTTGAGTGTGGGTGAGGGTGTGTGTGAGTGTGGGTGAGTGTGGGTGAGGGTGAGTGTGGGTGAGGGTAAGTGTGGGTGAGTGTGGGTGAATGTGGGTGAGTGTGGGTGAGGGTGAGTTTGGGTGAGTGTGGGTGAGTGTGGGTGAGGGAGAGTGTGGATGTGGGTGAGTGTGGGTGAGTGTGGGTGTGGGCGAGTGTGGGTGTGGGTGAGGGTGAGTGTGGGTGTGGGTGAGTGTGGGTGTGGGTGAGTGTGGGTGTGGGTGAGGATGAGTGTGGGTGAGTCTGGGTGAGTGTGGGTGAGAGTGTGGCTGAGTGAGGATGTGGGTGAGTGTGGGTGAGGGTGAGTGTGGGTGCGGGTGAGTGTAGGTGCGGGTGAGTGTGGGTGAGTGTGGGTGTGGGTGAGTCTGAATGTGGGTGAGTGTGGGTGAATGTGGGTGAGTGTGGGTGAGGGTGAGTGTGGCTGTGGGTGAGTGTGGGTGTTGGTGAGTGAGGGTGAGTGTGGGTGCGGGTGTGGGTGAGTTTGGGTGAGTGTGTGTGAGGGTGAGTGTGTCTGTGGGTGAGTGTGGGTGAGGATGAGGGTGTGGGTGAGTGTGGGTGAGGGTGAGTGTGGGTGTGGGTGAGTGTGGGTGTAGGTGCGGGTGAGTGTGGGTGTGGGTGAGTGTGGGTGTGGGTGTGGGTGAGTTTGGGTGTGGGTGAGGGTGGGTGCGGGTGAATGTGGCTGACTGTGGGGGTGGGTGAGTGTGGGTGAGTGTGGGTGAGTGTGGGTAAATGTGGGTGAGTGTGGGTGTGGGTGTGGGTGAGGGTGGGTGTGGGTGATGGTCGGTGCGGGTGAGTGTAGGTGAGTGTGGGTGAGGGAGAGTGTGGGTGTGGTTGTGGGTGAATGTGGGTATGGGTGTACGTGAGTGTTGGTGTGGGTGTGGGTGAATGTGCGTGAGTGTGGGTGAGTG
The DNA here is from genome assembly GCA_026770705.1 of Isurus oxyrinchus. Lineage (NCBI taxonomy): Eukaryota > Metazoa > Chordata > Chondrichthyes > Lamniformes > Lamnidae > Isurus > Isurus oxyrinchus. The sequence goes on from JANJGN010000014.1 coordinate 18,415,753, forward strand.
TGGGTGTGGGTGAGTGTGGGTGAGTGTGGGTGTGAGAGTGGGTGAATGTGGTTGAGTGTGGGTGAGGGTGAGTGTGGGTGAGGGTGAGTGTGGGTGTGGGTGAGTGTGGGTGAGGGTGTGGGTGAGTGTTGTTGAGTGTGGGTGAGGGTGTGGGTGAGTGTGGGTGAGTGTGGGTGAGGGTGAGGATGAGTGTGGGTGAGTCTGGGTGAGTGTGGGTGAGAGTGTGGCTGAGTGAGGATGTGGGTGAGTGTGGGTGAGGGTGAGTGTGGGTGAGTGTGGGTGTGGGTGAGGGTGAGTGTGGGTGTGGGTGAGGATGAGTGTGGGTGAGTCTGGGTGAGAGTGGGTGAGAGTGTGGCTGAGTGAGGATGTGGGTGAGTGTGGGTGAGGGTGAGTGTGGGTGCGGGTGAGTGTGGGTGCGGGTGAGTGTAGGTGCGGGTGAGTGTGGGTGAGTGTGGGTGTGGGTGAGTCTGAATGTGGGTGAGTGTGGGTGAATGTGGGTGAGTGTGGGTGAGGGTGAGTGTGGCTGTGGGTGAGTGTGGGTGTTGGTGAGTGAGGGTGAGTGTGGGTGAGTGTGGGTGAGAGTGTGGGTGAGTGTGGATTTGGGTGAGTGTGGGTGAGTGTGGGTGAGAGTGTGGGATAGTGTGGATGTGGGTGAGTGTGGGTGAGGGTGAGTGTGGGTGAGGGTGAGTGTGGGTGCGGGTGAGTGTGGGTGCGGGTGAGTGTAGGTGCGGGTGAGTGTGGGTGAGTGTGGGTGAGTGTGGGTGTGGGTGTGGGTGGGTGTGGTGAGTGTGGGTGAGGGTCAGTGTGGGTGAGGGTGAATGAGGGTGAGTGTGGGTGAGGGTGAGTGTGGATGTGGGTGAGTGTCTGTGAGTGTGGGTGAGAGTGTGGGTGAGTGTGGATGTGGGTGAGTGTGGGTGAGTGTGGATGTGGGTGAGTGTGGGTGAGTGTGGGTGAGTGTGGATGTGGGTGAGTGTGAGTGAATGTGGGTGAGTGTGGATGTGGGTGAGTGTGGGTGAGTGTGGGTGAGAGTGCGGGTGAATGTAGGTGCGGGTGAGTGTGGGTGAGTGTGTGTGTGGGTGTGGGTGGGTGTGGGTGAGTGTGGGTGTGGGTGAGTGTGGGTGAGTGTGGGTGAGTGTGGATGTGGGTGAGTGTGGGTGAGTGTGGATGTGGGTGAGTGTGGGTGAGTGTGGGTGAGTGTGGATGAGGGTGAGTGTGGGTGAGTGTGGATGTGGGTGAGTGTGGGTGAGTGTGGGTGAGTGTGTATGTGGGTGAGTGTGGGTGAGTGTGGGTGAGAGTGCGGGTGAATGTAGGTGCGGGTGAGTGTGGGTGAGTGTGTGTGTGGGTGTGGGTGGGTGTGGGTGAGTGTGGGTGTGGGTGAGTGTGGGTGAGTGTGGGTGAGTGTGGATGCGGGTGAGTGTGGGTGAGGGAGAGTGTTGGTGCGGGTGTGGGTGAGTGTGGGTGTGGGTGAGTGTGGGTGCGGATGAGTGTGGGTGAGTGTGGGTGAGGGTGAGTGCGGCTGAGTGTGGGTGAGGGTAAGGGTGGGTGCGGGTGAGTTTGGGTGTGAGTGAGAGTGGGTGTGGGTGTGGGTGAGGGTGGGTGTGGGTGATGGTCGGTGCGGGTGAGTGTAGGTGAGTGTGGGTGAGGGAGAGTGTGGGTGTGGTTGTGGGTGAATGTGGGTATGGGTGTACGTGAGTGTTGGTGTGGGTGTGGGTGAATGTGCGTGAGTGTGGGTGAGTGTGGGTGTGGGTGAGTGTGGGTGAGTGTGGGTGTGAGAGTGGGTGAATGTGGGTGAGTGTGGGTGAGGGTGAGTGTGGGTGAGGGTGAGTGTGGGTGAGTGTGGGTGAGGGTGTGGGTGAGTGTTGTTGAGTGTGGGTGAGGGTGTGTGTGAGTGTGGGTGAGTGTGGGTGAGGGTGAGTGTGGGTGAGGGTAAGTGTGGGTGAGTGTGGGTGAATGTGGGTGAGCGTGGGTGAGGGTGAGTGTGGGTGAGTGTGGGTGAGTGTGGGTGAGGGAGAGTGTGGATGTGGGTGAGTGTGGGTGAGTGTGGGTGTGGGTGAGTGTGGGTGTGGGTGAGGGTGAGTGTGGGTGTGGGTGAGGATGAGTGTGGGTGAGTCTGGGTGAGTGTGGGTGAGAGTGTGGCTGAGTGAGGATGTGGGTGAGTGTGGGTGAGGGTGAGTGTAGGTGCGGGTGAGTGTGGGTGAGTGTGGGTGTGGGTGAGTCTGAATGTGGGTGAGTGTTGGTGAATGTGGGTGAGTGTGAGTGAGGGTGAGTGTGGCTGTGGGTGAGTGTGGGTGTTGGTGAGTGAGGGTGAGTGTGGGTGAGTGTGGGTGAGAGTGTGGGTGAGTGTGGGTCCGGGTGAGTGTGGGTGCGGGTGAGTGTAGGTGCGGGTGAGTGTGGGTGAGTGTGGGTGAGTGTGGGTGTGGGTGTGGGTGGGTGTGGTGAGTGTGGGTGAGTGTGGGTGTGGGTGAGTGTGGGTGCGGTTGAGTGTGGGTGAGGGAGAGTGTGGGTGCGGGTGTGGGTGAGTGCGGGTGTGGGTGAGTGTGGGTGTGGCTGAGTGTGGGTGCGGGTGAGTGTGAGTGAGAGTGGGTGCGGGTGAGTGTGGGTGAGTGTGGGTGTGGGTGATTGTGGGTGTGGGTGTGGGTGAGGTTGGGTGAGTGTGGGTGTGGCTGTGGGTGAGGGAGGGTTCGACTGAGTGTGGGTGTGGGAGAGTGTGGGTGAGTGTGGGTGAGTGTGGGTGTGGGTGTGGGTGAGGGTGGGTGCGGGTGAGTTTGGGTGTGGGTGAGAGTGGGTGTGGGTGTGGGTGAGTGTGGGTGAGTGTGGGTGTGGGTGTGGGTGAATGTGCGTGAGTGTGGGTGACGGTGAGTGTGGGTGAGGGTGAGTGTGGGTGTGGGTGAGTGTGGGTGAGGGTGTGGGTGGGTGTGGGTGAGTGTGGGTGAGGGAGTGGGTGAGTGTGGGTGAGTGTGGGTGAGGGTGGGTGAGGGTGAGTGTGGGTGAGGGTGAGTGTGAATGTGGGTGAGTGTGGGTGAATGTGGGTGAGTGTGGGTGAGGGTGAGTGTGGGTGAGGGTGAATGTGGGTGAGGGTGAGTGTGGGTGAGTGTGGGTGTGGGTGTGGGTGAATGTGGGTGAGTGTGGGTGAGTGTGGGTAAGTGTGGGTTAGTGTGGGTGTGGGTGTGGGTGTGGGTGAGTGTGGGTGAGTGTGTGTGAGGGTTTGTGTGGCTGTGGGTGACTGTGGGTGTGGGTGAGTTAGGGTGAGTGTGGGTGTGGGTGTGGGTGAGTGTGGGTGAGTGTATGTGAGGGTGTGGGTGAGTGTGGGTGTGGGTGAGTGTGGGTGAGTGTGGGTGAGGGTGAGTGTGGGTGTGGGTGAGTGTGGGTGTGGGTGAGTGTGAGTGAGTGTGGGTGAGGGTGAGTGTGGGTGTGGGTGAGTGTGGGTGTGGGTGAGTGTGGGTGAGTGTGGGTGAGTGTGGGTTTGGGTGAGGGTGAGTGTGGGTGTGGGTGAGTGTGGGTGTGGGTGAGTGTGAGTGAGTGTGGGTGAGGGTGAGTGTGGGTGTGGGTGAGTGTGGGTGTGGGTGAGTGTGGGTGAGGGTGTGTGTGGATGTGGGTGAGTGTGGGTATGGGTGAGGGTCAGTGTGGGTGTGGGTGAGTGTGGATGAGGGTGAGTGTGGGTGAGTGTGGATGAGAGTGTGGGTGAGTGTGGGTGAGGGTAGGTGTGGGTGTGGGTGAGTGTAGGTGAGGGTGGGTGTGGGTATGGGCGAGGGTGGGTGAGTGTGGGTGTGGGTGAGTGTCGGTGAGTGTGGGTGTGGTTCAGGGTGGGTGCGGGTGTGTGTGGGTGTGGGTGAGTGTGGGTGTGGGTGTGGGTGAGGGTGGGTGTGGGTGAGGGTGGGTGCAGGTGAGTGTGGGTGAGTGTGGGGATGGGTGAGTGTGGGTGAATGTGGGTGAGTGTGGGTGTGGGTGAGTGTGGGTGTGGGTGAATGTGCGTGAGTGTGGGTGTGGGTGAATGTGGGTGAGTGTGGGTGTGAGTGTGGGTGAATGTTGGTGAGTGTGGGTGAGGGTGAGTGTGGGTGAGGGTGAGTATGGGTGAGTGTGGGTGAGCGTGAGTGTGGATGTGGGTGAGTGTGGGTGAGTGTGGGTGTGGGTGAGTATGGGTGTGGGTGAGGGTGAGTGTGGGTGAGGGTGAGTGTGCGTGAGTGTGGGTGAGGGTGAGTGTGGATGTGGGTGAGTGTGTGCGAGTGTGGGTGAGAGTGTGGGTGAGTGTGGATGTGGGTGAGTGTGGGTGAGTGTGGATGTGGGTGAGTGTGGGTGAGAGTGGGTGCGGGTGAGTGTGGGTGAGTGTGGGTGTGGGTGATTGTGGTTGTGGGAGTGGGTGAGGTTGGGTGAGTGTGGGTGTGGCTGTGGGTGAGGGAGGGTTCGACTGAGTGTGGGTGTGGGAGAGTGTGGGTGAGTGTGGGTGAGTGTGGGTGTGGGTGTGGGTGAGGGTGGGTGCGGGTGAGTTTGGGTGTGGGTGAGAGTGGGTGTGGGTGTGGGTGAGTGTGGGTGAGTGTGGGTGTGGGTGTGGGTGAATGTGCGTGAGTGTGGGTGACGGTGAGTGTGGGTGAGGGTGAGTGTGGGTGTGGGTGAGTGTGGGTGAGGGTGTGGGTGGGTGTGGGTGAGTGTGGGTGAGGGTGTGGGTGAGTGTGGGTGAGTGTGTGTGAGGGTGGGTGAGGGTGAGTGTGGGTGAGGGTGAGTGTGAATGTGGGTGAGTGTGGGTGAATGTGGGTGAGTGTGGTTGAGGGTGAGTGTGGGTGAGGGTGAATGTGGGTGAGGGTGAGTGTGGGTGAGTGTGGGTGTGGGTGTGGGTGAATGTGGGTGAGTGTGGGTGAGTGTGGGTAAGTGTGGGTTAGTGTGGGTGTGGGTGTGGGTGTGGGTGAGTGTGGGTGAGTGTGTGTGAGGGTTTGTGTGGCTGTGGGTGACTGTGGGTGTGGGTGAGTTAGGGTGAGTGTGGGTGTGGGTGTGGGTGAGTGTGGGTGAGTGTATGTGAGGGTGAGTGTGGCTGTGGGTGAGTGTGGGTGAGTGTGGGTGAGGGTGTGGGTGAGTGTGGGTGTGGGTGAGTGTGGGTGAGTGTGGGTGAGGGTGAGTGTGGGTGTGGGTGAGTGTGGGTGTGGGTGAGTGTGAGTGAGTGTGGGTGAGGGTGAGTGTGGGTGTGGGTGAGTGTGGGTGTGGGTGAGTGTGGGTGAGTGTGGGTGAGTGTGGGTTTGGGTGAGGGTGAGTGTGGGTGTGGGTGAGTGTGGGTGTGGGTGAGTGTGAGTGAGTGTGGGTGAGGGTGAGTGTGGGTGTGGGTGAGTGAGGGTGTGGGTGAGTGTGGGTGAGGGTGTGTGTGGATGTGGGTGAGTGTGGGTATGGGTGAGGGTCAGTGTGGGTGTGGGGGAGTGTGGATGAGGGTGAGTGTGGGTGAGTGTGGATGAGAGTGTGGGTGAGTGTGGGTGAGGTAGGTGTGGGTGTGGGTGAGTGTAGGTGAGGGTGGGTGTGGGTATGGGCGAGGGTGGGTGAGTGTGGGTGTGGGTGAGTGTCGGTGAGTGTGGGTGTGGTTCAGGGTGGGTGCGGGTGTGTGTGGGTGTGGGTGAGTGTGGGTGTGGGTGTGGGTGAGGGTGGGTGTGGGTGAGGGTGGGTGCAGGTGAGTGTGGGTGAGTGTGGGGATGGGTGAGTGTGGGTGAATGTGGGTGAGTGTGGGTGTGGGTGAGTGTGGGTGTGGGTGAATGTGCGTGAGTGTGGGTGTGGGTGAATGTGGGTGAGTGTGGGTGTGAGTGTGGGTGAATGTTGGTGAGTGTGGGTGAGGGTGAGTGTGGGTGAGGGTGAGTATGGGTGAGTGTGGGTGAGCGTGAGTGTGGATGTGGGTGAGTGTGGGTGAGTGTGGGTGTGGGTGAGTATGGGTGTGGGTGAGGGTGAGTGTGGGTGAGGGTGAGTGTGCGTGAGTGTGGGTGAGGGTGAGTGTGGATGTGGGTGAGTGTGTGCGAGTGTGGGTGAGAGTGTGGGTGAGTGTGGATGTGGGTGAGTGTGGTTGAGTGTGGATGTGGGTGAGTGTGGGTGAGTGTGGGTGAGTGTGGATGTGGGTGAGTGTGGGTGAGTGTGGGTGAGTGTGGATGTGGGTGAGTGTGGGTGAGTGTGGGTGAGAGTGCGGGTGAATGTAGGTGCGGGTGAGCGTGGGTGAGTGAGTGTGTGGGTGTGGGTGGGTGTGGGTGAGTGTGGGTGTGGGTGAGTGTGGGTGAGTGTGGGTGAGTGTGGATATGGGTGAGTGTGGGTGAGTGGGGATGTGGGTGAGTGTGGGTGAGTGTGGGTGAGTGTGGATGTGGGTGAGTGTGGGTGAGTGTGGGTGAGTGTGGATGTGGGTGAGTGTGGGTGAGTGTGTGTGAGAGTGCGGGTGAATGTAGGTGCGGGTGAGTGTGGGTGAGTGTGTGTGTGGGTGTGGGTGGGTGTGGGTGAGTGTGGGTGTGGGTGAGTGTGGGTGTGGGTCAATGTGCGTGAGTGTGGGTGTGGGTGAATGTGGGTGAGTGTGGGTGTGAGTGTGGGTGAATGTTGGTGAGTGTGGGTGAGGGTGAGTGTGGGTGAGGGTGAGTATGGGTGAGTGTGGGTGAGCGTGAGTGTGGATGTGGGTGAGTGTGGGTGAGTGTGGGTGTGGGTGAGTATGGGTGTGGGTGAGGGTGAGTGTGGGTGAGGGTGAGTGTGCGTGAGTGTGGGTGAGGGTGAGTGTGGATGTGGGTGAGTGTGTGCGAGTGTGGGTGAGAGTGTGGGTGAGTGTGGATGTGGGTGAGTGTGGGTGAGTGTGGATGTGGGTGAGTGTGGGTGAGTGTGGGTGAGTGTGGATGTGGGTGAGTGTGGGTGAGTGTGGGTGAGTGTGGATGTGGGTGAGTGTGGGTGAGTGTGGGTGAGAGTGCGGGTGAATGTAGGTGCGGGTGAGCGTGGGTGAGTGAGTGTGTGGGTGTGGGTGAGTGTGGGTGAGTGTGGGTGAGTGTGGATATGGGTGAGTGTGGGTGAGTGTGGATGTGGGTGAGTGTGGGTGAGTGTGGGTGAGTGTGGATGTGGGTGAGTGTGGGTGAGTGTGGGTGAGTGTGGATGTGGGTGAGTGTGGGTGAGTGTGTGTGAGAGTGCGGGTGAATGTAGGTGCGGGTGAGTGTGGGTGAGTGTGTGTGTGGGTGTGGGTGGGTGTGGGTGAGTGTGGGTGTGGGTGAGTGTGGGTGAGTGTGGGTGAGTGTGGATGCGGGTGAGTGTGGTTGAGGGAGAGTGTGGGTGCGGGTATGGGTGAGTGTGGGTGTGGGTGAGTGTGGGTGCGGATGAGTGTGGGTGAGTGTGGGTGAGGGTGAGTGCGGCTGAGTGTGGGTGAGGGTAACGGTGGGTGCGGGTGAGTTTGGGTGTGAGTGAGAGTGGGTGTGGGTGTGGGTGAGGGTGGGTGTGGGTGATGGTCGGTGCGGGTGAGTGTAGGTGAGTGTGGGTGAGGGAGAGTGTGGGTGTGGTTGTGGGTGAATGTGGGTATGGGTGTACGTGAGTGTTGGTGTGGGTGTGGGTGAATGTGCGTGAGTGTGGGTGAGTGTGGGTGTGGGTGAGTGTGGGTGAGTGTGGGTGTGAGAATGGGAGAATGTGGGTGAGTGTGGGTGAGGGTGAGTGTGGGTGAGGGTGAGTGTGGGTGTGGGTGAGTGTGGGTGAGGGTGTGGGTGAGTGTTGTTGAGTGTGGGTGAGGGTGTGTGTGAGTGTGGGTGAGTGTGGGTGAGGGTGAGTGTGGGTGAGGGTAAGTGTGGGTGAGTGTGGGTGAATGTGGGTGAGTGTGGGTGAGGGTGAGTGTGGGTGAGTGTGGGTAAGTGTGGGTGAGTGTGGGTGTGGGTGTGGGTGTGGGTGAGTGTGGGTGAGTGTGTGTGAGGGTTTGTGTGGCTGTGCGTGAGTGTGGGTGTGGGTGAGTGAGGGTGAGTGTGGGTGTGGGTGTGGGTGAGTGTGGGTGAGTGTATGTGAGGGTGAGTGTGGCTGTGGGTGAGTGTGGGTGAGTGTGGGTGAGGGTGTGGGTGAGTGTGGGTGTGGGTGAGTGTGGGTGAGTGTGGGTGAGGGTGAGTGTGGGTGTGGGTGAGTGTGGGTGAGGGTGATTGTGGGTGTGGGTGAGTGTGGGTGTGGGTGCGTGTGGGTGTGGGTGAGTGTGGGTGAGTGTGGGTGAGTGTGGGTTTGGGTGAGGGTGAGTGTGGGTGTGGGTGAGTGTGGGTGTGGGTGAGTGTGAGTGAGTGTGGGTGAGGGTGAGTGTGGATGTGGGTGAGTGTGGGTATGGGTGAGGGTCAGTGTGGGTGTGGGTGAGTGTGGATGAGGGTGAGTGTGGGTGAGTGTGGATGAGAGTGTGGGTTAGTGTGGGTGAGGGTAGGTGTGGGTGTGGGTGAGTGTAGGTGAGGGTGGGTGTGGGTGTGGGCGACGGTGGGTGAGTGTGGGTGTGGGTGAGTGTCGGTGAGTGTGGGTGTGGTTCAGGGTGGGTGCGGGTGAGTGTGGGTGTGGGTGAGTGTGGGTGTGGGTGTGGGTGAGGTTGGGTGTGGGTGAGGGTGGGTGCGGGTGAGTGTGGGTGAGTGTTGGGATGGGTGAGTGTGGGTGAATGTGGGTGAGTGTGGGTGTGGGTGAGTGTGGGTGTGGGTGTGGGTGAATGTGCGTGAGTGTGGGTGTGGGTGAGTGTGGGTGAGTGTGGGTGTGAGTGTGGGTGAGTGTGGATGCGGGTGAGTGTGGGTGAGGGAGAGTGTGGGTGCGGTGTGGGTGAGTGTGGGTGTGTGTGGGTGAGTGTGGGTGTGGGTGAGTATGGGTGTTGGTGAGGGTGAGTGTGGGTGAGGGTGAGTGTGGGTGAGTGTGGGTGAGGGTGAGTGTGGATGTGGGTGAGTGTGTGTGAGTGTGGGTGAGAGTGTGGGTGAGTGTGGATGTGGGTGAGTGTGGGTGAATGTGGATGTGGGTGAGTGTGGGTGAGTGTGGATGTGGGTGAGTGTGGGTGAGTGTGGGTGAGTGTGGATGTGGGTGAGTGTGGGTGAGTGTGGGTGAGTGTGGATGTGGGTGAGTGTGGGTGAGTGTGGGTGAGTGTGGATGTGGGTGAGTGTGGGTGCGGGTGTGGGTGAGTGTGGGTGTGGGTGAGTGTGGGTGCGGATGAGTGTGGGTGAGTGTGGGTGAGGGTGAGTGCGGCTGAGTGTGGGTGAGGGTGAGGGTGGGTGCGGGTGAGTTTGGGTGTGTGAGAGTGGGTGTGGGTGTGGGTGAGGGTGGGTGTGGGTGAGTGTGTGTGAGTGTGGGTGAGAGTGTGGGTGAGTGTGGATGTGGGTGAGTGTGGGTGAGTGTGGATGTGGGTGAGTGTGGGTGAGTGTGGGTGAGAGTGCGGGTGAATGTAGGTGCGGGTGAGTGTGGGTGAGTGTGTGTGTGGGTGTGGGTGGGTGTGGGTGAGTGTGGGTGTGGGTGAGTGTGGGTGAGTGTGGGTGAGTGTGGATGCGGGTGAGTGTGGGTGAGGGAGAGTGTGGGTGCGGGTGTGGGTGAGTGTGGGTGTGGGTGAGTGTGGGTGCGGATGAGTGTGGGTGAGTGTGGGTGAGGGTGAGTGCGGCTGAGTGTGGGTGAGGGTGAGGGTGGGTGCGGGTGAGTTTGGGTGTGAGTGAGAGTGGGTGTGGGTGTGGGTGAGGGTGGGTGTGGGTGATGGTCGGTGCGGGTGAGTGTAGGTGAGTGTGGGTGAGGGAGAGTGTGGGTGTGGTTGTGGGTGAATGTGGGTATGGGTGTACGTGAGTGTTGGTGTGGGTGTGGGTGAATGTGCGTGAGTGTGGGTGAGTGTGGGTGTGGGTGAGTGTGGGTGAGTGTGGGTGTGAGAGTGGGTGAATGTGGTTGAGTGTGGGTGAGGGTGAGTGTGGGTGAGGGTGAGTGTGGGTGTGGGTGAGTGTGGGTGAGGGTGTGGGTGAGTGTTGTTGAGTGTGGGTGAGGGTGTGTGTGAGTGTGGGTGAGTGTGGGTGAGGGTGAGTGTGGGTGAGGGTAAGTGTGGGTGAGTGTGGGTGAATGTGGGTGAGTGTGGGTGAGTGTGGGTGAGTGTGGGTGAGGGAGAGTGTGGATGTGAGTGAGTGTGGGTGAGTGTGGGTGTGGGTGAGTGTGGGTGTGGGTGAGGGTGAGTGTGGGTGTGGGTGAGGATGACTGTGGGTGAGTCTGGGTGAGTGTGGGTGAGAGTGTGGGTGAGTGAGGATGTGGGTGAGTGTGGGTGAGGGTGAGTGTGGGTGCAGTTGAGTGTGGGTGCGGGTGAGTGTAGGTGCGGGTGAATGTGGGTGAGTGTGGGTGTGGGTGTGGGTGTGGGTGAGTCTGAATGTGGGTGAGTGTGGTGAATGTGGGTGAGTGTGGGTGAGGGTGAATGTGGGTGAGTGTGGGTGAGGGTGAGTGTGGCTGTGGGTGAGTGTGGGTGTTGGTGAGTGAGGGTGTGTGTGGGTGCGGGTGTGGTTGAGGGTGGGTGAGTGTGTGTGAGGGTGAGTGTGTCTGTGGGTGAGTGTGGGTGAGGATGAGGGTGTGGGTGAGTGTGGGTGAGGATGAGTGTGGGTGAGGGTGAGTGTGTGTGTGGGTGAGTGTGGGTGTGGGTGAGTGTGGGTGTGGGTGAGTGTGGGTGAGTGTGGGTGAGTGTGGGTGAGAGTTTGGGTCAGCGTGGGTGAGGGTGAGTGTGGATGTGGGTGAGTTTTGGTGAGGGTGAGTGTGGGTGCGGGTGAGTGTGAGTGAGGGAGTGTTGGTGCTTGTGGGTGAGTGTGGGTGTGGGTGTGGGTGAGTGTGGGTGAGGGTAGGTGTGGGTGTGGGTGAGTGTAGGTGAGGGTGGGTGTGGGTGTGGGCGACGGTGGGTGAGTGTGGGTGTGGGTGAGTGTCGGTGAGTGTGGGTGTGGTTCAGGGTGGGTGCGGGTGAGTGTGGGTGTGGGTGAGTGTGGGTGTGGGTGTGGGTGAGGGTGGGTGTGGGTGAGGGTGGGTGCGGGAGAGTGTGGGTGAGTGTTGGGATGGGTGAGTGTGGGTGAATGTGGGTGAGTGTGGGTGTGGGTGAGTGTGGGTGTGGGTGTGGGTGAATGTGCGTGAGTGTGGGTGTGGGTGAGTGTGGGTGAGTGTGGGTGTGAGTGTGGGTGAGTGTGGATGCGGGTGAGTGTGGGTGAGGGAGAGTGTGGGTGCGGGTGTGGGTGAGTGTGGGTGTATGTGGGTGAGTGTGGGTGTGGGTGAGTATGGGTGTGGGTGAGGGTGAGTGTGGGTGAGGGTGAGTGTGGGTGAGTGTGGGTGAGGGTGAGTGTGGATGTGGGTGAGTGTGTGTGAGTGTGGTTGAGAGTGTGGGTGAGTGTGGATGTGGGTGAGTGTGGGTGAGTGTGGATGTGGGTGAGTGTGGGTGAGTGTGGGTGAGTGTGGATGTGGGTGAGTGTGGGTGAGTGTGGGTGAGTGTGGATGTGGGTGCGGGTGTGGGTGAGTGTGGGTGAGAGTGCGGGTGAATGTAGGTGCGGGTGAGTGTGGGTGAGTGTGTGTGTGGGTGTGGGTGGGTGTGGGTGAGTGTGGGTGTGGGTGAGTGTGGGTGAGTGTGGGTGAGTGTGGATGCGGGTGAGTGTGGGTGAGGGAGAGTGTGGGTGCGGGTGTGGGTGAGTGTGGGTGTGGGTGAGTGTGGGTGCGGATGAGTGTGGGTGAGTGTGGGTGAGGGTGAGTGCGGCTGAGTGTGGGTGAGGGTGAGGGTGGGTGCGGGTGAGTTTGGGTGTGAGTGAGAGTGGGTGTGGGTGTGGGTGAGGGTGGGTGTGGGTGATGGTCGGTGCGGGTGAGTGTAGGTGAGTGTGGGTGAGGGAGAGTGTGGGTGTGGTTGTGGGTGAATGTGGGTATGGGTGTACGTGAGTGTTGGTGTGGGTGTGGGTGAAGGTGCGTGAGTGTGGGTGAGTGTGGGTGTGGGTGAGTGTGGGTGAGTGTGGGTGTGAGAGTGGGTGAATGTGGTTGAGTGTGGGTGAGGGTGAGTGTGGGTGAGGGTGAGTGTGGGTGTGGGTGAGTGTGGGTGAGGGTGTGGGTGAGTGTTGTTGAGTGTGGGTGAGGGTGTGTGTGAGTGTGGGTGAGTGTGGGTGAGGGTGAGTGTGGGTGAGGGTAAGTGTGGGTGAGTGTGGGTGAATGTGGGTGAGTGTGGGTGAGGGTGAGTTTGGGTGTGGGAGAGTGTGGGTGCGGGTGTGGGTGAGTGTGGGTGTGGGTGAGTGTGGGTGCGGATGAGTGTGGGTGAGTGTGGGTGAGGGTGAGTGCGGCTGAGTGTGGGTGAGGGTGAGGGTGGGTGCGGGTGAATTTGGGTGTGAGTGAGAGTGGGTGTGGGTGTGGGTGAGGGTGGGTGTGGGTGATGGTCGGTGCGGGTGAGTGTAGGTGAGTGTGGGTGAGGGAGAGTGTGGGTGTGGTTGTGGGTGAATGTGGCTATGGGTGTACGTGAGTGTTGGTGTGGGTGTGGGTGAATGTGCGTGAGTGTGGGTGAGTGTGGGTGTGGGTGAGTGTGGGTGAGTGTGGGTGTGAGAGTGGGTGAATGTGGTTGAGTGTGGGTGAGGGTGAGTGTGGGTGAGGGTGAGTGTGGGTGTGGGTGAGTGTGGGTGAGGGTGTGGGTGAGTGTTGTTGAGTGTGGGTGAGGGTGTGTGTGAGTGTGGGTGAGTGTGGGTGAGCGTGAGTGTGGGTGAGGGTAAGTGTGGGTGAGTGTGGGTGAATGTGGGTGAGTGTGGGTGAGGGTGAGTGTGGGTGAGTGTGGGTGAGTGTGGGTGAGGGAGAGTGTGGATGTGGGTGAGTGTGGGTGAGTGTGGGTGTGGGTGAGTGTGGGTGTGGGTGAGGGTGAGTGTGGGTGTGGGTGAGGATGAGTGTGGGTGAGTCTGGGTGAGTGTGGGTGAGAGTGTGGGTGAGTGAGGATGTGGGTGAGTGTGGGTGCGGGTGAGTGTAGGTGCGGGTGAGTGTGGGTGAGTGTGGGTGTGGGTGTGGGTGTGGGTGAGTCTGAATGTGGGTGAGTGTGGTGAATGTGGGTGAGTGTGGGTGAGGGTGAGTGTGGCTGTGGGTGAGTGTGGTTGTTGGTGACTGAGGGTGCGTGTGGGTGCGGGTGTGGGTGAGGGTGGGTGAGTGTGTGTGAGGGTGAGTGTGTCTGTGGGTGAGTGTGGGTGAGGATGAGGGTGTGGGTGAGTGTGGGTGAGGATGAGTGTGGGTGAGGGTGAGTGTGTGTGTGGGTGAGTGTGGGTGTGGGTGAGTGTGTGTGTGGGTGAGTGTGGGTGAGTGTGGGTGAGTGTGGGTGAGAGTTTGGGTCAGCGTGGGTGAGGGTGAGTGTGGATGTGGGTGAGTTTTGGTGAGGGTGAGTGTGGGTGCGGGTGAGTGTGAGTGAGGGAGTGTTGGTGCGTGTGGGTGAGTGTGGGTGTGGGTGTGGGTGAGTGTGGGTGAGGGTAGGTGTGGGTGTGGGTGAGTGTAGGTGAGGGTGGGTGTGGGTGTGGGCGACGGTGGGTGAGTGTGGGTGTGGGTGAGTGTCGGTGAGAGTGGGTATGGTTCAGGGTGGGTGCGGGTGAGTGTGGGTGTGGGTGAGTGTGGGTGTGGGTGTGGGTGAGGGTGGGTGTGGGTGAGGGTGGGTGCGGGTGAGTGTGGGTGAGTGTTGGGATGGGTGAGTGTGGGTGAATGTGGGTGAGTGTGGGTGTGGGTGAGTGTGGGTGTGGGTGTGGGTGAATGTGCGTGAGTGTGGGTGTTGGTGAGTGAGGGTGCGTGTGGGTGCGGGTGTGGGTGAGGGTGGGTGAGTGTGTGTGAGGGTGTGTGTGTCTGTGGCTGAGTGTGGGTGAGGATGAGGGTGTGGGTGAGTGTGGGTGAGGATGAGTGTGGGTGAGGGTGAGTGTGTGTGTGGGTGAGTGTGGGTGTGGGTGAGTGTGGGTGTGGGTGAGTGTGGGTGAGTGTGGGTGAGTGTGGGTGAGAGTTTGGGTCAGCGTGGGTGAGGGTGAGTGTGGATGTGGGTGAGTTTTGGTGAGGGTGAGTGTGGGTGCGGGTGAGTGTGAGTGAGGGAGTGTTGGTGCGTGTGGGTGAGTGTGGGTGTGGGTGTGGGTGAGTGTGGGTGAGGGTAGGTGTGGGTGTGGGTGAGTGTAGGTGAGGGTGGGTGTGGGTGTGGGCGACATGGGTGAGTGTGGGTGTGGGTGAGTGTCGGTGAGAGTGGGTGTGGTTCAGGGTGGGTGCGGGTGAGTGTGGGTGTGGGTGAGTGTGGGTGTGGGTGTGGGTGAGGGTGGGTGTGGGTGAGGGTGGGTGCGGGTGAGTGTGGGTGAGTGTTGGGATGGGTGAGTGTGGGTGAATGTGGGTGAGTGTGGGTGTGGGTGAGTGTGGGTGTGGGTGTGGGTGAATGTGCGTGAGTGTGGGTGTGGGTGAGTGTGGGTGAGTGTGGGTGTGAGTGTGGGTGAGTGTGGATGCGGGTGAGTGTGGGTGAGGGAGAGTGTGGGTGCGGGTGTGGGTGAGTGTGGGTGTATGTGGGTGAGTGTGGGTGTGGGTGAGTATGGGTGTGGGTGAGGGTGAGTGTGGGTGAGGGTGAGTGTGGGTAAGTGTGGGTGAGGGTGAGTGTGGATGTGGGTGAGTGTGTGTGAGTGTGGTTGAGAGTGTGGGTGAGTGTGGATGTGGGTGAGTGTGGGTGAGTGTGGATGTGGGTGAGTGTGGGTGAGTGTGGGTGAGTGTGGGTGTGGGTGAGTATGGGTGTGGGTGAGGGTCAGTGTGGGTGAGGGTGAATGAGGGTGAGTGTGGGTGAGGGTGAGTGTGGATGTGGGTGAGTGTGTGTGAGTGTGGGTGAGAGTGTGGGTGAGTGTGGATGTGGGTGAGTGTGGGTGAGTGTGGATGTGGGTGAGTGTGGGTGAGTGTGGGTGAGTGTGGATGTGGGTGAGTGTGAGTGAATGTGGGTGAGTGTGGATGTGGGTGAGTGTGGGTGAGTGTGGGTGAGAGTGCGGGTGAATGTAGGTGCGGGTGAGTGTGGGTGAGTGTGTGTGTGGGTGTGGGTGGGTGTGGGTGAGTGTGGGTGTGGGTGAGTGTGGGTGAGTGTGGGTGAGTGTGGATGTGGGTGAGTGTGGGTGAGTGTGGATGTGGGTGAGTGTGGGTGAGTGTGGGTGAGTGTGGATGAGGGTGAGTGTGGGTGAGTGTGGGTGAGTGTGGATGTGGGTGAGTGTGGGTGAGTGTGTATGTGGGTGAGTGTGGGTGAGTGTGGGTGAGAGTGCGGGTGAATGTAGGTGCGGGTGAGTGTGGGTGAGTGTGTGTGTGGCTGTGGGTGGGTGTGGGTGAGTGTGGGTGTGGGTGAGTGTGGGTGAGTGTGGGTGAGTGTGGATGCGGGTGAGTGTGGGTGAGGGAGAGTGTTGGTGCGGGTGTGGGTGAGTGTGGGTGTGGGTGAGTGTGGGTGCGGATGAGTGTGGGTGAGTGTGGGTGAGGGTGAGTGCGGCTGAGTGTGGGTGAGGGTGAGGGTGGGTGCGGGTGAGTTTGGGTGTGAGTGAGAGTGGGTGTGGGTGTGGGTGAGGGTGGGTGTGGGTGATGGTCGGTGCGGGTGAGTGTAGGTGAGTGTGGGTGAGGGAGAGTGTGGGTGTGGTTGTGGGTGAATGTGGGTATGGGTGTACGTGAGTGTTGGTGTGGGTGTGGGTGAATGTGCGTGAGTGTGGGTGAGTGTGGGTGTGGGTGAGTGTGGGTGAGTGTGGGTGTGAGAGTGGGTGAATGTGGGTGAGTGTGGGTGAGGGTGAGTGTGGGTGAGGGTGAGTGTGGGTGTGGGTGAGTGTGGGTGAGGGTGTGGGTGAGTGTTGTTGAGTGTGGGTGAGGGTGTGTGTGAGTGTGGGTGAGTGTGGGTGAGGGTGAGTGTGGGTGAGGGTAAGTGTGGGTGAGTGTGGGTGAATGTGGGTGAGTGTGGGTGAGGGTGAGTTTGGGTGAGTGTGGGTGAGTGTGGGTGAGGGAGAGTGTGGATGTGGGTGAGTGTGGGTGAGTGTGGGTGTGGGTGAGTGTGGGTGTGGGTGAGGGTGAGTGTGGGTGTGGGTGAGGATGAGTGTGGGTGAGTCTGGGTGAGTGTGGGTGAGAGTGTGGCTGAGTGAGGATGTGGGTGAGTGTGGGTGAGGGTGAGTGTGGGTGCGGGTGAGTGTGGGTGCGGGTGAGTGTAGGTGCGGGTGAGTGTGGGTGAGTGTGGGTGTGGGTGAGTCTGAATGTGGGTGAGTGTGGGTGAATGTGGGTGAGTGTGGGTGAGGGTGAGTGTGGCTGTGGGTGAGTGTGGGTGTTGGTGAGTGAGGGTGAGTGTGGGTGCGGGTGTGGGTGAGTTTGGGTGAGTGTGTGTGAGGGTGAGTGTGTCTGTGGGTGAGTGTGGGTGAGGATGAGGGTGTGGGTGAGTGTGGGTGAGGGTGAGTGTGGGTGTGGGTGAGTGTGGGTGTAGGTGTGGGTGAGTTTGGGTGTGGGTGAGTGTGGGTGTGGGTGTGGGTGAGTTTGGGTTTGGGTGAGGGTGGGTGCGGGTGAGTGTGGGTGTGGGTGAGTGTGGGTGTGGGTGTGGGTGAGTTTGGGTGTGGGTGAGGGTGGGTGCGGGTGAATGTGGCTGACTGTGGGGGTGGGTGAGTGTGGGTGAGTGTGGGTGAGTGTGGGTAAGTGTGGGTGAGGGTGGGTGTGGGTGATGGTCGGTGCGGGTGAGTGTAGGTGAGTGTGGGTGAGGGAGAGTGTGGGTGTGGTTGTGGGTGAATGTGGGTATGGGTGTACGTGAGTGTTGGTGTGGGTGTGGGTGAATGTGCGTGAGTGTGGGTGAGTGTGGGTGTGGGTGAGTGTGGGTGAGTGTGGGTGTGAGAGTGGGTGAATGTGGTTGAGTGTGGGTGAGGGTGAGTGTGGGTGAGGGTGAGTGTGGGTGTGGGTGAGTGTGGGTGAGGGTGTGGGTGAGTGTTGTTGAGTGTGGGTGAGGGTGTGTGTGAGTGTGGGTGAGTGTGGGTGAGGGTGAGGATGAGTGTGGGTGAGTCTGGGTGAGTGTGGGTGAGAGTGTGGCTGAGTGAGGATGTGGGTGAGTGTGGGTGAGGGTGAGTGTGGGTGAGTGTGGGTGTGGGTGAGGGTGAGTGTGGGTGTGGGTGAGTGTGGGTGAGTGTGGGTGTGGGTGAGTGTGGGTGTGGGTGAGGGTGAGTGTGGGTGTGGGTGAGGATGAGTGTGGGTGAGTCTGGGTGAGTGTGGTTGAGAGTGTGGCTGAGTGAGGATGTGGGTGAGTGTGGGTGAGGGTGAGTGTGGGTGCGGGTGAGTGTGGGTGCGGGTGAGTGTAGGTGCGGGTGAGTGTGGGTGAGTGTGGGTGTGGGTGAGTCTGAATGTGGGTGAGTGTGGGTGAATGTGGGTGAGTGTGGGTGAGGGTGAGTGTGGCTGTGGGTGAGTGAGGGTGTTGGTGAGTGAGGGTGAGTGTGGGTGAGTGTGGGTGAGAGTGTGGGTGAGTGTGGATTTGGGTGAGTGTGGGTGAGTGTGGGTGAGAGTGTGGGATAGTGTGGATGTGGGTGAGTGTGGGTGAGGGTGAGTGTGGGTGAGGGTGAGTGTGGGTGCGGGTGAGTGTGGGTGCGGGTGAGTGTAGGTGCGGGTGAGTGTGGGTGAGTGTGGGTGAGTGTGGGTGTGGGTGTGGGTGGGTGTGGTGAGTGTGGGTGAGGGTCAGTGTGGGTGAGGGTGAATGAGGGTGAGTGTGGGTGAGGGTGAGTGTGGATGTGGGTGAGTGTCTGTGAGTGTGGGTGAGAGTGTGGGTGAGTGTGGATGTGGGTGAGTGTGGGTGAGTGTGGATGTGGGTGAGTGTGGGTGAGTGTGGGTGAGTGTGGATGTGGGTGAGTGTGAGTGAATGTGGGTGAGTGTGGATGTGGGTGAGTGTGGGTGAGTGTGGGTGAGAGTGCGGGTGAATGTAGGTGCGGGTGAGTGTGGGTGAGTGTGTGTGTGGGTGTGGGTGGGTGTGGGTGAGTGTGGGTGTGGGTGAGTGTGGGTGAGTGTGGGTGAGTGTGGATGTGGGTGAGTGTGGGTGAGTGTGGATGTGGGTGAGTGTGGGTGAGTGTGGGTGAGTGTGGATGAGGGTGAGTGTGGGTGAGTGTGGATGTGGGTGAGTGTGGGTGAGTGTGGGTGAGTGTGTATGTGGGTGAGTGTGGGTGAGTGTGGGTGAGAGTGCGGGTGAATGTAGGTGCGGGTGAGTGTGGGTGAGCGTGTGTGTGGGTGTGGGTGGGTGTGGGTGAGTGTGGGTGTGGGTGAGTGTGGGTGAGTGTGGGTGTGGGTGAGTGTGGGTGTGGGTGTGGGTGAATGTGCGTGAGTGTGGGTGTGGGTGAGTGTGGGTGAGTGTGGGTGTGAGTGTGGGTGAATGTTGGTGAGTGTGGGTGAGGGTGAGTGTGGGTGAGGGTGAGTGTGGGTGAGTGTGGGTGAGGGTGAGTGTGGATGTGGGTGAGTGTGGGTGAGTGTGGGTGTGGGTGAGTATGGGTGTGGGTGAGGGTCAGTGTGGGTGAGGGTGAATGAGGGTGAGTGTGGGTGAGGGTGAGTGTGGATGTGGGTGAGTGTGTGTGAGTGTGGGTGAGAGTGTGGGTGAGTGTGGATGTGGGTGAGTGTGGGTGAGTGTGGATGTGGGTGAGTGTGGGTGAGTGTGGGTGAGTGTGGATGTGGGTGAGTGTGAGTGAATGTGGGTGAGTGTGGATGTGGGTGAGTGTGGGTGAGTGTGGGTGAGAGTGCGGGTGAATGTAGGTGCGGGTGAGTGTGGGTGAGTGTGTGTGTGGGTGTGGGTGGGTGTGGGTGAGTGTGGGTGTGGGTGAGTGTGGGTGAGTGTGGGTGAGTGTGGATGTGGGTGAGTGTGGGTGAGTGTGGATGTGGGTGAGTGTGGGTGAGTGTGGGTGAGTGTGGATGAGGGTGAGTGTGGGTGAGTGTGGGTGAGTGTGGATGTGGGTGAGTGTGGGTGAGTGTGGGTGAGTGTGTATGTGGGTGAGTGTGGGTGAGTGTGGGTGAGAGTGCGGGTGAATGTAGGTGCGGGTGAGTGTGGGTGAGTGTGTGTGTGGCTGTGGGTGGGTGTGGGTGAGTGTGGGTGTGGGTGAGTGTGGGTGAGTGTGGGTGAGTGTGGATGCGGGTGAGTGTGGGTGAGGGAGAGTGTTGGTGCGGGTGTGGGTGAGTGTGGGTGTGGGTGAGTGTGGGTGCGGATGAGTGTGGGTGAGTGTGGGTGAGGGTGAGTGTGGGTGAGGGTGAGTGTGGGTGTGGGTGAGTGTGGGTGAGGGTGTGGGTGAGTGTTGTTGAGTGTGGGTGAGGGTGTGTGTGAGTGTGGGTGAGTGTGGGTGAGGGTGAGGATGAGTGTGGGTGAGTCTGGGTGAGTGTGGGTGAGAGTGTGGCTGAGTGAGGATGTGGGTGAGTGTGGGTGAGGGTGAGTGTGGGTGAGTGTGGGTGTGGGTGAGGGTGAGTGTGGGTGTGGGTGAGTGTGGGTGAGTGTGGGTGTGGGTGAGTGTGGGTGTGGGTGAGGGTGAGTGTGGGTGTGGGTGAGGATGAGTGTGGGTGAGTCTGGGTGAGTGTGGTTGAGAGTGTGGCTGAGTGAGGATGTGGGTGAGTGTGGGTGAGGGTGAGTGTGGGTGCGGGTGAGTGTGGGTGCGGGTGAGTGTAGGTGCGGGTGAGTGTGGGTGAGTGTGGGTGTGGGTGAGTCTGAATGTGGGTGAGTGTGGGTGAATGTGGGTGAGTGTGGGTGAGGGTGAGTGTGGCTGTGGGTGAGTGTGGGTGTTGGTGAGTGAGGGTGAGTGTGGGTGAGTGTGGGTGAGAGTGTGGGTGAGTGTGGATTTGGGTGAGTGTGGGTGAGTGTGGGTGAGAGTGTGGGATAGTGTGGATGTGGGTGAGTGTGGGTGAGGGTGAGTGTGGGTGAGGGTGAGTGTGGGTGCGGGTGAGTGTGGGTGCGGGTGAGTGTAGGTGCGGGTGAGTGTGGGTGAGTGTGGGTGAGTGTGGGTGTGGGTGTGGGTGGGTGTGGTGAGTGTGGGTGAGGGTCAGTGTGGGTGAGGGTGAATGAGGGTGAGTGTGGGTGAGGGTGAGTGTGGATGTGGGTGAGTGTCTGTGAGTGTGGGTGAGAGTGTGGGTGAGTGTGGATGTGGGTGAGTGTGGGTGAGTGTGGATGTGGGTGAGTGTGGGTGAGTGTGGGTGAGTGTGGATGTGGGTGAGTGTGAGTGAATGTGGGTGAGTGTGGATGTGGGTGAGTGTGGGTGAGTGTGGGTGAGAGTGCGGGTGAATGTAGGTGCGGGTGAGTGTGGGTGAGTGTGTGTGTGGGTGTGGGTGGGTGTGGGTGAGTGTGGGTGTGGGTGAGTGTGGGTGAGTGTGGGTGAGTGTGGATGTGGGTGAGTGTGGGTGAGTGTGGATGTGGGTGAGTGTGGGTGAGTGTGGGTGAGTGTGGATGAGGGTGAGTGTGGGTGAGTGTGGATGTGGGTGAGTGTGGGTGAGTGTGGGTGAGTGTGTATGTGGGTGAGTGTGGGTGAGTGTGGGTGAGAGTGCGGGTGAATGTAGGTGCGGGTGAGTGTGGGTGAGCGTGTGTGTGGGTGTGGGTGGGTGTGGGTGAGTGTGGGTGTGGGTGAGTGTGGGTGAGTGTGGGTGTGGGTGAGTGTGGGTGTGGGTGTGGGTGAATGTGCGTGAGTGTGGGTGTGGGTGAGTGTGGGTGAGTGTGGGTGTGAGTGTGGGTGAATGTTGGTGAGTGTGGGTGAGGGTGAGTGTGGGTGAGGGTGAGTGTGGGTGAGTGTGGGTGAGGGTGAGTGTGGATGTGGGTGAGTGTGGGTGAGTGTGGGTGTGGGTGAGTATGGGTGTGGGTGAGGGTCAGTGTGGGTGAGGGTGAATGAGGGTGAGTGTGGGTGAGGGTGAGTGTGGATGTGGGTGAGTGTGTGTGAGTGTGGGTGAGAGTGTGGGTGAGTGTGGATGTGGGTGAGTGTGGGTGAGTGTGGATGTGGGTGAGTGTGGGTGAGTGTGGGTGAGTGTGGATGTGGGTGAGTGTGAGTGAATGTGGGTGAGTGTGGATGTGGGTGAGTGTGGGTGAGTGTGGGTGAGAGTGCGGGTGAATGTAGGTGCGGGTGAGTGTGGGTGAGTGTGTGTGTGGGTGTGGGTGGGTGTGGGTGAGTGTGGGTGTGGGTGAGTGTGGGTGAGTGTGGGTGAGTGTGGATGTGGGTGAGTGTGGGTGAGTGTGGATGTGGGTGAGTGTGGGTGAGTGTGGGTGAGTGTGGATGAGGGTGAGTGTGGGTGAGTGTGGGTGAGTGTGGATGTGGGTGAGTGTGGGTGAGTGTGGGTGAGTGTGTATGTGGGTGAGTGTGGGTGAGTGTGGGTGAGAGTGCGGGTGAATGTAGGTGCGGGTGAGTGTGGGTGAGTGTGTGTGTGGCTGTGGGTGGGTGTGGGTGAGTGTGGGTGTGGGTGAGTGTGGGTGAGTGTGGGTGAGTGTGGATGCGGGTGAGTGTGGGTGAGGGAGAGTGTTGGTGCGGGTGTGGGTGAGTGTGGGTGTGGGTGAGTGTGGGTGCGGATGAGTGTGGGTGAGTGTGGGTGAGGGTGAGTGCGGCTGAGTGTGGGTGAGGGTGAGGGTGGGTGCGGGTGAGTTTGGGTGTGAGTGAGAGTGGGTGTGGGTGTGGGTGAGGGTGGGTGTGGGTGATGGTCGGTGCGGGTGAGTGTAGGTGAGTGTGGGTGAGGGAGAGTGTGGGTGTGGTTGTGGGTGAATGTGGGTATGGGTGTACGTGAGTGTTGGTGTGGGTGTGGGTGAATGTGCGTGAGTGTGGGTGAGTGTGGGTGTGGGTGAGTGTGGGTGAGTGTGGGTGTGAGAGTGGGTGAATGTGGGTGAGTGTGGGTGAGGGTGAGTGTGGGTGAGGGTGAGTGTGGGTGTGGGTGAGTGTGGGTGAGGGTGTGGGTGAGTGTTGTTGAGTGTGGGTGAGGGTGTGTGTGAGTGTGGGTGAGTGTGGGTGAGGGTGAGTGTGGGTGAGGGTAAGTGTGGGTGAGTGTGGGTGAATGTGGGTGAGTGTGGGTGAGGGTGAGTTTGGGTGAGTGTGGGTGAGTGTGGGTGAGGGAGAGTGTGGATGTGGGTGAGTGTGGGTGAGTGTGGGTGTGGGTGAGTGTGGGTGTGGGTGAGGGTGAGTGTGGGTGTGGGTGAGTGTGGGTGTGGGTGAGTGTGGGTGTGGGTGAGGATGAGTGTGGGTGAGTCTGGGTGAGTGTGGGTGAGAGTGTGGCTGAGTGAGGATGTGGGTGAGTGTGGGTGAGGGTGAGTGTGGGTGCGGGTGAGTGTGGGTGCGGGTGAGTGTAGGTGCGGGTGAGTGTGGGTGAGTGTGGGTGTGGGTGAGTCTGAATGTGGGTGAGTGTGGGTGAATGTGGGTGAGTGTGGGTGAGGGTGAGTGTGGCTGTGGGTGAGTGTGGGTGTTGGTGAGTGAGGGTGAGTGTGGGTGCGGGTGTGGGTGAGTTTGGGTGAGTGTGTGTGAGGGTGAGTGTGTCTGTGGGTGAGTGTGGGTGAGGATGAGGGTGTGGGTGAGTGTGGGTGAGGGTGAGTGTGGGTGTGGGTGAGTGTGGGTGTAGGTGTGGGTGAGTTTGGGTGTGGGTGAGTGTGGGTGTGGGTGTGGGTGAGTGTGGGTTTGGGTGAGGGTGGGTGCGGGTGAGTGTGGGTGTGGGTGAGTGTGGGTGTGGGTGTGGGTGAGTTTGGGTGTGGGTGAGGGTGGGTGCGGGTGAATGTGGCTGACTGTGGGGGTGGGTGAGTGTGGGTGAGTGTGGGTGAGTGTGGGTAAGTGTGGGTGAGTGTGGGTGTGGGTGTGGGTGAGGGTGGGTGTGGGTGATGGTCGGTGCGGGTGAGTGTAGGTGAGTGTGGGTGAGGGAGAGTGTGGGTGTGGTTGTGGGTGAATGTGGGTATGGGTGTACGTGAGTGTTGGTGTGGGTGTGGGTGAATGTGCGTGAGTGTGGGTGAGTGTGGGTGTGGGTGAGTGTGGGTGAGTGTGGATGTGAGAGTGGGTGAATGTGGTTGAGTGTGGGTGAGGGTGAGTGTGGGTGAGGGTGAGTGTGGGTGTGGGTGAGTGTGGGTGAGGGTGTGGGTGAGTGTTGTTGAGTGTGGGTGAGGGTGTGTGTGAGTGTGGGTGAGTGTGGGTGAGGGTGAGGATGAGTGTGGGTGAGTCTGGGTGAGTGTGGGTGAGAGTGTGGCTGAGTGAGGATGTGGGTGAGTGTGGGTGAGGGTGAGTGTGGGTGAGTGTGGGTGTGGGTGAGGGTGAGTGTGGGTGTGGGTGAGGATGAGTGTGGGTGAGTCTGGGTGAGAGTGGGTGAGAGTGTGGCTGAGTGAGGATGTGGGTGAGTGTGGGTGAGGGTGAGTGTGGGTGCGGGTGAGTGTGGGTGCGGGTGAGTGTAGGTGCGGGTGAGTGTGGGTGAGTGTGGGTGTGGGTGAGTCTGAATGTGGGTGAGTGTGGGTGAATGTGGGTGAGTGTGGGTGAGGGTGAGTGTGGCTGTGGGTGAGTGTGGGTGTTGGTGAGTGAGGGTGAGTGTGGGTGAGTGTGGGTGAGAGTGTGGGTGAGTGTGGATTTGGGTGAGTGTGGGTGAGTGTGGGTGAGAGTGTGGGATAGTGTGGATGTGGGTGAGTGTGGGTGAGGGTGAGTGTGGGTGAGGGTGAGTGTGGGTGCGGGTGAGTGTGGGTGCGGGTGAGTGTAGGTGCGGGTGAGTGTGGGTGAGTGTGGGTGTGGGTGTGGGTGTGGGTGAGTCTGAATGTGGGTGAGTGTGGGTGAATGTGGGTGAGTGTGGGTGAGGGTGAGTGTGGCTGTGGGTGAGTGTGGGTGTTGGTGAGTGAGGGTGAGTGTGGGAGCGGGTGTGGGTGAGTTTGGGTGAGTGTGTGTGAGGTTGAGTGTGTCTGTGGGTGAGTGTGGGTGAGGATGAGGGTGTGGGTGAGTGTGGGTGAGGGTGAGTGTGGGTGTGGGTGAGTGTGGGTGTAGGTGTGGGTGAGTTTGGGTGTGGGTGAGTGTGGGTGTGGGTGTGGGTGAGTTTGGGTTTGGGTGAGGGTGGGTGCGGGTGAGTGTGGGTGTGGGTGAGTGTGGGTGTGGGTGTGGGTGAGTTTGGGTGTGGGTGAGGGTGGGTGCGGGTGAATGTGGCTGACTGTGGGGGTGGGTGAGTGTGGGTGAGTGTGGGTGAGTGTGGGTAAGTGTGGGTGAGTGTGGGTGTGGGTGTGGGTGTGGGTGAGTGTGGGTGAGTGTGTGTGAGGGTTTGTGTGGCTGTGGGTGAGTGTGGGTGTGGGTGAGTGAGGGTGAGTGTGGGTGTGGGTGTGGGTGAGTGTGGGTGTGTGTATGTGAGGGTGAGTGTGGCTGTGGGTGAGTGTGGGTGAGTGTGGGTTTGGGTGTGGGTGAGTGTGGGTGAGGGTGAGTGTGGGTGTGGGTGAGTGTGGGTGCGGGTGAGTGTGGGTGATTGTGGGGGCGGGTGAGAGTGAGGGTGAGTATGGGTGTGGGTGGGGTGTGGCTGAGTGTGGATGTGGGTGATTGTGGGTGAGGGAGAGTGAGGGTGCGGGTGAGTGTGGGTGCGGGTGAGTGTGGGTGAGTGTGGGTGTGGGTGAGTGTGTGTGAGTGTGGGTGAGTGTGGGTGAGTGTGGGTGTGGGTGAATGTGGGTGAGGGTGAGTGTGGGTGAGTGTGGGTGAGTGTGGGTGTGGGTGAGTGTGGGTGAGTGTGGGTGTGGGTGTGGGTGAGTGTGGGTGTGGGTGAAGTTGTGGGTGAGTGTGGGTGAGTGTGGATGTGTGTGAGTGTGAGTGTGGGTGAGTGTGGGTGTGGGTGAGTGTCGGTGAGTGTGGGTGTGGTTCAGGGTGGGTGCGGGTGAGTGTGGGTGTGGGTGAGTGTGGGTGTGGGTGTGGGTGAGGGTGGGTGTGGGTGAGGGTGGGTGCGGGTGAGTGTCGGTGAGTGTGGGGGTGGGTGAGTGTGGGTGAATGTGGGTGAGTGTGGGTGTGGGTGAGTGTGGGTGTGGGTGTGGGTGAATGTGCGTGAGTGTGGGTGAGTGTGGGTGTGGGTGAGGGTGGGTGTGAGTGTGGGAGAATGTTGGTGAGTGTGGGTGAGGGTGAGTGTTGGTGAGGGTGAGTGTGGGTGAGTGTGGGTGAGGGTGAGTGTGGATGTGGGTGAGTGTGTGTGAGTGTGGGTGAGAGTGTGGGTGAGTGTGGATGTGGGTGAGTGTGGGTGAGTGTGGGTGAGTGTGGATGTGGGTGAGTGTGGGTGAGTGTGGGTGAGAGTGCGGGTGAATGTAGGTGCGGGTGAGTGTGGGTGAGTGTGTGTGTGGGTGTGGGTGGGTATGGGTGAGTGTGGGTGGGTGTGTGTGAGTGTGGGTGTGGGAGAGTGTGGGTGAGTGTGGGTGAGTGTGGATGCGGGTGAGTGTGGGTGACGGAGAGTGTGGGTGCGGATGTGGGTGAGTGTGGGTGTGGGTGAGTCTGGGTGCGGATGAGTGTGGGTGAGTGTGGGTGAGGGTGAGTGCGGCTGAGTGTGGGTGAGGGTGAGGGTGGGTGCGGGTGAGTTTGGGTGTGAGTGAGAGTGGGTGTGGGTGTGGGTGAGGGTGGGTGTGGGTGATGGTCGGTGAGGGTGAGTGTCGGTGAGTGTGGGTGAGGGAGAGTGTGGGTGTGGTTGTGGGTGAATGTGGGTATGGGTGTACGTGAGTGTTGGTGTGGGTGTGGGTGAATGTGCGTGAGTGTGGGTGAGTGTGGGTGTGGGTGAGTGTGGGTGAGTGTGGGTGTGAGAGTGGGTGAATGTGGGTGAGTGTGGGTGAGGGTGAGTGTGGGTGAGGGTGAGTGTGGGTGTGGGTGAGTGTGGGTGAGGGTGTGGGTGAGTGTTGTTGAGTGTGGGTGAGGGTGTGTGTGAGTGTGGGTGAGTGTGGGTGAGGGTGAGTGTGGGTGAGGGTAAGTGTGGGTGAGTGTGGGTGAATGTGGGTGAGTGTGGGTGTGGGTGAGTGTGGGTGTGGGTGAGGGTGAGTGTGGGTGTGGGTGAGGATGAGTGTGGGTGAGTCTGGGTGAGTGTGGGTGAGAGTGTGGCTGAGTGAGGATGTGGGTGAGTGTGGGTGAGGGTGAGTGTGGGTGCGGGTGAGTGTGGGTGCGGGTGAGTGTAGGTGCGGGTGAGTGTGGGTGAGTGTGGGTGTGGGTGAGTCTGAATGTGGGTGAGTGTGGGTGAATGTGGGTGAGTGTGGGTGAGGGTGAGTGTGGCTGTGGGTGAGTGTGGGTGTTGGTGAGTGAGGGTGAGTGTGGGTGCGGGTGTGGGTGAGTTTGGGTGAGTGTGTGTGAGGGTGAGTGTGTCTGTGGGTGAGTGTGGGTGAGGATGAGGGTGTGGGTGAGTGTGGGTGAGGGTGAGTGTGGGTGTGGGTGAGTGTGGGTGTAGGTGTGGGTGAGTTTGGGTGTGGGTGAGTGTGGGTGTGGGTGTGGGTGAGTTTGGGTTTGGGTGAGGGTGGGTGCGGGTGAGTGTGGGTGTGGGTGAGTGTGGGTGTGGGTGTGGGTGAGTTTGGGTGTGGGTGAGGGTGGGTGCGGGTGAATGTGGCTGACTGTGGGGGTGGGTGAGTGTGGGTGAGTGTGGGTGAGTGTGGGTAAGTGTGGGTGAGGGTGGGTGTGGGTGATGGTCGGTGCGGGTGAGTGTAGGTGAGTGTGGGTGAGGGAGAGTGTGGGTGTGGTTGTGGGTGAATGTGGGTATGGGTGTACGTGAGTGTTGGTGTGGGTGTGGGTGAATGTGCGTGAGTGTGGGTGAGTGTGGGTGTGGGTGAGTGTGGGTGAGTGTGGGTGTGAGAGTGGGTGAATGTGGTTGAGTGTGGGTGAGGGTGAGTGTGGGTGAGGGTGAGTGTGGGTGTGGGTGAGTGTGGGTGAGGGTGTGGGTGAGTGTTGTTGAGTGTGGGTGAGGGTGTGTGTGAGTGTGGGTGAGTGTGGGTGAGGGTGAGGATGAGTGTGGGTGAGTCTGGGTGAGTGTGGGTGAGAGTGTGGCTGAGTGAGGATGTGGGTGAGTGTGGGTGAGGGTGAGTGTGGGTGAGTGTGGGTGTGGGTGAGGGTGAGTGTGGGTGTGGGTGAGTGTGGGTGAGTGTGGGTGTGGGTGAGTGTGGGTGTGGGTGAGGGTGAGTGTGGGTGTGGGTGAGGATGAGTGTGGGTGAGTCTGGGTGAGTGTGGGTGAGAGTGTGGCTGAGTGAGGATGTGGGTGAGTGTGGGTGAGGGTGAGTGTGGGTGCGGGTGAGTGTGGGTGCGGGTGAGTGTAGGTGCGGGTGAGTGTGGGTGAGTGTGGGTGTGGGTGAGTCTGAATGTGGGTGAGTGTGGGTGAATGTGGGTGAGTGTGGGTGAGGGTGAGTGTGGCTGTGGGTGAGTGTGGGTGTTGGTGAGTGAGGGTGAGTGTGGGTGAGTGTGGGTGAGAGTGTGGGTGAGTGTGGATTTGGGTGAGTGTGGGTGAGTGTGGGTGAGAGTGTGGGATAGTGTGGATGTGGGTGAGTGTGGGTGAGGGTGAGTGTGGGTGAGGGTGAGTGTGGGTGCGGGTGAGTGTGGGTGCGGGTGAGTGTAGGTGCGGGTGAGTGTGGGTGAGTGTGGGTGAGTGTGGGTGTGGGTGTGGGTGGGTGTGGTGAGTGTGGGTGAGGGTCAGTGTGGGTGAGGGTGAATGAGGGTGAGTGTGGGTGAGGGTGAGTGTGGATGTGGGTGAGTGTCTGTGAGTGTGGGTGAGAGTGTGGGTGAGTGTGGATGTGGGTGAGTGTGGGTGAGTGTGGATGTGGGTGAGTGTGGGTGAGTGTGGGTGAGTGTGGATGTGGGTGAGTGTGAGTGAATGTGGGTGAGTGTGGATGTGGGTGAGTGTGGGTGAGTGTGGGTGAGAGTGCGGGTGAATGTAGGTGCGGGTGAGTGTGGGTGAGTGTGTGTGTGGGTGTGGGTGGGTGTGGGTGAGTGTGGGTGTGGGTGAGTGTGGGTGAGTGTGGGTGAGTGTGGATGTGGGTGAGTGTGGGTGAGTGTGGATGTGGGTGAGTGTGGGTGAGTGTGGGTGAGTGTGGATGAGGGTGAGTGTGGGTGAGTGTGGATGTGGGTGAGTGTGGGTGAGTGTGGGTGAGTGTGTATGTGGGTGAGTGTGGGTGAGTGTGGGTGAGAGTGCGGGTGAATGTAGGTGCGGGTGAGTGTGGGTGAGCGTGTGTGTGGGTGTGGGTGGGTGTGGGTGAGTGTGGGTGTGGGTGAGTGTGGGTGAGTGTGGGTGTGGGTGAGTGTGGGTGTGGGTGTGGGTGAATGTGCGTGAGTGTGGGTGTGGGTGAGTGTGGGTGAGTGTGGGTGTGAGTGTGGGTGAATGTTGGTGAGTGTGGGTGAGGGTGAGTGTGGGTGAGGGTGAGTGTGGGTGAGTGTGGGTGAGGGTGAGTGTGGATGTGGGTGAGTGTGGGTGAGTGTGGGTGTGGGTGAGTATGGGTGTGGGTGAGGGTCAGTGTGGGTGAGGGTGAATGAGGGTGAGTGTGGGTGAGGGTGAGTGTGGATGTGGGTGAGTGTGTGTGAGTGTGGGTGAGAGTGTGGGTGAGTGTGGATGTGGGTGAGTGTGGGTGAGTGTGGATGTGGGTGAGTGTGGGTGAGTGTGGGTGAGTGTGGATGTGGGTGAGTGTGAGTGAATGTGGGTGAGTGTGGATGTGGGTGAGTGTGGGTGAGTGTGGGTGAGAGTGCGGGTGAATGTAGGTGCGGGTGAGTGTGGGTGAGTGTGTGTGTGGGTGTGGGTGGGTGTGGGTGAGTGTGGGTGTGGGTGAGTGTGGGTGAGTGTGGGTGAGTGTGGATGTGGGTGAGTGTGGGTGAGTGTGGATGTGGGTGAGTGTGGGTGAGTGTGGGTGAGTGTGGATGAGGGTGAGTGTGGGTGAGTGTGGGTGAGTGTGGATGTGGGTGAGTGTGGGTGAGTGTGGGTGAGTGTGTATGTGGGTGAGTGTGGGTGAGTGTGGGTGAGAGTGCGGGTGAATGTAGGTGCGGGTGAGTGTGGGTGAGTGTGTGTGTGGCTGTGGGTGGGTGTGGGTGAGTGTGGGTGTGGGTGAGTGTGGGTGAGTGTGGGTGAGTGTGGATGCGGGTGAGTGTGGGTGAGGGAGAGTGTTGGTGCGGGTGTGGGTGAGTGTGGGTGTGGGTGAGTGTGGGTGCGGATGAGTGTGGGTGAGTGTGGGTGAGGGTGAGTGCGGCTGAGTGTGGGTGAGGGTGAGGGTGGGTGCGGGTGAGTTTGGGTGTGAGTGAGAGTGGGTGTGGGTGTGGGTGAGGGTGGGTGTGGGTGATGGTCGGTGCGGGTGAGTGTAGGTGAGTGTGGGTGAGGGAGAGTGTGGGTGTGGTTGTGGGTGAATGTGGGTATGGGTGTACGTGAGTGTTGGTGTGGGTGTGGGTGAATGTGCGTGAGTGTGGGTGAGTGTGGGTGTGGGTGAGTGTGGGTGAGTGTGGGTGTGAGAGTGGGTGAATGTGGGTGAGTGTGGGTGAGGGTGAGTGTGGGTGAGGGTGAGTGTGGGTGTGGGTGAGTGTGGGTGAGGGTGTGGGTGAGTGTTGTTGAGTGTGGGTGAGGGTGTGTGTGAGTGTGGGTGAGTGTGGGTGAGGATGAGTGTGGGTGAGGGTAAGTGTGGGTGAGTGTGGGTGAATGTGGGTGAGTGTGGGTGAGGGTGAGTTTGGGTGAGTGTGGGTGAGTGTGGGTGAGGGAGAGTGTGGATGTGGGTGAGTGTGGGTGAGTGTGGGTGTGGGTGAGTTTGGGTGTGGGTGAGGGTGAGTGTGGGTGTGGGTGAGTGTGGGTGTGGGTGAGTGTGGGTGTGGGTGAGGATGAGTGTGGGTGAGTCTGGGTGAGTGTGGGTGAGAGTGTGGCTGAGTGAGGATGTGGGTGAGTGTGGGTGAGGGTGAGTGTGGGTGCGGGTGAGTGTGGGTGCGGGTGAGTGTAGGTGCGGGTGAGTGTGGGTGAGTGTGGGTGTGGGTGAGTCTGAATGTGGGTGAGTGTGGGTGAATGTGGGTGAGTGTGGGTGAGGGTGAGTGTGGCTGTGGGTGAGTGTGGGTGTTGGTGAGTGAGGGTGAGTGTGGGTGCGGGTGTGGGTGAGTTTGGGTGAGTGTGTGTGAGGGTGAGTGTGTCTGTGGGTGAGTGTGGGTGAGGATGAGGGTGTGGGTGAGTGTGGGTGAGGGTGAGTGTGGGTGTGGGTGAGTGTGGGTGTAGGTGTGGGTGAGTTTGGGTGTGGGTGAGTGTGGGTGTGGGTGTGGGTGAGTTTGGGTTTGGGTGAGGGTGGGTGCGGGTGAGTGTGGGTGTGGGTGAGTGTGGGTGTGGGTGTGGGTGAGTTTGGGTGTGGGTGAGGGTGGGTGCGGGTGAATGTGGCTGACTGTGGGGGTGGGTGAGTGTGGGTGAGTGTGGGTGAGTGTGGGTAAGTGTGGGTGAGTGTGGGTGTGGGTGTGGGTGAGGGTGGGTGTGGGTGATGGTCGGTGCGGGTGAGTGTAGGTGAGTGTGGGTGAGGGAGAGTGTGGGTGTGGTTGTGGGTGAATGTGGGTATGGGTGTACGTGAGTGTTGGTGTGGGTGTGGGTGAATGTGCGTGAGTGTGGGTGAGTGTGGGTGTGGGTGAGTGTGGGTGAGTGTGGGTGTGAGAGTGGGTGAATGTGGTTGAGTGTGGGTGAGGGTGAGTGTGGGTGAGGGTGAGTGTGGGTGTGGGTGAGTGTGGGTGAGGGTGTGGGTGAGTGTTGTTGAGTGTGGGTGAGGGTGTGTGTGAGTGTGGGTGAGTGTGGGTGAGGGTGAGGATGAGTGTGGGTGAGTCTGGGTGAGTGTGGGTGAGAGTGTGGCTGAGTGAGGATGTGGGTGAGTGTGGGTGAGGGTGAGTGTGGGTGAGTGTGGGTGTGGGTGAGGGTGAGTGTGGGTGTGGGTGAGGATGAGTGTGGGTGAGTCTGGGTGAGAGTGGGTGAGAGTGTGGCTGAGTGAGGATGTGGGTGAGTGTGGGTGAGGGTGAGTGTGGGTGCGGGTGAGTGTGGGTGCGGGTGAGTGTAGGTGCGGGTGAGTGTGGGTGAGTGTGGGTGTGGGTGAGTCTGAATGTGGGTGAGTGTGGGTGAATGTGGGTGAGTGTGGGTGAGGGTGAGTGTGGCTGTGGGTGAGTGTGGGTGTTGGTGAGTGAGGGTGAGTGTGGGTGAGTGTGGGTGAGAGTGTGGGTGAGTGTGGATTTGGGTGAGTGTGGGTGAGTGTGGGTGAGAGTGTGGGATAGTGTGGATGTGGGTGAGTGTGGGTGAGGGTGAGTGTGGGGGAGGGTGAGTGTGGGTGCGGGTGAGTGTGGGTGCGGGTGAGTGTAGGTGCGGGTGAGTGTGGGTGAGTGTGGGTGTGGGTGTGGGTGTGGGTGAGTCTGAATGTGGGTGAGTGTGGGTGAATGTGGGTGAGTGTGGGTGAGGGTGAGTGTGGCTGTGGGTGAGTGTGGGTGTTGGTGAGTGAGGGTGAGTGTGGGAGCGGGTGTGGGTGAGTTTGGGTGAGTGTGTGTGAGGTTGAGTGTGTCTGTGGGTGAGTGTGGGTGAGGATGAGGGTGTGGGTGAGTGTGGGTGAGGGTGAGTGTGGGTGTGGGTGAGTGTGGGTGTAGGTGTGGGTGAGTTTGGGTGTGGGTGAGTGTGGGTGTGGGTGTGGGTGAGTTTGGGTTTGGGTGAGGGTGGGTGCGGGTGAGTGTGGGTGTGGGTGAGTGTGGGTGTGGGTGTGGGTGAGTTTGGGTGTGGGTGAGGGTGGGTGCGGGTGAATGTGGCTGACTGTGGGGGTGGGTGAGTGTGGGTGAGTGTGGGTGAGTGTGGGTAAGTGTGGGTGAGTGTGGGTGTGGGTGTGGGTGTGGGTGAGTGTGGGTGAGTGTGTGTGAGGGTTTGTGTGGCTGTGGGTGAGTGTGGGTGTGGGTGAGTGAGGGTGAGTGTGGGTGTGGGTGTGGGTGAGTGTGGGTGTGTGTATGTGAGGGTGAGTGTGGCTGTGGGTGAGTGTGGGTGAGTGTGGGTTTGGGTGTGGGTGAGTGTGGGTGAGGGTGAGTGTGGGTGTGGGTGAGTGTGGGTGCGGGTGAGTGTGGGTGATTGTGGGGGCGGGTGAGAGTGAGGGTGAGTATGGGTGTGGGTGGGGTGTGGCTGAGTGTGGATGTGGGTGATTGTGGGTGAGGGAGAGTGAGGGTGCGGGTGAGTGTGGGTGCGGGTGAGTGTGGGTGAGTGTGGGTGTGGGTGAGTGTGTGTGAGTGTGGGTGAGTGTGGGTGAGTGTGGGTGTGGGTGAATGTGGGTGAGGGTGAGTGTGGGTGAGTGTGGGTGAGTGTGGGTGTGGGTGAGTGTGGGTGAGTGTGGGTGTGGGTGTGGGTGAGTGTGGGTGTGGGTGAAGTTGTGGGTGAGTGTGGGTGAGTGTGGATGTGTGTGAGTGTGAGTGTGGGTGAGTGTGGGTGTGGGTGAGTGTCGGTGAGTGTGGGTGTGGTTCAGGGTGGGTGCGGGTGAGTGTGGGTGTGGGTGAGTGTGGGTGTGGGTGTGGGTGAGGGTGGGTGTGGGTGAGGGTGGGTGCGGGTGAGTGTCGGTGAGTGTGGGGGTGGGTGAGTGTGGGTGAATGTGGGTGAGTGTGGGTGTGGGTGAGTGTGGGTGTGGGTGTGGGTGAATGTGCGTGAGTGTGGGTGAGTGTGGGTGTGGGTGAGGGTGGGTGTGAGTGTGGGAGAATGTTGGTGAGTGTGGGTGAGGGTGAGTGTTGGTGAGGGTGAGTGTGGGTGAGTGTGGGTGAGGGTGAGTGTGGATGTGGGTGAGTGTGTGTGAGTGTGGGTGAGAGTGTGGGTGAGTGTGGATGTGGGTGAGTGTGGGTGAGTGTGGGTGAGTGTGGATGTGGGTGAGTGTGGGTGAGTGTGGGTGAGAGTGCGGGTGAATGTAGGTGCGGGTGAGTGTGGGTGAGTGTGTGTGTGGGTGTGGGTGGGTATGGGTGAGTGTGGGTGGGTGTGTGTGAGTGTGGGTGTGGGAGAGTGTGGGTGAGTGTGGGTGAGTGTGGATGCGGGTGAGTGTGGGTGACGGAGAGTGTGGGTGCGGATGTGGGTGAGTGTGGGTGTGGGTGAGTCTGGGTGCGGATGAGTGTGGGTGAGTGTGGGTGAGGGTGAGTGCGGCTGAGTGTGGGTGAGGGTGAGGGTGGGTGCGGGTGAGTTTGGGTGTGAGTGAGAGTGGGTGTGGGTGTGGGTGAGGGTGGGTGTGGGTGATGGTCGGTGAGGGTGAGTGTCGGTGAGTGTGGGTGAGGGAGAGTGTGGGTGTGGTTGTGGGTGAATGTGGGTATGGGTGTACGTGAGTGTTGGTGTGGGTGTGGGTGAATGTGCGTGAGTGTGGGTGAGTGTGGGTGTGGGTGAGTGTGGGTGAGTGTGGGTGTGAGAGTGGGTGAATGTGGGTGAGTGTGGGTGAGGGTGAGTGTGGGTGAGGGTGAGTGTGGGTGTGGGTGAGTGTGGGTGAGGGTGTGGGTGAGTGTTGTTGAGTGTGGGTGAGGGTGTGTGTGAGTGTGGGTGAGTGTGGGTGAGGGTGAGTGTGGGTGAGGGTAAGTGTGGGTGAGTGTGGGTGAATGTGGGTGAGTGTGGGTGAGGGTGAGTGTGGGTGAGTGTGGGTGAGTGTGGGTGAGGGAGAGTGTGGATGTGGGTGAGTGTGGGTGAGTGTGGGTGTGGGTGAGTGTGGGTGTGGGTGAGGGTGAGTGTGGGTGTGGGTGAGGATGAGTGTGGGTGAGTCTGGGTGAGTGTGGGTGAGAGTGTGGGTGAGTGAGGATGTGGGTGAGTGTGGGTGAGGGTGAGTGTGGGTGCAGGTGAGTGTGGGTGCGGGTGAGTGTAGGTGCGGGTGAGTGTGGGTGACTGTGGGTGAGGGTGTGGGTGTGGGTGAGTCTGAATGTGGGTGAGTGTGGGTGAATGTGGGTGAGTGTGGGTGAGGGTGAGTGTGGCTGTGGGTGAGTGTGGTTGTTGGTGAGTGAGGGTGAGTGTGGGTGCGGGTGTGGGTGAGTGTGGGTGAGTGTGTGTGAGGGTGAGTGTGTCTGTGGGTGAGTGTGGGTGAGGATGAGGGTGTGGGTGAGTGTGGGTGAGGATGAGTGTGGGTGAGGGTGAGTGTGTGTGTGGGTGAGTGTGGGTGAGGGTGAGTGTGTGTGTGGGTGAGTGTGGGTGTGGGTGAGTGTGGGTGTGGGTGAGTGTGGGTGAGTGTGGGTGAGTGTGGGTGAGAGTTTGGGTCAGCGTGGGTGAGGGTGAGTGTGGATGTGGGTGAGTGTTGGTGAGGGTGAGTGTGGGTGTGGGTGAGTGTGGGTGAGGGTGTGGGTGAGTGTTGTTGAGTGTGGGTGAGGGTGTGTGTGAGTGTGGGTGAGTGTGGGTGAGGGTGAGTGTGGGTGAGGGTAAGTGTGGGTGAGTGTGGGTGAATGTGGGTGAGTGTGGGTGAGGGTGAGTGTGGGTGAGTGTGGGTGAGTGTGGGTGAGGGAGAGTGTGGATGTGGGTGAGTGTGGGTGAGTGTGGGTGTGGGTGAGTGTGGGTGTGGGTGAGGGTGAGTGTGGGTGTGGGTGAGGATGAGTGTGGGTGAGACTGGGTGAGTGTGGGTGAGAGTGTGGGTGAGTGAGGATGTGGGTGAGTGTGGGTGAGGGTGAGTGTGGGGTGCAGGTGAGTGTGGGTGCGGGTGAGTGTAGGTGCGGGTGAGTGTGGGTGACTGTGGGTGTGGGTGTGGGTGTGGGTGAGTCTGAATGTGGGTGAGTGTGGGTGAATGTGGGTGAGTGTGGGTGAGGGTGAGTGTGGCTGTGGGTGAGTGTGGTTGTTGGTGAGTGAGGGTGAGTGTGGGTGCGGGTGTGGGTGAGTGTGGGTGAGTGTGTGTGAGGGTGAGTGTGTCTGTGGGTGAGTGTGGGTGAGGATGAGGGTGTGGGTGAGTGTGGGTGAGGATGAGTGTGGGTGAGGGTGAGTGTGTGTGTGGGTGAGTGTGGGTGAGGGTGAGTGTGTGTGTGGGTGAGTGTGGGTGTGGGTTAGTGTGGGTGTGGGTGAGTGTGGGTGAGTGTGGGTGAGTGTGGGTGAGAGTTTGGGTCAGCGTGGGTGAGGGTGAGTGTGGATGTGGGTGAGTGTTGGTGAGGGTGAGTGTGGGTGTGGGTGAGTGTGGGTGAGGGTGTGGGTGAGTGTTGTTGAGTGTGGGTGAGGGTGTGTGTGAGTGTGGGTGAGTGTGGGTGAGGGTGAGTGTGGGTGAGGGTAAGTGTGGGTGAGTGTGGGTGAATGTGGGTGAGTGTGGGTGAGGGTGAGTGTGGGTGAGTGTGGGTGAGTGTGGGGTGAGGGAGAGTGTGGATGTGGGTGAGTGTGGGTGAGTGTGGGTGTGGGTGAGTGTGGGTGTGGGTGAGGGTGAGTGTGGGTGTGGGTGAGGATGAGTGTGGGTGAGTCTGGGTGAGTGTGGGTGAGAGTGTGGGTGAGTGAGGATGTGGGTGAGTGTGGGTGAGGGTGAGTGTGGGTGCAGGTGAGTGTGGGTGCGGGTGAGTGTAGGTGCGGGTGAGTGTGGGTGACTGTGGGTGTGGGTGTGGGTGTGGGTGAGTCTGAATGTGGGTGAGTGTGGGTGAATGTGGGTGAGTGTGGGTGAGGGTGAGTGTGGCTGTGGGTGAGTGTGGTTGTTGGTGAGTGAGGGTGAGTGTGGGTGCGGGTGTGGGTGAGTGTGGGTGAGTGTGTGTGAGGGTGAGTGTGTCTGTGGGTGAGTGTGGGTGAGGATGAGGGTGTGGGTGAGTGTGGGTGAGGATGAGTGTGGGTGAGGGTGAGTGTGTGTGTGGGTGAGTGTGTGTGTGGGTGAGTGTGGGTGTGGGTGAGTGTGGGTGTGGGTGAGTGTGGGTGAGTGTGGGTGAGAGTTTGGGTCAGCGTGGGTGAGGGTAGGTGTGGGTGTGGGTGAGTGTAGGTGAGGGTGGGTGTGGGTGTGGGCGACGGTGGGTGCGTGTGGGTGTGGGTGAGTGTCGGTGAGTGTGGGTGTGGTTCAGGGTGGGTGCGGGTGAGTGTGGGTGTGGGTGAGTGTGGGTGTGGGTGTGGGTGAGGGTGGGTGTGGGTGAGGGTGGGTGCGGGTGAGTGTGGGTGAGTGTTGGGATGGGTGAGTGTGGGTGAATGTGGGTGAGTGTGGGTGTGGGTGAGTGTGGGTGTGGGTGTGGGTGAATGTGCGTGAGTGTGGGTGTGGGTGAGTGTGGGTGAGTGTGGGTGTGAGTGTGGGTGAGTGTGGATGCGGGTGAGTGTGGGTGAGGGAGAGTGTGGGTGCGGGTGTGGGTGAGTGTGGGTGTATGTGGGTGAGTGTGGGTGTGGGTGAGTATGGGTGTGGGTGAGGGTGAGTGTGGGTGAGGGTGAGTGTGGGTGAGTGTGGGTGAGGGTGAGTGTGGATGTGGGTGAGTGTGTGTGAGTGTGGGTGAGAGTGTGGGTGAGTGTGGATGTGGGTGAGTGTGGGTGAGTGTGGATGTGGGTGAGTGTGGGTGAGTGTGGGTGAGTGTGGATGTGGGTGAGTGTGGGTGAGTGTGGGTGAGTGTGGATGTGGGTGAGTGTGGGTGAGTGTGGGTGAGAGTGCGGGTGAATGTAGGTGCGGGTGAGTGTGGGTGAGTGTGTGTGTGGGTGTGGGTGGGTGTGGGTGAGTGTGGGTGTGGGTGAGTGTGGGTGAGTGTGGGTGAGTGTGGATGCGGGTGAGTGTGGGTGAGGGAGAGTGTGGGTGCGGGTGTGGGTGAGTGTGGGTGTGGGTGAGTGTGGGTGCGGATGAGTGTGGGTGAGTGTGGGTGAGGGTGAGTGCGGCTGAGTGTGGGTGAGGGTGAGGGTGGGTACGGGTGAGATTGGGTGTGAGTGAGAGTGGGTGTGTGTGTGGGTTAGTGTGGATGTGGGTGAGTGTGGGTGAGTGTGGATGTGGGTGAGTGTGGGTGAGTGTGGGTGAGTGTGGATGTGGGTGAGTGTGGGTGAGTGTGGGTGAGTGTGGATGTGGGTGAGTGTGGGTGAGTGTGGGTGAGAGTGCGGGTGAATGTAGGTGCGGGTGAGTGTGGGTGAGTGTGTGTGTGGGTGTGGGTGGGTGTGGGTGAGTGTGGGTGTGGGTGAGTGTGGGTGAGTGTGGGTGAGTGTGGATGCGGGTGAGTGTGGGTGAGGGAGAGTGTGGGTGCGGGTGTGGGTGAGTGTGGGTGTGGGTGAGTGTGGGTGCGGATGAGTGTGGGTGAGTGTGGGTGAGGGTGAGTGCGGCTGAGTGTGGGTGAGGGTGAGGGTGGGTGCTGGTGAGTTTGGGATTGAGTGAGAGTGGGTGTGGGTGAGGGTGGGTGTGGGTGATGGTCGGTGCGGGTGAGTGTAGGCGAGTGTGGGTGAGGGAGAGTGTGGTTGTGGTTGTGGGTGAATGTGGGTATGGGTGTACGTGAGTGTTGGTGTGGGTGTGGGTGAATGTGCGTGAGTGTGGGTGAGTGTGGGTGTGGGTGAGTGTGGGTGAGTGTGGGTGTGAGAGTGGGTGAATGTGGTTGAGTGTGGGTGAGGGTGAGTGTGGGTGTGGGTGAGTGTGGGTGTGGGTGAGTGTGGGTGAGGGTGTGGGTGAGTGTTGTTGAGTGTGGGTGAGGGTGTGTGTGAGTGTGGGTGAGTGTGGGTGAGGGTGAGTGTGGGTGAGGGTAAGTGTGGGTGAGTGTGGGTGAATGTGGGTGAGTGTGGGTGAGGGTGAGTGTGGGTGAGTGTGGGTGAGTGTGGGTGAGGGATAGTGTGGATGTGGGTGATTGTGGGTGAGTGTGGGTGTGGGTGAGTGTGGGTGTGGGTGAGGGTGAGTGTGGGTGTGGGTGAGGATGAGTGTGGGTGAGTCTGGGTGAGTGTTGGTGAGAGTGTGGGTGAGTGAGGATGTGGGTGAGTGTGGGTGTGGGTGAGTGTGGGTGCGGGTGAGTGTAGGTGCGGGTGAGTGTGGGTGAGTGTGGGTGTGGGTGTGTGTGTGGGTGAGTCTGAATGTGGGTGAGTGTGGGTGAATGTGGGTGAGTGTGGGTGAGGGTGAGTGTGGCTGTGGGTGAGTGTGGGTGTTGGTGAGTGAGGGTGAGTGTGGGTGCAGGTGTGGGTGAGTGTGGGTGAGTGTGTGTGAGGGTGAGTGTGTCTGTGGGTGAGTGTGGGTGAGGATGAGGGTGTGGGTGAGTGTGGGTGAGGGTGAGTGTGGGTGAGGGTGAGTGTGTGTGTGGGTGAGTGTGGGTGTGGGTGAATGTGGGTGAGGGTGAGTGTGGGTGAGGGTGAGTGTGGCTGTGGGTGAGTGTGGGTGTTGGTGAGTGAGGGTGAGTGTGGGTGCGGGTGTGGGTGAGTGTGGGTGAGTGTGTGTGAGGGTGAGTGTGTCTGTGGGTGAGTGTGGGTGAGGATGAGGGTGTGGGTGAGTGTGGGTGAGGGTGAGTGTGGGTGAGGGTGAGTGTGTGAGTGGGTGAGTGTGGGTGTGGGTGAATGTGGGTGAGGGTGAGTGTGGGTGAGTGTGGGTGAGTGTGGGTGTGGGTGAGTGTGGGTGAGTGTGGGTGTGGGTGTGGGTGAGTGTGGGTGTGGGTGAAGTTGTGGGTGAGTGTGGGTGAGTGTGGGTGTGTGTGAGTGTGAGTGTGGGTGAGTGTGCGTGTCGGTGAGTGTGGGTGAGTGTGGGTGAGTATTAGTGTGGGTGAGTGTGGGTGTGGCTGAGTGTGGATGTGGGTGAGGGTGAGGGTGAGTGTGGGTGTGGGTGTGGGAGAGTGTGGGTGAGTGTGGGTGTGGGTGAGTGTGGGTGAGGGTGAGTGTGGGTGATTGTGGGGGCGGGTGAGAGTGAGGGTGAGTATGGGTGTGGGTGGGGTGTGGCTGAGTGTGGATGTGGGTGAGTGTGGGTGAGGGAGAGTGAGGGTGCGGGTGAGTGTGGTTGCGGGTGAGTGTGGGTGACTGTGGGTGTGGGTGAGTGTGTGTGAGTGTGGGTGAGTGTGGGTGAGTGTGGGTGTGGGTGAATGTGGGTGGGGGTGAGTGTGGGTGAGTGTGGTTGAGTGTGGGTGTGGGTTAGTGTGGGTGAGTGTGGGTGTGGGTGTGGGTGAGTGTGGGTGTGGGTGAGGTTGTGGGTGAGTGTGGGTGAGTGTGGGTGTGTGTGAGTGTGAGTGTGGGTGAGTGTGGGTGTGGGTGAGTGTGGGTGAGTGTGGGTGAGTCTTAGTGTGGGTGTGTAGGTGTGTCTGAGTGTGGATGTGGGTGAGGGTGAGGGTGAGTGTGGGTGTGGGTGTGGGAGAGTGTGGGTGAGGGTGAGTGTGGGTGCGGGTGAGTGTGGGTGAGGGTGACTGTGGGCGAGGGTGAGTGTGGGTGAGGGTGGGTGTGGGTGAGTGTGGGTGAGGGTGAGTGTGGATGTGGGTGAGTGTGGGAGAGTCTGGGTGTGGGTGAGTGTGGGTGTGGGTGAGTGTGGATCTGGATTAGTTGGGTGAGTGTGGGTGAGTGTGGGTGAGTGTGGGTGGGTGTGGGTGTTGGTTAGGGTGAGTGTGGGTGTGGGTGAGGGTGAGTGTGGGTGAGTGTGGGTGAGGGTGAGTGTGTATGTGGGTGAGTGTGGGTGAGTGTGGGTGAGAGTGTGGGTGAGTGTGGATGTGGCTGAGTGTGGGTGGGTGTGGGTGAGAGTGTGGGTGAGTGTGGGTGAGGGTGAGTGTGGATGTGGGTGAGTGTGGGTGAGGGTGAGTGTGGATGCGGTTGAGTGTGGGTGCGGGTGAGTGTAGGTGCGGGTGAGTGTGGGTGAGTGTGGGTGTGGGTGGGTGTGGGTGAGTGTGGGTGAGTGTGGGTGTGGGTGAGTGGGGTTGAGGGTGAGTGTGGGTGAGGGTGAATGTGGATGTGGGTGATTGTGGGTGTGGGCGAGTGTGGGTGAGTATGGGTGAGGGTTTGTGGGTGAGTGTGGGTTTGGGTGAGTGTGGGTGTGTGGGTGAGGGTGAGTGGGTGAGTGTGAGTGTGGGGGAGGGTGAGTGTGGGTGTGGGTGTGTGTGAGTGTGGGTGAGTGTGGGTGTGGGTGAGTGTGGCTGTGGGTGAGTGTGGGTGAGTGTGGGTGTGGGTGAGTGTGGGTGAGGGTGAGTGAGGGTGCGGGTGAGTGTGTTTGCGGGTGAGTGTGGGTGAGGGAGAGTGTGGGTGCGGGTGTGGGTGAGTGCGGGTGTGGGTGAGTGTGGGTGTGGCTGAGTGTGGGTGCGGGTGAGTGTGGGTGAGAGTGGGTGCGGGTGAGTGTGGGTGAGTGTGGGTGTGGGTGATTGTGGGTGTGGGTGTGGGTGAGGTTGGGTGAGTGTGGGTGTGGGTGTGGGTGAGGGAGGGTGAGTGTGGGTGCGGGTGAGTGTGGGTGCGTGTGAGTGTAGGTGCGGATGAGTGTGGGTGAGTGTGGGTGAGTGTGGGTGTGGGTGTGGGTGGGTGTGGTGAGTGTGGGTGAGTGTGGGTGTGGGTGAGTGTGGGTGCGGGTCAGTGTGGGTGAGTGTGGGTGTGGATGTGGGTGAGGAAGGGTGTGACTGAGTGTGGGTGTGGGTGAGAGTGTGTGTGGGTGTGGGTGAGGGTGAGTGTAGGTGAGTGTGGGTGTGGGTGTGGGTGAGTGTGGTTGAGTGTGTGTGAGTGTGGGTGAGTGTGGATGTGGGTGAGTGTGGGTGAGTGTCGGTGTGGGTGAGTGTGGGTGTGGGTGAGTGTGGGTGAGTGTGGGTGAGGGTGAGTGTGGGAGAGTGTGGGTGTGGGTGATTGTGGGTGTGTGGTTGTGGGTGATTGTGGGTGTGGGTGAGTGTGGGTGTGGGTGTGGGTGTGGGTGACTGTGGGTTAGTGTGGGCGTGGGTGAGTGTGGGTGAGTGTGGGTGAGTGTGGTTGAGTCTTAGTGTTGATGTGTGTGGGTGTGGCTGAGTGTGGATGTGGGTGAGGGTGAGGGTGAGTGTGTGTGAGTGTGGGTGAGGCTGAGTGTGGGTGAGAGTGGGTGTGATTGAGTGTGGGTGCGGGTGAAGCTGAGTGTGGGTGAGTGTGGCTATGGGTGAGTGTGGGTGCGGGTGAGTGTGGGTGTGTTTGAATGCGGGTGAGTGTGAGTGTGGGTGAGGGTAGGTGTGGGTGAGTGTGGGTGAGGGTGAGTGTGGGAGAGTGTGGGTGAGGGAGACTGTGGGTGAGGGAGAG
This sequence comes from Isurus oxyrinchus, assembly GCA_026770705.1. Taxonomy (NCBI): domain Eukaryota; kingdom Metazoa; phylum Chordata; class Chondrichthyes; order Lamniformes; family Lamnidae; genus Isurus; species Isurus oxyrinchus. The sequence goes on from JANJGN010000014.1 coordinate 18,456,562, forward strand.
TGTGTGTTTGGGTGTGGGTGAGTGCAGGTGAGGGTGAGTGTGGGTGCAGGTGAGTGTGGGCACGGGTGAGTGTGGGTGAGGGTGAGTGTGGGTGAGTGTGGGTGAGGGTGAGTGTGGGTGAGTGTGGGTGAAGGTGAGTGTGGATGTGGGTGAGTGTGAGTGAGTGTGGGTGTGGGTGAGTGTGGGTGTGGGTGTGGGTGAGTGTGGGTGAGTGTGGGTGTGGGTGAGTGTGGGTGAGTGTGGGTGAGGGTGACTGAGGGTGAGTGTGGGTGTGGGTGAGTGTGGGTGAGGGTGAGTGTGGGTGAGTGTGGGTGAAGGTGAGTGTGGATGTGGGTGAGTGTGGGTGTGGTTGAGTGTGGGTGAGTGTGGGTGAGGGTGAGTGTGGGTGTGGGTGAGTGTGGGTGTGGGTGAGTGTGGGTTTGGGTGTGGGTGAGTGTGGGTGCGGGTGAGTGTCGGTGAGGGAGAGTGTGGGTGCGGGTGTGAGTGAGTGCGGGTGTGAGTGAGTGTGGGTGTGGCTGACTTTGGGTGCGGGTGAGTGTGGGTGAGAGTGGGTGCGGGTGAGTGTGGGTGAGTGTGGGTGTGGGTGTGGGTGAGGTTGGGTTAGTGTGGGTGTGGGTGTGGGTGAGGGAGGGTGCGACTGAGTGTGGGTGTGGAAGAGTGTGGGTGAGTGTGGGTGAGTGTGGGTGTGGGTGAGGGTGGGTGCGGGTGAGTTTGGGTGTGGGTGAGAGTGGGTGTGGGTGTGGGTGAGGGTGAGTGTAGGTGAGTGTGGGTGTGGGTGAGTGTGGGTGATGGTGAGTGTGGGTGTGGTTGTGGGTGAGTGTGGGTGTACGTGAGTGTGGGTGTGGGTGTGGGTGAATGTGCGTGAGTGTGGGTGACGGTGAGTGTGGGTGAGGGTGAGTGTGGGTGTGGGTGAGTGTGGGTGAGGGTGTGGGTGAGTGTGGGTGAGTGTGGGTGAGGGTGTGGGTGAGTGTGGGTGAGTGTGGGTGAGGGTGGGTGAGGGTGAGTGTGAATGTGGGTGAGTGTGGGTGAATGTGGGTGAGTGTGGGTGAGGGTGAGTGTGGGTGAGGGTGAATGTGGGTGAGTGTGGGTGAGTGTGGGTAAGTGTGGGTGAGTGTGTGTGAGGGTGTGTGTGGCTGTGCGTGAGTGTGGGTGAGTGTGGGTGTGGGTGAGTGTGGGTGTGGGTGTGGGTGAGTGTGGGTGTGGGTGAGTGTGGGTGTGGGTGTGGATGTGGGTGAGTGTGGGTGAGTGTGTGTGAGGGTGTGTGTGGCTGTGGGTGAGTGTGGGTGAGTATGGGAGTGGGTGAGTGTGGTTGCGGATGAGTGTGGGTGAGTGTGGGTGAGGGTGAGTGTGGGTGCGGGTGAGTGTGGGTGTGGGTGAGTGTGGGTGTGGGTGAGTGTGGGTGAGGGTGAGTGTGGGTGTGGGTGAGTGTGGGTGTGGGTGAGTGTGGGTGAGTGTGGGTGAGGGTGAGTGTGGGTGTGGGTGAGTGTGGGTGTGGGTGAGTGTGGGTGAGTGTGGGTGAGTGTGGGTTTGGGTGAGGGTGAGTGAGTGTGGGTGTGGGTGAGTGTGGGTGTGGGTGTGGGTTGGGGTGAGTGTGGGTGTGGGTGAGTGTGCGTGAGGGTGAGTGTTAGTGATTCTGGGTGAGTGTGGGTGTGGGTGTGGCTGTGGGTGGGTGAGTGTGGGTGTGGGTGTGGGTGATGGTGGGTGCGGGTGAGTGTGGGTGTGGGAGAGTGTGGGTGAGTTTGGGTGAGTGTGGGTGTGGGTGAGGGTGGGTGCGGATGAGTGTGGGTGTGGGTGAGTGTGGGTGTGGGTGTGGGTGAGGGTGGGTGTGGGTGAGGGTGGGTGCGGGTGAGTGTGGGTGAGGGTGGGGGTGGGTGAGTGTGGGTGAGTGTGGGTGAGTGTGGGTGTGGGTGAGTGTGAGGGTGTGGGTGAGTGTGGGTGAGTGTGGGTGTGGGTCAGTGTGAGTGTGGGTGTGGGTGAATGTGCGTGAGTGTGGGTGAGTGTGGGTGTGGGTGAGTGTGGGTGAGTGTGGGTGTGAGTGTGGGTGAATGTTGGTGAGTGTGGGTGAGGGTGAGTGTGGATGAGGCTGAGTGTGGGTGAGTGTGGGTGAGGGTGAGTGTGGATGTGGGTGGGAGTGGGTGAGTGTGGGTGTGGGTGAGTGTGGGTGTGGGTGCGTGTGGGTGTGGGTGAGGGTGAGTGTGGGTGTGGGTGAGGTTGAGTGTGGGTGAGTGTGGGTGAGGGTGAGTGTGGATGTGGGTGAGTGTGGGTGAGTGTGGGTGTGAGTGTGGGTGAGTGTGGGTTTGGGTGAGGGTGGGTGAGTGTGGGAGTGGGTGAGTGTGGGTGAGGGTTAGTGTGGGTGAGGGTGAGTGTGGGTGTGGGTGAGTGTGGGTGTGGGTGAGTGTGGGTGTGGTTGAGTGTGGGTGAGTGTGGGTGAGGGTGAGTGTGGGTGTGGGTGAGTGTGGGTGTGGGTGAGTGTGGGTTTGGGTGTGGGTGAGTGTGGGTGCGGGTGAGTGTCGGTGAGGGAGAGTGTGGGTGCGGGTGTGAGTGAGTGCGGGTGTGAGTGAGTGTGGGTGTGGCTGACTTTGGGTGCGGGTGAGTGTGGGTGAGAGTGGGTGCGGGTGAGTGTGGGTGAGTGTGGGTGTGGGTGTGGGTGAGGTTGGGTTAGTGTGGGTGTGGGTGTGGGTGAGGGAGGGTGCGACTGAGTGTGGGTGTGGAAGAGTGTGGGTGAGTGTGGGTGAGTGTGGGTGTGGGTGAGGGTGGGTGCGGGTGAGTTTGGGTGTGGGTGAGAGTGGGTGTGGGTGTGGGTGAGGGTGAGTGTAGGTGAGTGTGGGTGTGGGTGAGTGTGGGTGATGGTGAGTGTGGGTGTGGTTGTGGGTGAGTGTGGGTGTACGTGAGTGTGGGTGTGGGTTTGGGTGAATGTGCGTGAGTGTGGGTGACGGTGAGTGTGGGTGAGGGTGAGTGTGGGTGTGGGTGAGTGTGGGTGAGGGTGTGGGTGAGTGTGGGTGAGTGTGGGTGAGGGTGTGGGTGAGTGTGGGTGAGTGTGGGTGAGGGTGGGTGAGGGTGAGTGTGAATGTGGGTGAGTGTGGGTGAATGTGGGTGAGTGTGGGTGAGGGTGAGTGTGGGTGAGGGTGAATGTGGGTGAGTGTGGGTGAGTGTGGGTAAGTGTGGGTGAGTGTGTGTGAGGGTGTGTGTGGCTGTGCGTGAGTGTGGGTGAGTGTGGGTGTGGGTGAGTGTGGGTGTGGGTGTGGGTGAGTGTGGGTGTGGGTGAGTGTGGGTGTGGGTGTGGATGTGGGTGAGTGTGGGTGAGTGTGTGTGAGGGTGTGTGTGGCTGTGGGTGAGTGTGGGTGAGTATGGGAGTGGGTGAGTGTGGTTGCGGATGAGTGTGGGTGAGTGTGGGTGAGGGTGAGTGTGGGTGCGGGTGAGTGTGGGTGTGGGTGAGTGTGGGTGTGGGTGAGTGTGGGTGAGGGTGAGTGTGGGTGTGGGTGAGTGTGGGTGTGGGTGAGTGTGGGTGAGTGTGGGTGAGGGTGAGTGTGGGTTTGGGTGAGGGTGAGTGAGTGTGGGTGTGGGTGAGTGTGGGTGTGGGTGTGGGTTGGGGTGAGTGTGGGTGTGGGTGAGTGTGCGTGAGGGTGAGTGTTAGTGATTCTGGGTGAGTGTGGGTGTGGGTGTGGCTGTGGGTGGGTGAGTGTGGGTGTGGGTGTGGGTGATGGTGGGTGCGGGTGAGTGTGGGTGTGGGAGAGTGTGGGTGAGTTTGGGTGAGTGTGGGTGTGGGTGAGGGTGGGTGCGGATGAGTGTGGGTGTGGGTGAGTGTGGGTGTGGGTGTGGGTGAGGGTGGGTGTGGGTGAGGGTGGGTGCGGGTGAGTGTGGGTGAGGGTGGGGGTGGGTGAGTGTGGGTGAGTGTGGGTGAGTGTGGGTGTGGGTGAGTGTGAGGGTGTGGGTGAGTGTGGGTGAGTGTGGGTGTGGGTCAGTGTGAGTGTGGGTGTGGGTGAATGTGCGTGAGTGTGGGTGAGTGTGGGTGTGGGTGAGTGTGGGTGAGTGTGGGTGTGAGTGTGGGTGAATGTTGGTGAGTGTGGGTGAGGGTGAGTGTGGATGAGGCTGAGTGTGGGTGAGTGTGGGTGAGGGTGAGTGTGGATGTGGGTGGGAGTGGGTGAGTGTGGGTGTGGGTGAGTGTGGGTGTGGGTGCGTGTGGGTGTGGGTGAGGGTGAGTGTGGGTGTGGGTGAGGTTGAGTGTGGGTGAGTGTGGGTGAGGGTGAGTGTGGATGTGGGTGAGTGTGGGTGAGTGTGGGTGTGAGTGTGGGTGAGTGTGGGTTTGGGTGAGGGTGAGTGAGTGTGGGTGTGGGTGAGTGTGGGTGTGGGTGTGGGTTGGGGTGAGTGTGGGTGTGGGTGAGTGTGCGTGAGGGTGAGTGTTAGTGATTCTGGGTGAGTGTGGGTGTGGGTGTGGCTGTGGGTGGGTGAGTGTGGGTGTGGGTGAGTGTGGGTGTGGGTGAGTGTGGGTGAGGGTGAGTGTGGGTGTGGGTGAGTGTGGGTGTGGGTGAGTGTGGGTGAGTGTGGGTGAGGGTGAGTGTGGGTTTGGGTGAGGGTGAGTGAGTGTGGGTGTGGGTGAGTGTGGGTGTGGGTGTGGGTTGGGGTGAGTGTGGGTGTGGGTGAGTGTGCGTGAGGGTGAGTGTTAGTGATTCTGGGTGAGTGTGGGTGTGGGTGTGGCTGTGGGTGGGTGAGTGTGGGTGTGGGTGTGGGTGATGGTGGGTGCGGGTGAGTGTGGGTGTGGGAGAGTGTGGGTGAGTTTGGGTGAGTGTGGGTGTGGGTGAGGGTGGGTGCGGATGAGTGTGGGTGTGGGTGAGTGTGGGTGTGGGTGTGGGTGAGGGTGGGTGTGGGTGAGGGTGGGTGCGGGTGAGTGTGGGTGAGGGTGGGGGTGGGTGAGTGTGGGTGAGTGTGGGTGAGTGTGGGTGTGGGTGAGTGTGAGGGTGTGGGTGAGTGTGGGTGAGTGTGGGTGTGGGTCAGTGTGAGTGTGGGTGTGGGTGAATGTGCGTGAGTGTGGGTGAGTGTGGGTGTGGGTGAGTGTGGGTGAGTGTGGGTGTGAGTGTGGGTGAATGTTGGTGAGTGTGGGTGAGGGTGAGTGTGGATGAGGCTGAGTGTGGGTGAGTGTGGGTGAGGGTGAGTGTGGATGTGGGTGGGAGTGGGTGAGTGTGGGTGTGGGTGAGTGTGGGTGTGGGTGCGTGTGGGTGTGGGTGAGGGTGAGTGTGGGTGTGGGTGAGGTTGAGTGTGGGTGAGTGTGGGTGAGGGTGAGTGTGGATGTGGGTGAGTGTGGGTGAGTGTGGGTGTGAGTGTGGGTGAGTGTGGGTTTGGGTGAGGGTGAGTGAGTGTGGGTGTGGGTGAGTGTGGGTGTGGGTGTGGGTTGGGGTGAGTGTGGGTGTGGGTGAGTGTGCGTGAGGGTGAGTGTTAGTGATTCTGGGTGAGTGTGGGTGTGGGTGTGGCTGTGGGTGGGTGAGTGTGGGTGTGGGTGTGGGTGATGGTGGGTGCGGGTGAGTGTGGGTGTGGGAGAGTGTGGGTGAGTTTGGGTGAGTGTGGGTGTGGGTGAGGGTGGGTGCGGATGAGTGTGGGTGTGGGTGAGTGTGGGTGTGGGTGTGGGTGAGGGTGGGTGTGGGTGAGGGTGGGTGCGGGTGAGTGTGGGTGAGGGTGGGGGTGGGTGAGTGTGGGTGAGTGTGGGTGAGTGTGGGTGTGGGTGAGTGTGAGGGTGTGGGTGAGTGTGGGTGAGTGTGGGTGTGGGTCAGTGTGAGTGTGGGTGTGGGTGAATGTGCGTGAGTGTGGGTGAGTGTGGGTGTGGGTGAGTGTGGGTGAGTGTGGGTGTGAGTGTGGGTGAATGTTGGTGAGTGTGGGTGAGGGTGAGTGTGGATGAGGCTGAGTGTGGGTGAGTGTGGGTGAGGGTGAGTGTGGATGTGGGTGGGAGTGGGTGAGTGTGGGTGTGGGTGAGTGTGGGTGTGGGTGCGTGTGGGTGTGGGTGAGGGTGAGTGTGGGTGTGGGTGAGGTTGAGTGTGGGTGAGTGTGGGTGAGGGTGAGTGTGGATGTGGGTGAGTGTGGGTGAGTGTGGGTGAGGGTGAGTGTGGGTGCGGGTGAGTGTGGGTGTGGGTGAGTGTGGGTGTGGGTGAGTGTGGGTGAGGGTGAGTGTGGGTGTGGGTGAGTGTGGGTGTGGGTGAGTGTGGGTGAGTGTGGGTGAGGGTGAGTGTGGGTGTGGGTGAGTGTGGGTGTGGGTGAGTGTGGGTGAGTGTGGGTGAGTGTGGGTTTGGGTGAGGGTGAGTGAGTGTGGGTGTGGGTGAGTGTGGGTGTGGGTGTGGGTTGGGGTGAGTGTGGGTGTGGGTGAGTGTGCGTGAGGGTGAGTGTTAGTGATTCTGGGTGAGTGTGGGTGTGGGTGTGGCTGTGGGTGGGTGAGTGTGGGTGTGGGTGTGGGTGATGGTGGGTGCGGGTGAGTGTGGGTGTGGGAGAGTGTGGGTGAGTTTGGGTGAGTGTGGGTGTGGGTGAGGGTGGGTGCGGATGAGTGTGGGTGTGGGTGAGTGTGGGTGTGGGTGTGGGTGAGGGTGGGTGTGGGTGAGGGTGGGTGCGGGTGAGTGTGGGTGAGGGTGGGGGTGGGTGAGTGTGGGTGAGTGTGGGTGAGTGTGGGTGTGGGTGAGTGTGAGGGTGTGGGTGAGTGTGGGTGAGTGTGGGTGTGGGTCAGTGTGAGTGTGGGTGTGGGTGAATGTGCGTGAGTGTGGGTGAGTGTGGGTGTGGGTGAGTGTGGGTGAGTGTGGGTGTGAGTGTGGGTGAATGTTGGTGAGTGTGGGTGAGGGTGAGTGTGGATGAGGCTGAGTGTGGGTGAGTGTGGGTGAGGGTGAGTGTGGATGTGGGTGGGAGTGGGTGAGTGTGGGTGTGGGTGAGTGTGGGTGTGGGTGCATGTGGGTGTGGGTGAGGGTGAGTGTGGGTGTGGGTGAGGTTGAGTGTGGGTGAGTGTGGGTGAGGGTGAGTGTGGATGTGGGTGAGTGTGGGTGAGTGTGGGTGTGAGTGGTGTGGGTGAGTGTGGGTGAGGGAGAGTGAGTGTGAGTGTGGGTGAGAGTGTGGGTGAGTACGGATGTGGGTGAGTGTGGGTGAGTGTGGGTGAGAGTGTGGGTGAGTGTGGATGTGGGTGAGTGTGGGTGAGGGTGAGTGTGGGTGCGGGTGAGTGTGGGTGCGGGTGAATGTAGGTGCGGGTGAGTGTGGGTGAGTGTGGGTGTGGGTGTGGGTGGGTGTGGGTGAGAGTGGGTGTGTGTGGTGTGGGTGAGTGTGGGTGAGGGAGAGTGTGGGTGCGGGTGTGGGTGAGTGTGGGTGTGGGTGAGTGTGGGTGAGTGTGGGTGTGGGTGAGTGTGGGTGCGGGTGAGTGTGGGTGAGTGTGGGTGTGGGTGATTGTGGGTGTGGGTGAGGGTGAGTGCGGCTGAGTGTGGGTGTGGGAGAGTGTGGGTGACTGTGGGTGAGAGTGGGTGTGGGTGTGGGTGAGGGTGGGTGTGGGTGATGGTGGGTGCGGGTGAGTGTAGGTGAGTGTGGATGTGGGTGAGTGTGGGTGAGGGAGAGTGTGGGTGTGGTTGTGGGTGAATGTGGGTGTGGGTGTACGTGAGTGTGGGTGTGGGTGTGGGTGAATGTGCGTGAGTGTGGGTGAGTGTGGGTGTGGGTGAGTGTGGGTGAGTGTGGGTGTGAGAGTGGGTGAATGTGGGTGAGTGTGGGTGAGGGTGAGTGTGGGTGAGGGTGAGTGTGGTGGTGGGTGAGTGTGGGTGAGGGTGTGGGTGTGGGTGAGTGTTGTTGAGTCTGGGTGAGGGTGTGTGTGAGTGTGGGTGAGTGTGGGTGAGGGTGAGTGTGGGTGAGGGTAAGTGTGGGTGAGTGTGGGTGAATGTGGGTGAGTGTGGGTGAGGGTGAGTGTGGGTGAGGGTGAATGTGGGTGCGGGTGAGTGTGGGTGAGTGTGGGTGTGGGTGAATGTGGGTGACTGTGGGTGAATGTAGGTAAGAGTGGGTGAGTGTGGGTGTGGGTGTGGGTGAGTGTGGGTGAATGTGTGTGAGGGTGAGTGTGGCTGTGGGTGAGTTTGGGTGTGGGTGAGTGAGGGTGAGTGTGGGTGCGGGTGTGGGTGAGTGTGGGTGAGTGTGGGTGAGGGTGTGGGTGAGTGTGGGTGAGTTTGGGTGAGTGTGGGTGAGGGTGAGTGTGGGTGAGGGTGAGTCTGAATGTGGGTGAGTGTGGGTGAATGTGGGTGAGTGTGGGTGAGGGTGAGTGTGGCTGTGGGTGAGTGTGGGTGTGGGTGAGTGAGGGTGAGTGTGGGTGCGGGTGTGGGTGAGTGTGGGTGAGTGAGTGTGAGGATGAGTGTGTCTGTGGGTGAGTGTGGGTGAGTGTGGGTGAGGATGAGGGTGTGGGTGAGTGTGGGTGAGTGTGGGTGAGAGTGTGGGTGAGTGTGGGTGAGTGTGGGTGAGGGTGGGTGAGGGTGAGGGTGAGTGTGGGTGTGGGTGAGTGTGGGTGAGGGTGTGGGTGAGTGTGGGTGAGGGTGTGGGTGAGTGTGGGTGAGTGTGGGTGAGGGTGGGTGAGGGTGAGTGTGGATGAGGGTGAGTCTGAATGTGGGTGAGTGTGTGTGCGGATGTGTGGGTGTGGGTGTGGGTGTGAGTGAGGGTGAGTGTGGGTGTGGGTGAATGTGGGTGAGGGTGAGTGTGGGTGAGGGTGAGTGTGTGTGTGGGTGAGTGTGGGTGTGGGTTAGTGTGGGTGTGGGTGAGTGTGGGTGAGTGTGGGTGAGTGTGGGTGAGAGTTTGGGTCAGCGTGGGTGAGGGTGAGTGTGGATGTGGGTGAGTGTTGGTGAGGGTGAGTGTGGGTGTGGGTGAGTGTGGGTGAGGGTGTGGGTGAGTGTTGTTGAGTGTGGGTGAGGGTGTGTGTGAGTGTGGGTGAGTGTGGGTGAGGGTGAGTGTGGGTGAGGGTAAGTGTGGGTGAGTGTGGGTGAATGTGGGTGAGTGTGGGTGAGGGTGAGTGTGGGTGAGTGTGGGTGAGTGTGGGTGAGGGAGAGTGTGGATGTGGGTGAGTGTGGGTGAGTGTGGGTGTGGGTGAGTGTGGGTGTGGGTGAGGGTGAGTGTGGGTGTGGGTGAGGATGAGTGTGGGTGAGTCTGGGTGAGTGTGGGTGAGAGTGTGGGTGAGTGAGGATGTGGGTGAGTGTGGGTGAGGGTGAGTGTGGGTGCAGGTGAGTGTGGGTGCGGGTGAGTGTAGGTGCGGGTGACTGTGGGTGACTGTGGGTGTGGGTGTGGGTGTGGGTGAGTCTGAATGTGGGTGAGTGTGGGTGAATGTGGGTGAGTGTGGGTGAGGGTGAGTGTGGCTGTGGGTGAGTGTGGTTGTTGGTGAGTGAGGGTGAGTGTGGGTGCGGGTGTGGGTGAGTGTGGGTGAGTGTGTGTGAGGGTGAGTGTGTCTGTGGGTGAGTGTGGGTGAGGATGAGGGTGTGGGTGAGTGTGGGTGAGGATGAGTGTGGGTGAGGGTGAGTGTGTGTGTGGGTGAGTGTGTGTGTGGGTGAGTGTGGGTGTGGGTGAGTGTGGGTGTGGGTGAGTGTGGGTGAGTGTGGGTGAGAGTTTGGGTCAGCGTGGGTGAGGGTAGGTGTGGGTGTGGGTGAGTGTAGGTGAGGGTGGGTGTGGGTGTGGGCGACGGTGGGTGCGTGTGGGTGTGGGTGAGTGTCGGTGAGTGTGGGTGTGGTTCAGGGTGGGTGCGGGTGAGTGTGGGTGTGGGTGAGTGTGGGTGTGGGTGTGGGTGAGGGTGGGTGTGGGTGAGGGTGGGTGCGGGTGAGTGTGGGTGAGTGTTGGGATGGGTGAGTGTGGGTGAATGTGGGTGAGTGTGGGTGTGGGTGAGTGTGGGTGTGGGTGTGGGTGAATGTGCGTGAGTGTGGGTGTGGGTGAGTGTGGGTGAGTGTGGGTGTGAGTGTGGGTGAGTGTGGATGCGGGTGAGTGTGGGTGAGGGAGAGTGTGGGTGCGGGTGTGGGTGAGTGTGGGTGTATGTGGGTGAGTGTGGGTGTGGGTGAGTATGGGTGTGGGTGAGGGTGAGTGTGGGTGAGGGTGAGTGTGGGTGAGTGTGGGTGAGGGTGAGTGTGGATGTGGGTGAGTGTGTGTGAGTGTGGGTGAGAGTGTGGGTGAGTGTGGATGTGGGTGAGTGTGGGTGAGTGTGGATGTGGGTGAGTGTGGGTGAGTGTGGGTGAGTGTGGATGTGGGTGAGTGTGGGTGAGTGTGGGTGAGTGTGGATGTGGGTGAGTGTGGGTGAGTGTGGGTGAGAGTGCGGGTGAATGTAGGTGCGGGTGAGTGTGGGTGAGTGTGTGTGTGGGTGTGGGTGGGTGTGGGTGAGTGTGGGTGTGGGTGAGTGTGGGTGAGTGTGGGTGAGTGTGGATGCGGGTGAGTGTGGGTGAGGGAGAGTGTGGGTGCGGGTGTGGGTGAGTGTGGGTGTGGGTGAGTGTGGGTGCGGATGAGTGTGGGTGAGTGTGGGTGAGGGTGAGTGCGGCTGAGTGTGGGTGAGGGTGAGGGTGGGTACGGGTGAGATTGGGTGTGAGTGAGAGTGGGTGTGTGTGTGGGTTAGTGTGGATGTGGGTGAGTGTGGGTGAGTGTGGATGTGGGTGAGTGTGGGTGAGTGTGGGTGAGTGTGGATGTGGGTGAGTGTGGGTGAGTGTGGGTGAGTGTGGATGTGGGTGAGTGTGGGTGAGTGTGGGTGAGAGTGCGGGTGAATGTAGGTGCGGGTGAGTGTGGGTGAGTGTGTGTGTGGGTGTGGGTGGGTGTGGGTGAGTGTGGGTGTGGGTGAGTGTGGGTGAGTGTGGGTGAGTGTGGATGCGGGTGAGTGTGGGTGAGGGAGAGTGTGGGTGCGGGTGTGGGTGAGTGTGGGTGTGGGTGAGTGTGGGTGCGGATGAGTGTGGGTGAGTGTGGGTGAGGGTGAGTGCGGCTGAGTGTGGGTGAGGGTGAGGGTGGGTGCTGGTGAGTTTGGGATTGAGTGAGAGTGGGTGTGGGTGAGGGTGGGTGTGGGTGATGGTCGGTGCGGGTGAGTGTAGGCGAGTGTGGGTGAGGGAGAGTGTGGTTGTGGTTGTGGGTGAATGTGGGTATGGGTGTACGTGAGTGTTGGTGTGGGTGTGGGTGAATGTGCGTGAGTGTGGGTGAGTGTGGGTGTGGGTGAGTGTGGGTGAGTGTGGGTGTGAGAGTGGGTGAATGTGGTTGAGTGTGGGTGAGGGTGAGTGTGGGTGTGGGTGAGTGTGGGTGTGGGTGAGTGTGGGTGAGGGTGTGGGTGAGTGTTGTTGAGTGTGGGTGAGGGTGTGTGTGAGTGTGGGTGAGTGTGGGTGAGGGTGAGTGTGGGTGAGGGTAAGTGTGGGTGAGTGTGGGTGAATGTGGGTGAGTGTGGGTGAGGGTGAGTGTGGGTGAGTGTGGGTGAGTGTGGGTGAGGGATAGTGTGGATGTGGGTGATTGTGGGTGAGTGTGGGTGTGGGTGAGTGTGGGTGTGGGTGAGGGTGAGTGTGGGTGTGGGTGAGGATGAGTGTGGGTGAGTCTGGGTGAGTGTTGGTGAGAGTGTGGGTGAGTGAGGATGTGGGTGAGTGTGGGTGTGGGTGAGTGTGGGTGCGGGTGAGTGTAGGTGCGGGTGAGTGTGGGTGAGTGTGGGTGTGGGTGTGTGTGTGGGTGAGTCTGAATGTGGGTGAGTGTGGGTGAATGTGGGTGAGTGTGGGTGAGGGTGAGTGTGGCTGTGGGTGAGTGTGGGTGTTGGTGAGTGAGGGTGAGTGTGGGTGCAGGTGTGGGTGAGTGTGGGTGAGTGTGTGTGAGGGTGAGTGTGTCTGTGGGTGAGTGTGGGTGAGGATGAGGGTGTGGGTGAGTGTGGGTGAGGGTGAGTGTGGGTGAGGGTGAGTGTGTGTGTGGGTGAGTGTGGGTGTGGGTGAATGTGGGTGAGGGTGAGTGTGGGTGAGGGTGAGTGTGGCTGTGGGTGAGTGTGGGTGTTGGTGAGTGAGGGTGAGTGTGGGTGCGGGTGTGGGTGAGTGTGGGTGAGTGTGTGTGAGGGTGAGTGTGTCTGTGGGTGAGTGTGGGTGAGGATGAGGGTGTGGGTGAGTGTGGGTGAGGGTGAGTGTGGGTGAGGGTGAGTGTGTGAGTGGGTGAGTGTGGGTGTGGGTGAATGTGGGTGAGGGTGAGTGTGGGTGAGTGTGGGTGAGTGTGGGTGTGGGTGAGTGTGGGTGAGTGTGGGTGTGGGTGTGGGTGAGTGTGGGTGTGGGTGAAGTTGTGGGTGAGTGTGGGTGAGTGTGGGTGTGTGTGAGTGTGAGTGTGGGTGAGTGTGCGTGTCGGTGAGTGTGGGTGAGTGTGGGTGAGTATTAGTGTGGGTGAGTGTGGGTGTGGCTGAGTGTGGATGTGGGTGAGGGTGAGGGTGAGTGTGGGTGTGGGTGTGGGAGAGTGTGGGTGAGTGTGGGTGTGGGTGAGTGTGGGTGAGGGTGAGTGTGGGTGATTGTGGGGGCGGGTGAGAGTGAGGGTGAGTATGGGTGTGGGTGGGGTGTGGCTGAGTGTGGATGTGGGTGAGTGTGGGTGAGGGAGAGTGAGGGTGCGGGTGAGTGTGGTTGCGGGTGAGTGTGGGTGACTGTGGGTGTGGGTGAGTGTGTGTGAGTGTGGGTGAGTGTGGGTGAGTGTGGGTGTGGGTGAATGTGGGTGGGGGTGAGTGTGGGTGAGTGTGGTTGAGTGTGGGTGTGGGTTAGTGTGGGTGAGTGTGGGTGTGGGTGTGGGTGAGTGTGGGTGTGGGTGAGGTTGTGGGTGAGTGTGGGTGAGTGTGGGTGTGTGTGAGTGTGAGTGTGGGTGAGTGTGGGTGTGGGTGAGTGTGGGTGAGTGTGGGTGAGTCTTAGTGTGGGTGTGTAGGTGTGTCTGAGTGTGGATGTGGGTGAGGGTGAGGGTGAGTGTGGGTGTGGGTGTGGGAGAGTGTGGGTGAGGGTGAGTGTGGGTGCGGGTGAGTGTGGGTGAGGGTGACTGTGGGCGAGGGTGAGTGTGGGTGAGGGTGGGTGTGGGTGAGTGTGGGTGAGGGTGAGTGTGGATGTGGGTGAGTGTGGGAGAGTCTGGGTGTGGGTGAGTGTGGGTGTGGGTGAGTGTGGATCTGGATTAGTTGGGTGAGTGTGGGTGAGTGTGGGTGAGGGTGAGTGTGGATGTGGGTGAGTGTGGGTGAGTGTGGGTGGGTGTGGGTGTTGGTTAGGGTGAGTGTGGGTGTGGGTGAGGGTGAGTGTGGGTGAGTGTGGGTGAGGGTGAGTGTGTATGTGGGTGAGTGTGGGTGAGTGTGGGTGAGAGTGTGGGTGAGTGTGGATGTGGCTGAGTGTGGGTGGGTGTGGGTGAGAGTGTGGGTGAGTGTGGGTGAGGGTGAGTGTGGATGTGGGTGAGTGTGGGTGAGGGTGAGTGTGGATGCGGTTGAGTGTGGGTGCGGGTGAGTGTAGGTGCGGGTGAGTGTGGGTGAGTGTGGGTGTGGGTGGGTGTGGGTGAGTGTGGGTGAGTGTGGGTGTGGGTGAGTGGGGTTGAGGGTGAGTGTGGGTGAGGGTGAATGTGGATGTGGGTGATTGTGGGTGTGGGCGAGTGTGGGTGAGTATGGGTGAGGGTTTGTGGGTGAGTGTGGGTTTGGGTGAGTGTGGGTGTGTGGGTGAGGGTGAGTGGGTGAGTGTGAGTGTGGGGGAGGGTGAGTGTGGGTGTGGGTGTGTGTGAGTGTGGGTGAGTGTGGGTGCGGGTGAGTGTGGCTGTGGGTGAGTGTGGGTGAGTGTGGGTGTGGGTGAGTGTGGGTGAGGGTGAGTGAGGGTGCGGGTGAGTGTGTTTGCGGGTGAGTGTGGGTGAGGGAGAGTGTGGGTGCGGGTGTGGGTGAGTGCGGGTGTGGGTGAGTGTGGGTGTGGCTGAGTGTGGGTGCGGGTGAGTGTGGGTGAGAGTGGGTGCGGGTGAGTGTGGGTGAGTGTGGGTGTGGGTGATTGTGGGTGTGGGTGTGGGTGAGGTTGGGTGAGTGTGGGTGTGGGTGTGGGTGAGGGAGGGTGAGTGTGGGTGCGGGTGAGTGTGGGTGCGTGTGAGTGTAGGTGCGGATGAGTGTGGGTGAGTGTGGGTGAGTGTGGGTGTGGGTGTGGGTGGGTGTGGTGAGTGTGGGTGAGTGTGGGTGTGGGTGAGTGTGGGTGCGGGTCAGTGTGGGTGAGTGTGGGTGTGGATGTGGGTGAGGAAGGGTGTGACTGAGTGTGGGTGTGGGTGAGAGTGTGTGTGGGTGTGGGTGAGGGTGAGTGTAGGTGAGTGTGGGTGTGGGTGTGGGTGAGTGTGGTTGAGTGTGTGTGAGTGTGGGTGAGTGTGGATGTGGGTGAGTGTGGGTGAGTGTCGGTGTGGGTGAGTGTGGGTGTGGGTGAGTGTGGGTGAGTGTGGGTGAGGGTGAGTGTGGGAGAGTGTGGGTGTGGGTGATTGTGGGTGTGTGGTTGTGGGTGATTGTGGGTGTGGGTGAGTGTGGGTGTGGGTGTGGGTGTGGGTGACTGTGGGTTAGTGTGGGCGTGGGTGAGTGTGGGTGAGTGTGGGTGAGTGTGGTTGAGTCTTAGTGTTGATGTGTGTGGGTGTGGCTGAGTGTGGATGTGGGTGAGGGTGAGGGTGAGTGTGTGTGAGTGTGGGTGAGGCTGAGTGTGGGTGAGAGTGGGTGTGATTGAGTGTGGGTGCGGGTGAAGCTGAGTGTGGGTGAGTGTGGCTATGGGTGAGTGTGGGTGCGGGTGAGTGTGGGTGTGTTTGAATGCGGGTGAGTGTGAGTGTGGGTGAGGGTAGGTGTGGGTGAGTGTGGGTGAGGGTGAGTGTGGGAGAGTGTGGGTGAGGGAGACTGTGGGTGAGGGAGAGTGTGTGTTTGGGTGTGGGTGAGTGCAGGTGAGGGTGAGTGTGGGTGCAGGTGAGTGTGGGCACGGGTGAGTGTGGGTGAGGGTGAGTGTGGGTGAGTGTGGGTGAGGGTGAGTGTGGGTGAGTGTGGGTGAAGGTGAGTGTGGATGTGGGTGAGTGTGAGTGAGTGTGGGTGTGGGTGAGTGTGGGTGTGGGTGTGGGTGAGTGTGGGTGAGTGTGGGTGTGGGTGAGTGTGGGTGAGTGTGGGTGAGGGTGACTGAGGGTGAGTGTGGGTGTGGGTGAGTGTGGGTGAGGGTGAGTGTGGGTGAGTGTGGGTGAAGGTGAGTGTGGATGTGGGTGAGTGTGGGTGTGGTTGAGTGTGGGTGAGTGTGGGTGAGGGTGAGTGTGGGTGTGGGTGAGTGTGGGTGTGGGTGAGTGTGGGTTTGGGTGTGGGTGAGTGTGGGTGCGGGTGAGTGTCGGTGAGGGAGAGTGTGGGTGCGGGTGTGAGTGAGTGCGGGTGTGAGTGAGTGTGGGTGTGGCTGACTTTGGGTGCGGGTGAGTGTGGGTGAGAGTGGGTGCGGGTGAGTGTGGGTGAGTGTGGGTGTGGGTGTGGGTGAGGTTGGGTTAGTGTGGGTGTGGGTGTGGGTGAGGGAGGGTGCGACTGAGTGTGGGTGTGGAAGAGTGTGGGTGAGTGTGGGTGAGTGTGGGTGTGGGTGAGGGTGGGTGCGGGTGAGTTTGGGTGTGGGTGAGAGTGGGTGTGGGTGTGGGTGAGGGTGAGTGTAGGTGAGTGTGGGTGTGGGTGAGTGTGGGTGATGGTGAGTGTGGGTGTGGTTGTGGGTGAGTGTGGGTGTACGTGAGTGTGGGTGTGGGTGTGGGTGAATGTGCGTGAGTGTGGGTGACGGTGAGTGTGGGTGAGGGTGAGTGTGGGTGTGGGTGAGTGTGGGTGAGGGTGTGGGTGAGTGTGGGTGAGTGTGGGTGAGGGTGTGGGTGAGTGTGGGTGAGTGTGGGTGAGGGTGGGTGAGGGTGAGTGTGAATGTGGGTGAGTGTGGGTGAATGTGGGTGAGTGTGGGTGAGGGTGAGTGTGGGTGAGGGTGAATGTGGGTGAGTGTGGGTGAGTGTGGGTAAGTGTGGGTGAGTGTGTGTGAGGGTGTGTGTGGCTGTGCGTGAGTGTGGGTGAGTGTGGGTGTGGGTGAGTGTGGGTGTGGGTGTGGGTGAGTGTGGGTGTGGGTGAGTGTGGGTGTGGGTGTGGATGTGGGTGAGTGTGGGTGAGTGTGTGTGAGGGTGTGTGTGGCTGTGGGTGAGTGTGGGTGAGTATGGGAGTGGGTGAGTGTGGTTGCGGATGAGTGTGGGTGAGTGTGGGTGAGGGTGAGTGTGGGTGCGGGTGAGTGTGGGTGTGGGTGAGTGTGGGTGTGGGTGAGTGTGGGTGAGGGTGAGTGTGGGTGTGGGTGAGTGTGGGTGTGGGTGAGTGTGGGTGAGTGTGGGTGAGGGTGAGTGTGGGTGTGGGTGAGTGTGGGTGTGGGTGAGTGTGGGTGAGTGTGGGTGAGTGTGGGTTTGGGTGAGGGTGAGTGAGTGTGGGTGTGGGTGAGTGTGGGTGTGGGTGTGGGTTGGGGTGAGTGTGGGTGTGGGTGAGTGTGCGTGAGGGTGAGTGTTAGTGATTCTGGGTGAGTGTGGGTGTGGGTGTGGCTGTGGGTGGGTGAGTGTGGGTGTGGGTGTGGGTGATGGTGGGTGCGGGTGAGTGTGGGTGTGGGAGAGTGTGGGTGAGTTTGGGTGAGTGTGGGTGTGGGTGAGGGTGGGTGCGGATGAGTGTGGGTGTGGGTGAGTGTGGGTGTGGGTGTGGGTGAGGGTGGGTGTGGGTGAGGGTGGGTGCGGGTGAGTGTGGGTGAGGGTGGGGGTGGGTGAGTGTGGGTGAGTGTGGGTGAGTGTGGGTGTGGGTGAGTGTGAGGGTGTGGGTGAGTGTGGGTGAGTGTGGGTGTGGGTCAGTGTGAGTGTGGGTGTGGGTGAATGTGCGTGAGTGTGGGTGAGTGTGGGTGTGGGTGAGTGTGGGTGAGTGTGGGTGTGAGTGTGGGTGAATGTTGGTGAGTGTGGGTGAGGGTGAGTGTGGATGAGGCTGAGTGTGGGTGAGTGTGGGTGAGGGTGAGTGTGGATGTGGGTGGGAGTGGGTGAGTGTGGGTGTGGGTGAGTGTGGGTGTGGGTGCGTGTGGGTGTGGGTGAGGGTGAGTGTGGGTGTGGGTGAGGTTGAGTGTGGGTGAGTGTGGGTGAGGGTGAGTGTGGATGTGGGTGAGTGTGGGTGAGTGTGGGTGTGAGTGTGGGTGAGTGTGGGTTTGGGTGAGGGTGGGTGAGTGTGGGAGTGGGTGAGTGTGGGTGAGGGTTAGTGTGGGTGAGGGTGAGTGTGGGTGTGGGTGAGTGTGGGTGTGGGTGAGTGTGGGTGTGGTTGAGTGTGGGTGAGTGTGGGTGAGGGTGAGTGTGGGTGTGGGTGAGTGTGGGTGTGGGTGAGTGTGGGTTTGGGTGTGGGTGAGTGTGGGTGCGGGTGAGTGTCGGTGAGGGAGAGTGTGGGTGCGGGTGTGAGTGAGTGCGGGTGTGAGTGAGTGTGGGTGTGGCTGACTTTGGGTGCGGGTGAGTGTGGGTGAGAGTGGGTGCGGGTGAGTGTGGGTGAGTGTGGGTGTGGGTGTGGGTGAGGTTGGGTTAGTGTGGGTGTGGGTGTGGGTGAGGGAGGGTGCGACTGAGTGTGGGTGTGGAAGAGTGTGGGTGAGTGTGGGTGAGTGTGGGTGTGGGTGAGGGTGGGTGCGGGTGAGTTTGGGTGTGGGTGAGAGTGGGTGTGGGTGTGGGTGAGGGTGAGTGTAGGTGAGTGTGGGTGTGGGTGAGTGTGGGTGATGGTGAGTGTGGGTGTGGTTGTGGGTGAGTGTGGGTGTACGTGAGTGTGGGTGTGGGTGTGGGTGAATGTGCGTGAGTGTGGGTGACGGTGAGTGTGGGTGAGGGTGAGTGTGGGTGTGGGTGAGTGTGGGTGAGGGTGTGGGTGAGTGTGGGTGAGTGTGGGTGAGGGTGTGGGTGAGTGTGGGTGAGTGTGGGTGAGGGTGGGTGAGGGTGAGTGTGAATGTGGGTGAGTGTGGGTGAATGTGGGTGAGTGTGGGTGAGGGTGAGTGTGGGTGAGGGTGAATGTGGGTGAGTGTGGGTGAGTGTGGGTAAGTGTGGGTGAGTGTGTGTGAGGGTGTGTGTGGCTGTGCGTGAGTGTGGGTGAGTGTGGGTGTGGGTGAGTGTGGGTGTGGGTGTGGGTGAGTGTGGGTGTGGGTGAGTGTGGGTGTGGGTGTGGATGTGGGTGAGTGTGGGTGAGTGTGTGTGAGGGTGTGTGTGGCTGTGGGTGAGTGTGGGTGAGTATGGGAGTGGGTGAGTGTGGTTGCGGATGAGTGTGGGTGAGTGTGGGTGAGGGTGAGTGTGGGTGCGGGTGAGTGTGGGTGTGGGTGAGTGTGGGTGTGGGTGAGTGTGGGTGAGGGTGAGTGTGGGTGTGGGTGAGTGTGGGTGTGGGTGAGTGTGGGTGAGTGTGGGTGAGGGTGAGTGTGGGTTTGGGTGAGGGTGAGTGAGTGTGGGTGTGGGTGAGTGTGGGTGTGGGTGTGGGTTGGGGTGAGTGTGGGTGTGGGTGAGTGTGCGTGAGGGTGAGTGTTAGTGATTCTGGGTGAGTGTGGGTGTGGGTGTGGCTGTGGGTGGGTGAGTGTGGGTGTGGGTGTGGGTGATGGTGGGTGCGGGTGAGTGTGGGTGTGGGAGAGTGTGGGTGAGTTTGGGTGAGTGTGGGTGTGGGTGAGGGTGGGTGCGGATGAGTGTGGGTGTGGGTGAGTGTGGGTGTGGGTGTGGGTGAGGGTGGGTGTGGGTGAGGGTGGGTGCGGGTGAGTGTGGGTGAGGGTGGGGGTGGGTGAGTGTGGGTGAGTGTGGGTGAGTGTGGGTGTGGGTGAGTGTGAGGGTGTGGGTGAGTGTGGGTGAGTGTGGGTGTGGGTCAGTGTGAGTGTGGGTGTGGGTGAATGTGCGTGAGTGTGGGTGAGTGTGGGTGTGGGTGAGTGTGGGTGAGTGTGGGTGTGAGTGTGGGTGAATGTTGGTGAGTGTGGGTGAGGGTGAGTGTGGATGAGGCTGAGTGTGGGTGAGTGTGGGTGAGGGTGAGTGTGGATGTGGGTGGGAGTGGGTGAGTGTGGGTGTGGGTGAGTGTGGGTGTGGGTGCGTGTGGGTGTGGGTGAGGGTGAGTGTGGGTGTGGGTGAGGTTGAGTGTGGGTGAGTGTGGGTGAGGGTGAGTGTGGATGTGGGTGAGTGTGGGTGAGTGTGGGTGTGAGTGTGGGTGAGTGTGGGTTTGGGTGAGGGTGAGTGAGTGTGGGTGTGGGTGAGTGTGGGTGTGGGTGTGGGTTGGGGTGAGTGTGGGTGTGGGTGAGTGTGCGTGAGGGTGAGTGTTAGTGATTCTGGGTGAGTGTGGGTGTGGGTGTGGCTGTGGGTGGGTGAGTGTGGGTGTGGGTGTGGGTGATGGTGGGTGCGGGTGAGTGTGGGTGTGGGAGAGTGTGGGTGAGTTTGGGTGAGTGTGGGTGTGGGTGAGGGTGGGTGCGGATGAGTGTGGGTGTGGGTGAGTGTGGGTGTGGGTGTGGGTGAGGGTGGGTGTGGGTGAGGGTGGGTGCGGGTGAGTGTGGGTGAGGGTGGGGGTGGGTGAGTGTGGGTGAGTGTGGGTGAGTGTGGGTGTGGGTGAGTGTGAGGGTGTGGGTGAGTGTGGGTGAGTGTGGGTGTGGGTCAGTGTGAGTGTGGGTGTGGGTGAATGTGCGTGAGTGTGGGTGAGTGTGGGTGTGGGTGAGTGTGGGTGAGTGTGGGTGTGAGTGTGGGTGAATGTTGGTGAGTGTGGGTGAGGGTGAGTGTGGATGAGGCTGAGTGTGGGTGAGTGTGGGTGAGGGTGAGTGTGGATGTGGGTGGGAGTGGGTGAGTGTGGGTGTGGGTGAGTGTGGGTGTGGGTGCGTGTGGGTGTGGGTGAGGGTGAGTGTGGGTGTGGGTGAGGTTGAGTGTGGGTGAGTGTGGGTGAGGGTGAGTGTGGATGTGGGTGAGTGTGGGTGAGTGTGGGTGTGAGTGGTGTGGGTGAGTGTGGGTGAGGGAGAGTGAGTGTGAGTGTGGGTGAGAGTGTGGGTGAGTACGGATGTGGGTGAGTGTGGGTGAGTGTGGGTGAGAGTGTGGGTGAGTGTGGATGTGGGTGAGTGTGGGTGAGGGTGAGTGTGGGTGCGGGTGAGTGTGGGTGCGGGTGAATGTAGGTGCGGGTGAGTGTGGGTGAGTGTGGGTGTGGGTGTGGGTGGGTGTGGGTGAGAGTGGGTGTGTGTGGTGTGGGTGAGTGTGGGTGAGGGAGAGTGTGGGTGCGGGTGTGGGTGAGTGTGGGTGTGGGTGAGTGTGGGTGAGTGTGGGTGTGGGTGAGTGTGGGTGCGGGTGAGTGTGGGTGAGTGTGGGTGTGGGTGATTGTGGGTGTGGGTGAGGGTGAGTGCGGCTGAGTGTGGGTGTGGGAGAGTGTGGGTGACTGTGGGTGAGAGTGGGTGTGGGTGTGGGTGAGGGTGGGTGTGGGTGATGGTGGGTGCGGGTGAGTGTAGGTGAGTGTGGATGTGGGTGAGTGTGGGTGAGGGAGAGTGTGGGTGTGGTTGTGGGTGAATGTGGGTGTGGGTGTACGTGAGTGTGGGTGTGGGTGTGGGTGAATGTGCGTGAGTGTGGGTGAGTGTGGGTGTGGGTGAGTGTGGGTGAGTGTGGGTGTGAGAGTGGGTGAATGTGGGTGAGTGTGGGTGAGGGTGAGTGTGGGTGAGGGTGAGTGTGGTGGTGGGTGAGTGTGGGTGAGGGTGTGGGTGTGGGTGAGTGTTGTTGAGTCTGGGTGAGGGTGTGTGTGAGTGTGGGTGAGTGTGGGTGAGGGTGAGTGTGGGTGAGGGTAAGTGTGGGTGAGTGTGGGTGAATGTGGGTGAGTGTGGGTGAGGGTGAGTGTGGGTGAGGGTGAATGTGGGTGCGGGTGAGTGTGGGTGAGTGTGGGTGTGGGTGAATGTGGGTGACTGTGGGTGAATGTAGGTAAGAGTGGGTGAGTGTGGGTGTGGGTGTGGGTGAGTGTGGGTGAATGTGTGTGAGGGTGAGTGTGGCTGTGGGTGAGTTTGGGTGTGGGTGAGTGAGGGTGAGTGTGGGTGCGGGTGTGGGTGAGTGTGGGTGAGTGTGGGTGAGGGTGTGGGTGAGTGTGGGTGAGTTTGGGTGAGTGTGGGTGAGGGTGAGTGTGGGTGAGGGTGAGTCTGAATGTGGGTGAGTGTGGGTGAATGTGGGTGAGTGTGGGTGAGGGTGAGTGTGGCTGTGGGTGAGTGTGGGTGTGGGTGAGTGAGGGTGAGTGTGGGTGCGGGTGTGGGTGAGTGTGGGTGAGTGAGTGTGAGGATGAGTGTGTCTGTGGGTGAGTGTGGGTGAGTGTGGGTGAGGATGAGGGTGTGGGTGAGTGTGGGTGAGTGTGGGTGAGAGTGTGGGTGAGTGTGGGTGAGTGTGGGTGAGGGTGGGTGAGGGTGAGGGTGAGTGTGGGTGTGGGTGAGTGTGGGTGAGGGTGTGGGTGAGTGTGGGTGAGGGTGTGGGTGAGTGTGGGTGAGTGTGGGTGAGGGTGGGTGAGGGTGAGTGTGGATGAGGGTGAGTCTGAATGTGGGTGAGTGTGTGTGCGGATGTGTGGGTGTGGGTGTGGGTGTGAGTGAGGGTGAGTGTGGGTGTGGGTGAATGTGGGTGAGGGTGAGTGTGGGTGAGTGTGGGTGTGGGTGTGGGTGAATGTGGGTGAGTGTGGGTGGAGTGTGGGTAAGTGTGGGTGAGTGTGGGTGTGGGTGTGTCTGTGGGTGAGTGTGGGTGAGTGTGTGTGAGGGTGTGTGTGGCTGTGGGTGAGTGTGGGTGTGGGTGTGAGGGTGAGTGTGGGTGTGGGTGTGGGTGAGTGTGGGTGAGTGTATGTGAGGGTGAGTGTGGCTGTGGGTGAGTGTGGGTGAGTGTGGGTGAGGGTGTGGGTGAGTCTGGGTGTGGGTGAGTGTGGGTGAGTGTGGGTGTGGGTGTGGGTGAGTGTGGGTGAATGTGGGTGAGTGTGTGTGAGTGTGTGTGTGGCTGTGGGTGAGTGTGGGTGTGGGTGTGAGGGTGAGTGTGGGTGTGGGTGTGGGTGAGTGTGGGTGAGTGTATGTGAGGGTGAGTGTGGCTGTGGCTGAGTGTGGGTGAGTGTGGGTGAGGGTGTGGGTGAGTCTGGGTGTGGGTGAGTGTGGGTGAGTGTGGGTGAAGGTGAGTGTGGGTGAGGTTGAGTGTGGGTAAGGGTGAGTGTGGGTGTGGGTGAGTGTGGGTGTGGGTGAGTGTGGGTGAGTGTGGGTGAGTGTGGGTTTGGGTGAGTGTGGGTGAGGGTGAGTGTGGGTGAGTGTGGGTGAGATTGTGGGTGAGTGTGGGTGAGGGTGGGTGTGGGTGTGGGTGTAGGTGATGGTGGGTGCGGGTGAGTGTGGGTGTGGGAGAGTGTGGGTGAGTGTGGGTGAGTGTGGGTTTGGGTGAGTGTGGGTGAGTGTGGGTGTGGTTCAGGGTGGGTGCGGGTGAGTGTGGGTTTGGGTGTGGGTGAGTGTGGGTGTGGGTGAGGGTGGGTGTGGGTGAGGGTGGGTGCGGGTGATTGTGGGTGAGTGTGGGGGTGGGTGAGTGTGGGTGAGAGTGGGTGAGTGTGGGTGTGGGTGAGTGTGGGTGTGTGAGTGTGGGTGTGGGTGTGTGTGAGGGAGTGGGTGAGTGTGGATGAGTGTGGGTGTGGGTGAGTGTGGGTGTGGATGTGGGTGAATGTACGTGAGTGTGGGTGAATGTTGGTGAGTGTGGGTGAGGGTGAGTGTGGGTGAGGGTGAGTGAGGGTGAGTGTGGGTGAGGGTGAGTGTGGATGTGGGTGAGTGTGGGTGAGTGTGGGTGTGGGTGAGTGTGGGTGTGGGTGAGGGCGAGTGTGGGTGTGGGTGAGGGTGAGTGTAGATGAGGGTGAGTGTGTGTGAGTGTGGGTGAGCGTGTGGGAGGGTGTGGATGTGGGTGAGTGTGTGTGAGTGTGGGTGAGCGTGTGGGTGAGTGTGGATGTGGGTGAGTGAGGGTGAGTGTGGGTGAGAGTGTGGTTGAGTGTGGGTGAGGGTGAGTGTGGATGTGGGTGAGTGTGGGTGCGGGTGAATGTAGGTGCGGGTGAGTGTGGGTGAGTGTGGGTGAGTGTGGGTGTGGGTGTGGGTGGGTGTGGGTGTGGGTGTGGGTGGGTGTGGGTGAGTGTGGTGTGTGTGGGTGTGGGTGAGTGTGGGTGCGGATGAGTGTGGGTGAGTGTGGGTGTGGGTGTGGGTGGGTGTGGGTGTGGGTGAGTGTGGATGCGGGTGAGTGTGGGTGAGGGAGAGTGTGGGTGCGGGTGTGGGTGAGTGTGGGTGTGGGTGAGTGTGGGTGAGTGTGGGTGTGGGTGAGTGTGGGTGCGGATGAGTGTGGGTGAGTGTGGGTGAGGGTGAGTGCGGCTGAGTGTGGGTGAGGGAGAGTGTGGGTGAGTGTGGGTGTGGGTGAATGTGGGTGAGGGTGAGTGTGGGTGAGTGTGGGTGAGAGTGTGGGTGAGTGTGGTTGAGGGTGGGTGTGGGTGTGGGTGTAGGTGATGGTGGGTGCGGGTGAGTGTGGGTGTGGGAGAGTGTGGGTGAGTGTGGGTGAGTGTGGGTTTGGGAGAGTGTGGGTGAGTGTGGGTGTGGTTCAGGGTGGGTGCGGGTGAGTGTGGGTGTGGGTGTGGGTGAGTGTGGGTGTGGGTGAGGGTGGGTGTGGTTGAGGGTGGGTGCGGGTGATTGTGGGTGAGTGTGGGGGTGGGTGAGTGTGGGTGAGTGTGGGTGAGTGTGGGTGTGGGTGAGTGTGGGTGTGTGAGTGTGGGTGTGGGTGTGTGTGAGGGAGTGGGTGAGTGTGGATGAGTGTGGGTGTGGGTGAGTGTGGGTGTGGATGTGGGTGAATGTGCGTGAGTGTGGGTGAGTGTGGGTGAGTGTGGGTGTGAGTGTGGGTGAATGTTGGTGAGTGTGGGTGAGGGTGAGTGTGGGTGAGGGTGAGTGTGGGTGAGTGTGGGTGAGGGTGAGTGTGGATATGGGTGAGTGTGGGTGAGTGTGGGTGTGGGTGAGTGTGGGTGTGGGTGAAGGCGAGTGTGGGTGTGGGTGAGGGTGAGTGTAGTTGTGGGTGAGTGTGTGTGAGTGTGGGTGAGCGTGTGGGTGAGTGTGGATGTGGGTGAGTGTGTGTGAGTGTGGGTGAGCGTGTGGGTGAGTGTGGATGTGGGTGAGTGTGGGTGAGTGTGGGTGAGAGTGTGGTTGAGTGTGGGTGAGGGTGAGTGTGGATGTGGGTGAGTGTGGGTGCGGGTGAATGTAGGTGCGGGTGAGTGTGGGTGAGTGTGGGTGAGTGTGGGTGTGGGTGTGGGTGGGTGTGGGTGTGGGTGTGGGTGGGTGTGGGTGAGTGTGGGTGTGTGTGGGTGTGGGTGAGTGTGGGTGCAGATGAGTGTGGGTGAGTGTGGGTGAGGGTGAGTGCGGCTGAGTGTGGGTGAGGGAGAGTGTGGGTCAGTGTGGGTGTGGGTGTCGGTGGGTGTGGGTGTGGGTGAGTGTGGATGCGGGTGAGTGTGGGTGAGGGAGAGTGTGGGTGCGGGTGTGGGTGAGTGTGGGTGAGTGTGGGTGAGTGTGGGTGTGGGTGAGTGTGGGTGCGGATGAGTGTGGGTGAGTATGGGTGAGGGTGAGTGCGGCTGAGTGTGGGTGAGGGAGAGTGTGGGTGAGTGTGGGTGAGTGTGGGTGCGGCTGTGGGTGAGGGTGGGTGCGGGTGATGGTGGGTGCGGGTGAGTGTAGGTGAGTGTGGATGTGGGTTAGTGTGGGTGAGGGAGAGTGTGGGTGTGGTTGTGGGTGAATGTGGGTGTGGGTGTACGTGAGTGTGGGTGTGGGTGTGGGTGAATGTGCGTGAGTGTGGGTGAGTGTGGGTGTGGGTGAGTGTGGGTGAGTGTGGGTGTGAGAATGGGTGAATGTGGGTGAGTGTGGGTGAGGGTGAGTGCGGGTGAGGGTGAGTGTAGCTATGGGTGAGTGTGGGTGCGGGTGAGTTTGGGTGTGTTTGAATGCGGGTGAGTGTGAGTGTGGGTGAGGGTAGGTGTGGGTGATTGTGGGTGAGGGTGAGTGTGGGAGAGTGTGGGTGAGGGAGACTGTGGGTGAGGGAGAGTGTGTGTTTGGGTGTGGGTGAGTGTGGGTGAGTGCGGGTGAGGGTGAGTGTGGGTGCCGGTGAGTGTGGGCACGGGTGAGTGTGGGTGAGGGTGAGTGTGGGTGAGTGTGGGTGAGGGTTAGTGTGGGTGAGTGTGGGTGAAGGTGAGTGTGGATGTGGGTGAGTGTGAGTGAGTGTGGGTGTGGGTGAGTGTGGGTGTGGGTGTGGGTGAGTGTGGGTGAGTGTGGGTGTGGGTGAGTGTGGGTGAGTGTGGGTGAGGGTGACTGAGGGTGAGTGTGGGTGTGGGTGAGTGTGGGTGAGGGTGAGTGTGGGTGAGTGTGGGTGAAGGTGAGTGTGGATGTGGGTGAGTGTGTGTGAGTGTGGGTGTGGTTGAGTATGGGTGTGGTTGTGGGTGAGTGTGGGTGAGTGTGGGTGTGGGTGAGTGTGGGTGAGTGTGGGTGAGGGTGAGTGAGGGCGAGTGTGGGTGTGGGTGAGTGTGGGTGTGGGTGAGTGTGGGTGAGTGTGGGTGAGGGTGAGTGAGGGTGAGTGTGGGTGAGGGTGAGTGTGGATGTGGGTGAGGGTGAGTGTGGGTGTGTGTGGGTGCGGGTGAGTGTGGGTGTGGGTGTGGGTGAATTGCGTGAGTGTGGGTGAGTGTGGGTGTGGGGCAGTGTGGGTGAGTGTGGGTGTGAGTGTGGGTGAATGTGGGTGAGTGTGGGTGAGGGTGAGTGTGGGTGAGGGTGAGTGTGAGTGAGTGTGGGTGAGGGTGAGTGTGGATGTGGGTGAGTGTGGGTGAGTGTGGGTGTGGGTGAGTGTGGGTGTGGGTGAGGGTGAGGGTGGGTGTGGGTGAGTGTGGATGTGGGTGAGTGTGGGTGAGTGTGGGTGAGAGTGTGGGTGAGTGTGGATGTGGGTGAGTGTGGATGAGTGTGGGTGAGAGTGAGGGAGAGTGTGGATGTGGGTGAGTGTGGGTGAGGGTGAGTGTGGGTGCGGGTGAGTGTGGGTGCGGGTGAGTGTAGGTGCGGGTGAGTGTGGGTGAGTGTGGGTGAGTGTGGGTGTGGGTGTGGGTGAGGAAGGGTGGGACTGAGTGTGGGTGTGGGTGAGAGTGTGTGTGGGTGTGGGTGAGGGTGAGTGTAGGGGAGTGTGGGTGTGGGTGAGTGTGGGTGAGGGTGAGTGTCGGTGAGGGTGAGTGTGGGTGCGGGTGTGGGTGAGTGTGGGTGTACGTGAGTGTGGGTGTGGGTGTGGGTGAATGTGCGTGAGTGTGGGTGAGGGTGAGTGTGGGTGAGGGTGAGTGTGGGTGTGGGTGAGTATGGGTGACGGTGTGGGTGAGTGTGGGTGAGTGTGGGTGAGGGTGTGGGTGAGTGTGGGTGAGTGTGGGTGAGGGTGAGTGAGGGTGAGTGTGGGTGAGGGTGTGTGAATGTGGGTGAGTGTGGGTGAATGTGGGTGAGTGTGGGTGAGGGTGAGTGTGGGTGAGGGTGAATGTGGGTGAGGGTGAGTGTGGGTGAGTGTGGGTGTGGGTGTGGGTGAATGTGGGTGAGTGTGGGTGAGTGTGGGTAAGTGTGGGTGAGTGTGTGTGAGGTTGTGTGTGGCTGTGGGTGAGTGTGGGTGAGTGTGGGTGTGGGTGAGTGTGGGTGTGGGTGTGGGTGAGTGTGGGTGTGGGTGTGGGTGTGGGTGAGTGTGGGTGAGTGTGTGTGAGGGTGTGTGTGGGAGTGGGTGAGTGTGGGTGCGGATGAGTGTGGGTGAGTGTGGGTGAGGGTTAGTGTGGGTGAGGGTGAGTGTGGGTGTGGGTGAGTGTGGGTGTGGGTGAGTGTGGGTGTGGTTGAGTGTGGGTGAGTGTGGGTGAGGGTGAGTGTGGGTGTGGGTGAGTGTGGGTGTGGGTGAGTGTGGGTGAGTGTGGGTGAGTGTGGGTTTGGGTGTGGGTGAGTGTGGGTGCGGGTGAGTGTCGGTGAGGGAGAGTGTGGGTGCGGGTGTGGGTGAGTGCGGGTGTGGGTGAGTGTGGGTGTGGCTGACTTTGGGTGCGGGTGAGTGTGGGTGAGAGTGGGTGCGGGTGAGTGTGGGTGAGTGTGGGTGTGGGTGTGGGTGAGGTTGGGTTAGTGTGGGTGTGGGTGTGGGTGAGGGAGGGTGCGACTGAGTGTGGGTGTGGAAGAGTGTGGGTGAGTGTGGGTGAGTGTTGGTGTGGGTGAGTGTGGGTGAGGGTGAGTGTGGATGTGGGTGAGGGTGAGTGTGGGTGTGTGTGGGTGCGGGTGAGTGTGGGTGTGGGTGTGGGTGAATTGCGTGAGTGTGGGTGAGTGTGGGTGTGGGGCAGTGTGGGTGAGTGTGGGTGTGAGTGTGGGTGAATGTGGGTGAGTGTGGGTGAGGGTGAGTGTGGGTGAGGGTGAGTGTGAGTGAGTGTGGGTGAGGGTGAGTGTGGATGTGGGTGAGTGTGGGTGAGTGTGGGTGTGGGTGAGTGTGGGTGTGGGTGAGGGTGAGGGTGGGTGTGGGTGAGTGTGGATGTGGGTGAGTGTGGGTGAGTGTGGGTGAGAGTGTGGGTGAGTGTGGATGTGGGTGAGTGTGGATGAGTGTGGGTGAGAGTGAGGGAGAGTGTGGATGTGGGTGAGTGTGGGTGAGGGTGAGTGTGGGTGCGGGTGAGTGTGGGTGCGGGTGAGTGTAGGTGCGGGTGAGTGTGGGTGAGTGTGGGTGAGTGTGGGTGTGGGTGTGGGTGAGGAAGGGTGGGACTGAGTGTGGGTGTGGGTGAGAGTGTGTGTGGGTGTGGGTGAGGGTGAGTGTAGGGGAGTGTGGGTGTGGGTGAGTGTGGGTGAGGGTGAGTGTCGGTGAGGGTGAGTGTGGGTGCGGGTGTGGGTGAGTGTGGGTGTACGTGAGTGTGGGTGTGGGTGTGGGTGAATGTGCGTGAGTGTGGGTGAGGGTGAGTGTGGGTGAGGGTGAGTGTGGGTGTGGGTGAGTATGGGTGACGGTGTGGGTGAGTGTGGGTGAGTGTGGGTGAGGGTGTGGGTGAGTGTGGGTGAGTGTGGGTGAGGGTGAGTGAGGGTGAGTGTGGGTGAGGGTGTGTGAATGTGGGTGAGTGTGGGTGAATGTGGGTGAGTGTGGGTGAGGGTGAGTGTGGGTGAGGGTGAATGTGGGTGAGGGTGAGTGTGGGTGAGTGTGGGTGTGGGTGTGGGTGAATGTGGGTGAGTGTGGGTGAGTGTGGGTAAGTGTGGGTGAGTGTGTGTGAGGTTGTGTGTGGCTGTGGGTGAGTGTGGGTGAGTGTGGGTGTGGGTGAGTGTGGGTGTGGGTGTGGGTGAGTGTGGGTGTGGGTGTGGGTGTGGGTGAGTGTGGGTGAGTGTGTGTGAGGGTGTGTGTGGGAGTGGGTGAGTGTGGGTGCGGATGAGTGTGGGTGAGTGTGGGTGAGGGTTAGTGTGGGTGAGGGTGAGTGTGGGTGTGGGTGAGTGTGGGTGTGGGTGAGTGTGGGTGTGGTTGAGTGTGGGTGAGTGTGGGTGAGGGTGAGTGTGGGTGTGGGTGAGTGTGGGTGTGGGTGAGTGTGGGTGAGTGTGGGTGAGTGTGGGTTTGGGTGTGGGTGAGTGTGGGTGCGGGTGAGTGTCGGTGAGGGAGAGTGTGGGTGCGGGTGTGGGTGAGTGCGGGTGTGGGTGAGTGTGGGTGTGGCTGACTTTGGGTGCGGGTGAGTGTGGGTGAGAGTGGGTGCGGGTGAGTGTGGGTGAGTGTGGGTGTGGGTGTGGGTGAGGTTGGGTTAGTGTGGGTGTGGGTGTGGGTGAGGGAGGGTGCGACTGAGTGTGGGTGTGGAAGAGTGTGGGTGAGTGTGGGTGAGTGTTGGTGTGGGTGAGGGTGGGTGCGGGTGAGTTTGGGTGTGGGTGAGAGTGGGTGTGGGTGTGGGTGACGGTGAGTGTAGGTGAGTGTGGGTGTGGGTGAGTGTGGGTGAGGGTGAGTGTGTGTGTGGTTGTGGGTGAGTGTGGGTGTACGTGAGTGTGGTGTGGGTGTGGGTGAATGTGCGTGAGTGTGGGTGACGGTGAGTGTGGGTGAGGGTGAGTGTGGGTGTGGGTGAGTGTGGGTGAGGGTGTGGGTGAGTGTGGGTGAGTGTGGGTGAGGGTGTGGGTGAGTGTGGGTGAGTGTGGGTGAGGGTGGGTGAGGGTGAGTGTGGGTGAGGGTCAGTGTGAATGTGGGTGAGTGTGGGTGAATGTGGGTGAGTGTGGGTGAGGGTGAGTGTGGGTGAGGGTGAATGTGGGTGATTGTGGGTGAGTGTGGGTAAGTGTGGGTGAGTGTGTGTGAGGGTGTGTGTGGCTGTGCGTGAGTGTGGGTGAGTGTGGGTGTGGTTGAGTGTGGGTGTGGGTGTGGGTGAGTGTGGGTGTGGGTGTGGATGTGGGTGAGTGTGGGTGAGTGTGTGTGAGGGTGTGTGTGGCTGTGGGTGAGTGTGGGTGAGTGTGGGAGTGTTTGAGTGTGGGTGCGGATGAGTGTGGGTGAGTGTGGGTGAGGGTGAGTGTGGGTGAGGGTGAGTGTGGGTGTGGGTGAGTGTGGGTGTGGGTGAGTGTGGGTGAGTGTGGGTGAGGGTGAGTGTGGGTGTGGGTGAGTGTGGGTGAGTGTGGGTGAGTGTGGGTTTGGGTGAGGGTGAGTGAGTGTGGGTGTGGGTGAGTGTGGGTGTGGGTGTGGGTGAATGTGCGTGAGTGCGGGTGTGGGTGAATGTGGGTGAGTGTGGGTGAGGGTGAGTGTGGGTGTGGGTGAGTGTGCGTGAGGGTGAGTGTTAGTGATTCTGGGTGAGTGTGGGTGTGGGTATGGCTGTGGGTGGGTGAGTGTGGGTGTGGGTGTGGGTGATGGTGGGTGCGGGTGAGGGTGGGTGCGGGTGAGTGTGGGTGAGGGTGGGAGTGGGTGAGTGTGGGTGAGTGTGGGTGTGGGTGAGTGTGAGGGTGTGGGTGAGTGTGGGTGAGTGTGGGTGTGGGTGAGTGTGGGTGTGGGTGTGGGTGAATGTGCGTGAGTGTGGGTGAGTGTGGGTGTGGGTGAGTGTGGGTGAGTGTGGGTGTGAGTGTGGGTGAGGGTGAGTGTGGATGAGGCTTAGTGTGGGTGAGTGTGGGTGAGGGTGAGTGTGGATGTGGGTGGGATTGGGTGAGTGTGGGTGTGGATGAGTGTGGGTGTGGGTGAGGGTGAGTGTGGGTGTGGGTGAGGTTGAGTGTGGGTGAGTGTGGGTGAGGGTGAGTGTGGATGTGGGTGAGTGTGCATGAGTGTGGGTGAGAGTGTGGGTGAGTACGGATGTGGGTGAGTGTGGGTGAGTATGGGTGAGAGTGTGGGTGAGTGTGGATGTGGGTGAGTGTGGGTGAGGGTGAGTGTGGGTGCGGGTGAGTGTGGGTGCGGGTGAATGTAGGTGCGGGTGAGTGTGGGTGAGTGTGGGTGAGTGTGGGTGTGGGTGTGGGTGGGTGTGGGTGAGTGTGGGTGTGTGTGGTGTGGGTGAGTGTGGGTGAGGGAGAGTGTGGGTGCGGGTGTGGGTGAGTGTGGGTGTGGGTGAGTGTGGGTGAGTGTGGGTGTGGGTGAGTGTGGGTGCGGGTGAGTGTGGGTGAGTGTGGGTGTGGGTGATTGTGGGTGTGGGTGAGGGTGAGTGCGGCTGAGTGTGGGTGTGGGAGAGTGTGGGTGACTGTGGGTGAGTTTGGGTGTGGGTGTGGGAGAAGGTGGGTGCGGGTGAGTTTGGGTGTGAGTGAGAGTGGGTGTGGGTGTGCGTGAGGGTGGGTGTGGGTGATGGTGGGTGCGGGTGAGTGTAGGTGAGTGTGGATGTGGGTGAGTGTGGGTGAGGGAGAGTGTGGGTATGGTTGTGGGTGAATGTGGGTGTGGGTGTACGTGAGTGTGGGTGTGGGTGTGGGTGAATGTGCGTGAGTGTGGGTGAGTGTGGGTGTGGGTGAGTGTGGGTGAGTGTGGGTGTGAGAGTGGGTGAATGTGGGTGAGTGTGTGTGAGGGTGAGTGTGGGTGAGAGTGAGTGTGGTGGTGGGTGAGTGTGGGTGAGGGTGTGGGTGTGGGTGAGTGTTGTTGAGTCTGGGTGAGGGTGTGTGTGAGTGTGGGTGAGTGTTGGTGAGGGTGAGTGTGGGTGAGGGTAAGTGTGGGTGAGTGTGGGTGAATGTGGGTGATTGTGGGTGAGGGTGAGTGTGGGTGAGGGTGAATGTGGGTGAGGGTGAGTGTGGGTGAGTGTGGGTGTGGGTGAATGTGGGTGAGTGTGGGTGAATGTAGGTAAGAGTGGGTGAGTGTGGGTGTGGGTGTGGGTGTGGGTGAGTGTGGGTGAATGTGTGTGAGGGTGAGTGTGGCTGTGGGTGAGTTTGGGTGTGGGTGAGTGAGGGTGAGTGTGGGTGCGGGTGTGGGTGAGTGTGGGTGAGTGTGGGTGAGGGTGTGGGTGAGTGTGGGTGAGTGTGGGTGAGTGTGGGTGAGGGTGAGTGTGGGTGAGGGTGAGTCTGAATGTGGGTGAGTGTGGGTGAATGTGGGTGAGTGTGGGTGAGGGTGAGTGTGGCTGTGGGTGAGTGTGGGTGTGGGTGAGTGAGGG
The DNA here is from genome assembly GCA_026770705.1 of Isurus oxyrinchus. NCBI lineage: Eukaryota > Metazoa > Chordata > Chondrichthyes > Lamniformes > Lamnidae > Isurus > Isurus oxyrinchus. The sequence goes on from JANJGN010000014.1 coordinate 18,487,997, forward strand.
TGAGTGTGGGTGCGGGTGTGGGTGAGTGTGGGTGAGTGTGTGTGAGGATGAGTGTGTCTCTGGGTGAGTGCGGGTGAGTGTGGGTGAGGGTGGGAGTGGGTGAGTGTGGGTGAGTGTGGGTGTGGGTGAGTGTGAGGGTGTGGGTGAGTGTGGGTGAGTGTGGGTGTGGGTGAGTGTGGGTGTGGGTGTGGGTGAATGTGCGTGAGTGTGGGTGAGTGTGGGTGTGGGTGAGTGTGGGTGAGTGTGGGTGTGAGTGTGGGTGAGGGTGAGTGTGGATGAGGCTGAGTGTGGGTGAGTGTGGGTGAGGGTGAGTGTGGATGTGGGTGGGAGTGGGTGAGTGTGGGTGTGGATGAGTGTGGGTGTGGGTGAGGGTGAGTTTGGGTGTGGGTGAGGTTGAGTGTGGGTGAGTGTGGGTGAGGGTGAGTGTGGATGTGGGTGAGTGTGCATGAGTGTGGGTGAGAGTGTGGGTGAGTACGGATGTGGGTGAGTGTGGGTGAGTATGGGTGAGAATGTGGGTGAGTGTGGATGTGGGTGAGTGTGCGTGAGGGTGAGTGTGGGTGCGGGTGAGTGTGGGTGCGGGTGAATGTAGGTGCGGGTGAGTGTGGGTGAGTGTGGGTGAGTGTGGGTGTGGGTGTGGGTGGGTGTGGGTGAGTGTGGGTGTGTGTGGTGTGGGTGAGTGTGGGTGAGGGAGAGTGTGGGTGCGGGTGTGGGTGAGTGTGGGTGTGGGTGAGTGTGGGTGAGTGTGGGTGTGGGTGAGTGTGGGTGCGGGTGAGTGTGGGTGAGTGTGGGTGTGGGTGATTGTGGGTGTGGGTGAGGGTGAGTGCGGCTGAGTGTGGGTGTGGGAGATTGTGGGTGACTGTGGGTGAGTTTGGGTGTGGGTGTGGGTGAAGGTGGGTGCGGGTGAGTTTGGGTGTGAGTGAGAGTGGGTGTGGGTGTGCGTGAGGGTGGGTGTGGGTGATGGTGGGTGCGGGTGAGTGTAGGTGAGTGTGGATGTGGGTGAGTGTGGGTGAGGGAGAGTGTGGGTGTGGTTGTGGGTGAATGTGGGTGTGGGTGAGGGTGAGTGTGGGTGTGTGTGGGTGCGGGTGAGTGTGGGTGTGGGTGTGGGTGAATTGCGTGAGTGTGGGTGAGTGTGGGTGTGGGGCAGTGTGGGTGAGTGTGGGTGTGAGTGTGGGTGAATGTGGGTGAGTGTGGGTGAGGGTGAGTGTGGGTGAGGGTGAGTGTGAGTGAGTGTGGGTGAGTGTGGGTGTGGGTGAGTGTGGGTGTGGGTGAGGGTGAGGGTGGGTGTGGGTGAGTGTGGATGTGGGTGAGTGTGGGTGAGTGTGGGTGAGAGTGTGGGTGAGTGTGGATGTGGGTGAGTGTGGATGAGTGTGGGTGAGAGTGAGGGAGAGTGTGGATGTGGGTGAGTGTGGGTGAGGGTGAGTGTGGGTGCGGGTGAGTGTGGGTGCGGGTGAGTGTAGGTGCGGGTGAGTGTGGGTGAGTGTGGGTGAGTGTGGGTGTGGGTGTGGGTGAGGAAGGGTGGGACTGAGTGTGGGTGTGGGTGAGAGTGTGTGTGGGTGTGGGTGAGGGTGAGTGTAGGGGAGTGTGGGTGTGGGTGAGTGTGGGTGAGGGTGAGTGTCGGTGAGGGTGAGTGTGGGTGCGGGTGTGGGTGAGTGTGGGTGTACGTGAGTGTGGGTGTGGGTGTGGGTGAATGTGCGTGAGTGTGGGTGAGGGTGAGTGTGGGTGAGGGTGAGTGTGGGTGTGGGTGAGTATGGGTGACGGTGTGGGTGAGTGTGGGTGAGTGTGGGTGAGGGTGTGGGTGATTGTGGGTGAGTGTGGGTGAGGGTGAGTGAGGGTGAGTGTGGGTGAGGGTGTGTGAATGTGGGTGAGTGTGGGTGAATGTGGGTGAGTGTGGGTGAGGGTGAGTGTGGGTGAGGGTGAATGTGGGTGAGGGTGAGTGTGGGTGAGTGTGTGTGTGGGTGTGGGTGAATGTGGGTGAGTGTGGGTAAGTGTGGGTGAGTGTGTGTGAGGTTGTGTGTGGCTGTGGGTGAGTGTGGGTGAGTGTGGGTGTGGGTGAGTGTGGGTGTGGGTGTGGGTGAGTGTGGGTGTGGGTGTGGGTGTGGGTGAGTGTGGGTGAGTGTGTGTGAGGGTGTGTGTGGGAGTGGGTGAGTGTGGGTGCGGATGAGTGTGGGTGAGTGTGGGTGAGGGTTAGTGTGGGTGAGGGTGAGTGTGGGTGTGGGTGAGTGTGGGTGTGGGTGAGTGTGGGTGTGGTTGAGTGTGGGTGAGTGTGGGTGAGGGTGAGTGTGGGTGTGGGTTTGTGTGGGTGTGGGTGAGTGTGGGTGAGTGTGGGTGAGTGTGGGTTTGGGTGTGGGTGAGTGTGGGTGCGGGTGAGTGTCGGTGAGGGAGAGTGTGGGTGCGGGTGTGGGTGAGTGCGGGTGTGGGTGAGTGTGGGTGTGGCTGACTTTGGGTGCGGGTGAGTGTGGGTGAGAGTGGGTGCGGGTGAGTGTGGGTGAGTGTGGGTGTGGGTGTGGGTGAGGTTGGGTTAGTGTGGGTGTGGGTGTGGGTGAGGGAGGGTGCGACTGAGTGTGGGTGTGGAAGAGTGTGGGTGAGTGTGGGTGAGTGTTGGTGTGGGTGAGGGTGGGTGCGGGTGAGTTTGGGTGTGGGTGAGAGTGGGTGTGGGTGTGGGTGACGGTGAGTGTAGGTGAGTGTGGGTGTGGGTGAGTGTGGGTGAGGGTGAGTGTGTGTGTGGTTGTGGGTGAGTGTGGGTGTACGTGAGTGTGGTGTGGGTGTGGGTGAATGTGCGTGAGTGTGGGTGACGGTGAGTGTGGGTGAGGGTGAGTGTGGGTGTGGGTGAGTGTGGGTGAGGGTGTGGGTGAGTGTGGGTGAGTGTGGGTGAGGGTGTGGGTGAGTGTGGGTGAGTGTGGGTGAGGGTGGGTGAGGGTGAGTGTGGGTGAGGGTGAGTGTGAATGTGGGTGAGTGTGGGTGAATGTGGGTGAGTGTGGGTGAGGGTGAGTGTGGGTGAGGGTGAATGTGGGTGATTGTGGGTGAGTGTGGGTAAGTGTGGGTGAGTGTGTGTGAGGGTGTGTGTGGCTGTGCGTGAGTGTGGGTGAGTGTGGGTGTGGTTGAGTGTGGGTGTGGGTGTGGGTGAGTGTGGGTGTGGGTGTGGATGTGGGTGAGTGTGGGTGAGTGTGTGTGAGGGTGTGTGTGGCTGTGCGTGAGTGTGGGTGAGTGTGGGTGTGGTTGAGTGTGGGTGTGGGTGTGGGTGAGTGTGGGTGTGGGTGTGGATGTGGGTGAGTGTGGGTGAGTGTGTGTGAGGGTGTGTGTGGCTGTGGGTGAGTGTGGGTGAGTGTGGGAGTGTTTGAGTGTGGGTGCGGATGAGTGTGGGTGAGTGTGGGTGAGGGTGAGTGTGGGTGAGGGTGAGTGTGGGTGTGGGTGAGTGTGGGTGTGGGTGAGTGTGGGTGAGTGTGGGTGAGGGTGAGTGTGGGTGTGGGTGAGTGTGGGTGTGGGTGAGTGTGGGTGAGTGTGGGTGAGTGTGGGTTTGGGTGAGGGTGAGTGAGTGTGGGTGTGGGTGAGTGTGGGTGTGGGTGTGGGTGAATGTGCGTGAGTGTGGGTGTGGGTGAATGTGGGTGAGTGTGGGTGAGGGTGAGTGTGGGTGTGGGTGAGTGTGCGTGAGGGTGAGTGTTAGTGATTCTGGGTGAGTGTGGGTGTGGGTGTGGCTGTGGGTGGGTGAGTGTGGGTGTGGGTGTGGGTGATGGTGGGTGCGGGTGAGGGTGGGTGCGGGTGAGTGTGGGTGAGGGTGGGAGTGGGTGAGTGTGGGTGAGTGTGGGTGTGGGTGAGTGTGAGGGTGTGGGTGAGTGTGGGTGAGTGTGGGTGTGGGTGAGTGTGGGTGTGGGTGTGGGTGAATGTGCGTGAGTGTGGGTGAGTGTGGGTGTGGGTGAGTGTGGGTGAGTGTGGGTGTGAGTGTGGGTGAGGGTGAGTGTGGATGAGGCTGAGTGTGGGTGAGTGTGGGTGAGGGTGAGTGTGGATGTGGGTGGGAGTGGGTGAGTGTGGGTGTGGATGAGTGTGGGTGTGGGTGAGGGTGAGTGTGGGTGTGGGTGAGGTTGAGTGTGGGTGAGTGTGGGTGAGGGTGAGTGTGGATGTGGGTGAGTGTGCATGAGTGTGGGTGAGAGTGTGGGTGAGTACGGATGTGGGTGACTGTGGGTGAGTATGGGTGAGAATGTGGGTGAGTGTGGATGTGGGTGAGTGTGGGTGAGGGTGAGTGTGGGTGCGGGTGAGTGTGGGTGCGGGTGAATGTAGGTGCGGGTGAGTGTGGGTGAGTGTGGGTGAGTGTGGGTGTGGGTGTGGGTGGGTGTGGGTGAGTGTGGGTGTGTGTGGTGTGGGTGAGTGTGGGTGAGGGAGAGTGTGGGTGCGGGTGTGGGTGAGTGTGGGTGTGGGTGAGTGTGGGTGAGTGTGGGTGTGGGTGAGTGTGGGTGCGGGTGAGTGTGGGTGAGTGTGGGTGTGGGTGATTGTGGGTGTGGGTGAGGGTGAGTGCGGCTGAGTGTGGGTGTGGGAGATTGTGGGTGACTGTGGGTGAGTTTGGGTGTGGGTGTGGGTGAAGGTGGGTGCGGGTGAGTTTGGGTGTGAGTGAGAGTGGGTGTGGGTGTGCGTGAGGGTGGGTGTGGGTGATGGTGGGTGCGGGTGAGTGTAGGTGAGTGTGGATGTGGGTGAGTGTGGGTGAGGGAGAGTGTGGGTGTGGTTGTGGGTGAATGTGGGTGTGGGTGAGGGTGAGTGTGGGTGTGTGTGGGTGCGGGTGAGTGTGGGTGTGGGTGTGGGTGAATTGCGTGAGTGTGGGTGAGTGTGGGTGTGGGGCAGTGTGGGTGAGTGTGGGTGTGAGTGTGGGTGAATGTGGGTGAGTGTGGGTGAGGGTGAGTGTGGGTGAGGGTGAGTGTGAGTGAGTGTGGGTGAGGGTGAGTGTGGATGTGGGTGAGTGTGGGTGAGTGTGGGTGTGGGTGAGTGTGGGTGTGGGTGAGGGTGAGGGTGGGTGTGGGTGAGTGTGGATGTGGGTGAGTGTGGGTGAGTGTGGGTGAGAGTGTGGGTGAGTGTGGATGTGGGTGAGTGTGGATGAGTGTGGGTGAGAGTGAGGGAGAGTGTGGATGTGGGTGAGTGTGGGTGAGGGTGAGTGTGGGTGCGGGTGAGTGTGGGTGCGGGTGAGTGTAGGTGCGGGTGAGTGTGGGTGAGTGTGGGGTGAGTGTGGGTGTGGGTGTGGGTGAGGAAGGGTGGGACTGAGTGTGGGTGTGGGTGAGAGTGTGTGTGGGTGTGGGTGAGGGTGAGTGTAGGGGAGTGTGGGTGTGGGTGAGTGTGGGTGAGGGTGAGTGTCGGTGAGGGTGAGTGTGGGTGCGGGTGTGGGTGAGTGTGGGTGTACGTGAGTGTGGGTGTGGGTGTGGGTGAATGTGCGTGAGTGTGGGTGAGGGTGAGTGTGGGTGAGGGTGAGTGTGGGTGTGGGTGAGTATGGGTGACGGTGTGGGTGAGTGTGGGTGAGTGTGGGTGAGGGTGTGGGTGATTGTGGGTGAGTGTGGGTGAGGGTGAGTGAGGGTGAGTGTGGGTGAGGGTGTGTGAATGTGGGTGAGTGTGGGTGAATGTGGGTGAGTGTGGGTGAGGGTGAGTGTGGGTGAGGGTGAATGTGGGTGAGGGTGAGTGTGGGTGAGTGTGGGTGTGGGTGTGGGTGAATGTGGGTGAGTGTGGGTAAGTGTGGGTGAGTGTGTGTGAGGTTGTGTGTGGCTGTGGGTGAGTGTGGGTGAGTGTGGGTGTGGGTGAGTGTGGGTGTGGGTGTGGGTGAGTGTGGGTGTGGGTGTGGGTGTGGGTGAGTGTGGGTGAGTGTGTGTGAGGGTGTGTGTGGGAGTGGGTGAGTGTGGGTGCGGATGAGTGTGGGTGAGTGTGGGTGAGGGTTAGTGTGGGTGAGGGTGAGTGTGGGTGTGGGTGAGTGTGGGTGTGGGTGAGTGTGGGTGTGGTTGAGTGTGGGTGAGTGTGGGTGAGGGTGAGTGTGGGTGTGGGTTTGTGTGGGTGTGGGTGAGTGTGGGTGAGTGTGGGTGAGTGTGGGTTTGGGTGTGGGTGAGTGTGGGTGCGGGTGAGTGTCGGTGAGGGAGAGTGTGGGTGCGGGTGTGGGTGAGTGCGGGTGTGGGTGAGTGTGGGTGTGGCTGACTTTGGGTGCGGGTGAGTGTGGGTGAGAGTGGGTGCGGGTGAGTGTGGGTGAGTGTGGGTGTGGGTGTGGGTGAGGTTGGGTTAGTGTGGGTGTGGGTGTGGGTGAGGGAGGGTGCGACTGAGTGTGGGTGTGGAAGAGTGTGGGTGAGTGTGGGTGAGTGTTGGTGTGGGTGAGGGTGGGTGCGGGTGAGTTTGGGTGTGGGTGAGAGTGGGTGTGGGTGTGGGTGACGGTGAGTGTAGGTGAGTGTGGGTGTGGGTGAGTGTGGGTGAGGGTGAGTGTGTGTGTGGTTGTGGGTGAGTGTGGGTGTACGTGAGTGTGGTGTGGGTGTGGGTGAATGTGCGTGAGTGTGGGTGACGGTGAGTGTGGGTGAGGGTGAGTGTGGGTGTGGGTGAGTGTGGGTGAGGGTGTGGGTGAGTGTGGGTGAGTGTGGGTGAGGGTGTGGGTGAGTGTGGGTGAGTGTGGGTGAGGGTGGGTGAGGGTGAGTGTGGGTGAGGGTGAGTGTGAATGTGGGTGAGTGTGGGTGAATGTGGGTGAGTGTGGGTGAGGGTGAGTGTGGGTGAGGGTGAATGTGGGTGATTGTGGGTGAGTGTGGGTAAGTGTGGGTGAGTGTGTGTGAGGGTGTGTGTGGCTGTGCGTGAGTGTGGGTGAGTGTGGGTGTGGTTGAGTGTGGGTGTGGGTGTGGGTGAGTGTGGGTGTGGGTGTGGATGTGGGTGAGTGTGGGTGAGTGTGTGTGAGGGTGTGTGTGGCTGTGCGTGAGTGTGGGTGAGTGTGGGTGTGGTTGAGTGTGGGTGTGGGTGTGGGTGAGTGTGGGTGTGGGTGTGGATGTGGGTGAGTGTGGGTGAGTGTGTGTGAGGGTGTGTGTGGCTGTGGGTGAGTGTGGGTGAGTGTGGGAGTGTTTGAGTGTGGGTGCGGATGAGTGTGGGTGAGTGTGGGTGAGGGTGAGTGTGGGTGAGGGTGAGTGTGGGTGTGGGTGAGTGTGGGTGTGGGTGAGTGTGGGTGAGTGTGGGTGAGGGTGAGTGTGGGTGTGGGTGAGTGTGGGTGTGGGTGAGTGTGGGTGAGTGTGGGTGAGTGTGGGTTTGGGTGAGGGTGAGTGAGTGTGGGTGTGGGTGAGTGTGGGTGTGGGTGTGGGTGAATGTGCGTGAGTGTGGGTGTGGGTGAATGTGGGTGAGTGTGGGTGAGGGTGAGTGTGGGTGTGGGTGAGTGTGCGTGAGGGTGAGTGTTAGTGATTCTGGGTGAGTGTGGGTGTGGGTGTGGCTGTGGGTGGGTGAGTGTGGGTGTGGGTGTGGGTGATGGTGGGTGCGGGTGAGGGTGGGTGCGGGGTGAGTGTGGGTGAGGGTGGGAGTGGGTGAGTGTGGGTGAGTGTGGGTGTGGGTGAGTGTGAGGGTGTGGGTGAGTGTGGGTGAGTGTGGGTGTGGGTGAGTGTGGGTGTGGGTGTGGGTGAATGTGCGTGAGTGTGGGTGAGTGTGGGTGTGGGTGAGTGTGGGTGAGTGTGGGTGTGAGTGTGGGTGAGGGTGAGTGTGGATGAGGCTGAGTGTGGGTGAGTGTGGGTGAGGGTGAGTGTGGATGTGGGTGGGAGTGGGTGAGTGTGGGTGTGGATGAGTGTGGGTGTGGGTGAGGGTGAGTGTGGGTGTGGGTGAGGTTGAGTGTGGGTGAGTGTGGGTGAGGGTGAGTGTGGATGTGGGTGAGTGTGCATGAGTGTGGGTGAGAGTGTGGGTGAGTACGGATGTGGGTGACTGTGGGTGAGTATGGGTGAGAATGTGGGTGAGTGTGGATGTGGGTGAGTGTGGGTGAGGGTGATTGTGGGTGCGGGTGAGTGTGGGTGCGGGTGAATGTAGGTGCGGGTGAGTGTGGGTGAGTGTGGGTGAGTGTGGGTGTGGGTGTGGGTGGGTGTGGGTGAGTGTGGGTGTGTGTGGTGTGGGTGAGTGTGGGTGAGGGAGAGTGTGGGTGCGGGTGTGGGTGAGTGTGGGTGTGGGTGAGTGTGGGTGAGTGTGGGTGTGGGTGAGTGTGGGTGCGGGTGAGTGTGGGTGAGTGTGGGTGTGGGTGATTGTGGGTGTGGGTGAGGGTGAGTGCGGCTGAGTGTGGGTGTGGGAGATTGTGGGTGACTGTGGGTGAGTTTGGGTGTGGGTGTGGGTGAAGGTGGGTGCGGGTGAGTTTGGGTGTGAGTGAGAGTGGGTGTGGGTGTGCGTGAGGGTGGGTGTGGGTGATGGTGGGTGCGGGTGAGTGTAGGTGAGTGTGGATGTGGGTGAGTGTGGGTGAGGGAGAGTGTGGGTGTGGTTGTGGGTGAATGTGGGTGTGGGTGAGGGTGAGTGTGGGTGTGTGTGGGTGCGGGTGAGTGTGGGTGTGGGTGTGGGTGAATTGCGTGAGTGTGGGTGAGTGTGGGTGTGGGGCAGTGTGGGTGAGTGTGGGTGTGAGTGTGGGTGAATGTGGGTGAGTGTGGGTGAGGGTGAGTGTGGGTGAGGGTGAGTGTGAGTGAGTGTGGGTGAGGGTGAGTGTGGATGTGGGTGAGTGTGGGTGAGTGTGGGTGTGGGTGAGTGTGGGTGTGGGTGAGGGTGAGGGTGGGTGTGGGTGAGTGTGGATGTGGGTGAGTGTGGGTGAGTGTGGGTGAGAGTGTGGGTGAGTGTGGATGTGGGTGAGTGTGGATGAGTGTGGGTGAGAGTGAGGGAGAGTGTGGATGTGGGTGAGTGTGGGTGAGGGTGAATGTGGGTGCGGGTGAGTGTGGGTGCGGGTGAGTGTAGGTGCGGGTGAGTGTGGGTGAGTGTGGGTGAGTGTGGGTGTGGGTGTGGGTGAGGAAGGGTGGGACTGAGTGTGGGTGTGGGTGAGAGTGTGTGTGGGTGTGGGTGAGGGTGAGTGTAGGGGAGTGTGGGTGTGGGTGAGTGTGGGTGAGGGTGAGTGTCGGTGAGGGTGAGTGTGGGTGCGGGTGTGGGTGAGTGTGGGTGTACGTGAGTGTGGGTGTGGGTGTGGGTGAATGTGCGTGAGTGTGGGTGAGGGTGAGTGTGGGTGAGGGTGAGTGTGGGTGTGGGTGAGTATGGGTGACGGTGTGGGTGAGTGTGGGTGAGTGTGGGTGAGGGTGTGGGTGATTGTGGGTGAGTGTGGGTGAGGGTGAGTGAGGGTGAGTGTGGGTGAGGGTGTGTGAATGTGGGTGAGTGTGGGTGAATGTGGGTGAGTGTGGGTGAGGGTGAGTGTGGGTGAGGGTGAATGTGGGTGAGGGTGAGTGTGGGTGAGTGTGGGTGTGGGTGTGGGTGAATGTGGGTGAGTGTGGGTAAGTGTGGGTGAGTGTGTGTGAGGTTGTGTGTGGCTGTGGGTGAGTGTGGGTGAGTGTGGGTGTGGGTGAGTGTGGGTGTGGGTGTGGGTGAGTGTGGGTGTGGGTGTGGGTGTGGGTGAGTGTGGGTGAGTGTGTGTGAGGGTGTGTGTGGGAGTGGGTGAGTGTGGGTGCGGATGAGTGTGGGTGAGTGTGGGTGAGGGTTAGTGTGGGTGAGGGTGAGTGTGGGTGTGGGTGAGTGTGGGTGTGGGTGAGTGTGGGTGTGGTTGAGTGTGGGTGAGTGTGGGTGAGGGTGAGTGTGGGTGTGGGTTTGTGTGGGTGTGGGTGAGTGTGGGTGAGTGTGGGTGAGTGTGGGTTTGGGTGTGGGTGAGTGTGGGTGCGGGTGAGTGTCGGTGAGGGAGAGTGTGGGTGCGGGTGTGGGTGAGTGCGGGTGTGGGTGAGTGTGGGTGTGGCTGACTTTGGGTGCGGGGTGAGTGTGGGTGAGAGTGGGTGCGGGTGAGTGTGGGTGAGTGTGGGTGTGGGTGTGGGTGAGGTTGGGTTAGTGTGGGTGTGGGTGTGGGTGAGGGAGGGTGCGACTGAGTGTGGGTGTGGAAGAGTGTGGGTGAGTGTGGGTGAGTGTTGGTGTGGGTGAGGGTGGGTGCGGGTGAGTTTGGGTGTGGGTGAGAGTGGGTGTGGGTGTGGGTGACGGTGAGTGTAGGTGAGTGTGGGTGTGGGTGAGTGTGGGTGAGGGTGAGTGTGTGTGTGGTTGTGGGTGAGTGTGGGTGTACGTGAGTGTGGTGTGGGTGTGGGTGAATGTGCGTGAGTGTGGGTGACGGTGAGTGTGGGTGAGGGTGAGTGTGGGTGTGGGTGAGTGTGGGTGAGGGTGTGGGTGAGTGTGGGTGAGTGTGGGTGAGGGTGTGGGTGAGTGTGGGTGAGTGTGGGTGAGGGTGGGTGAGGGTGAGTGTGGGTGAGGGTGAGTGTGAATGTGGGTGAGTGTGGGTGAATGTGGGTGAGTGTGGGTGAGGGTGAGTGTGGGTGAGGGTGAATGTGGGTGATTGTGGGTGAGTGTGGGTAAGTGTGGGTGAGTGTGTGTGAGGGTGTGTGTGGCTGTGCGTGAGTGTGGGTGAGTGTGGGTGTGGTTGAGTGTGGGTGTGGGTGTGGGTGAGTGTGGGTGTGGGTGTGGATGTGGGTGAGTGTGGGTGAGTGTGTGTGAGGGTGTGTGTGGCTGTGCGTGAGTGTGGGTGAGTGTGGGTGTGGTTGAGTGTGGGTGTGGGTGTGGGTGAGTGTGGGTGTGGGTGTGGATGTGGGTGAGTGTGGGTGAGTGTGTGTGAGGGTGTGTGTGGCTGTGGGTGAGTGTGGGTGAGTGTGGGAGTGTTTGAGTGTGGGTGCGGATGAGTGTGGGTGAGTGTGGGTGAGGGTGAGTGTGGGTGAGGGTGAGTGTGGGTGTGGGTGAGTGTGGGTGTGGGTGAGTGTGGGTGAGTGTGGGTGAGGGTGAGTGTGGGTGTGGGTGAGTGTGGGTGTGGGTGAGTGTGGGTGAGTGTGGGTGAGTGTGGGTTTGGGTGAGGGTGAGTGAGTGTGGGTGTGGGTGAGTGTGGGTGTGGGTGTGGGTGAATGTGCGTGAGTGTGGGTGTGGGTGAATGTGGGTGAGTGTGGGTGAGGGTGAGTGTGGGTGTGGGTGAGTGTGCGTGAGGGTGAGTGTTAGTGATTCTGGGTGAGTGTGGGTGTGGGTGTGGCTGTGGGTGGGTGAGTGTGGGTGTGGGTGTGGGTGATGGTGGGTGCGGGTGAGGGTGGGTGCGGGTGAGTGTGGGTGAGGGTGGGAGTGGGTGAGTGTGGGTGAGTGTGGGTGTGGGTGAGTGTGAGGGTGTGGGTGAGTGTGGGTGAGTGTGGGTGTGGGTGAGTGTGGGTGTGGGTGTGGGTGAATGTGCGTGAGTGTGGGTGAGTGTGGGTGTGGGTGAGTGTGGGTGAGTGTGGGTGTGAGTGTGGGTGAGGGTGAGTGTGGATGAGGCTGAGTGTGGGTGAGTGTGGGTGAGGGTGAGTGTGGATGTGGGTGGGAGTGGGTGAGTGTGGGTGTGGATGAGTGTGGGTGTGGGTGAGGGTGAGTGTGGGTGTGGGTGAGGTTGAGTGTGGGTGAGTGTGGGTGAGGGTGAGTGTGGATGTGGGTGAGTGTGCATGAGTGTGGGTGAGAGTGTGGGTGAGTACGGATGTGGGTGACTGTGGGTGAGTATGGGTGAGAATGTGGGTGAGTGTGGATGTGGGTGAGTGTGGGTGAGGGTGAGTGTGGGTGCGGGTGAGTGTGGGTGCGGGTGAATGTAGGTGCGGGTGAGTGTGGGTGAGTGTGGGTGAGTGTGGGTGTGGGTGTGGGTGGGTGTGGGTGAGTGTGGGTGTGTGTGGTGTGGGTGAGTGTGGGTGAGGGAGAGTGTGGGTGCGGGTGTGGGTGAGTGTGGGTGTGGGTGAGTGTGGGTGAGTGTGGGTGTGGGTGAGTGTGGGTGCGGGTGAGTGTGGGTGAGTGTGGGTGTGGGTGATTGTGGGTGTGGGTGAGGGTGAGTGCGGCTGAGTGTGGGTGTGGGAGATTGTGGGTGACTGTGGGTGAGTTTGGGTGTGGGTGTGGGTGAAGGTGGGTGCGGGTGAGTTTGGGTGTGAGTGAGAGTGGGTGTGGGTGTGCGTGAGGGTGGGTGTGGGTGATGGTGGGTGCGGGTGAGTGTAGGTGAGTGTGGATGTGGGTGAGTGTGGGTGAGGGAGAGTGTGGGTGTGGTTGTGGGTGAATGTGGGTGTGGGTGAGGGTGAGTGTGGGTGTGTGTGGGTGCGGGTGAGTGTGGGTGTGGGTGTGGGTGAATTGCGTGAGTGTGGGTGAGTGTGGGTGTGGGGCAGTGTGGGTGAGTGTGGGTGTGAGTGTGGGTGAATGTGGGTGAGTGTGGGTGAGGGTGAGTGTGGGTGAGGGTGAGTGTGAGTGAGTGTGGGTGAGGGTGAGTGTGGATGTGGGTGAGTGTGGGTGAGTGTGGGTGTGGGTGAGTGTGGGTGTGGGTGAGGGTGAGGGTGGGTGTGGGTGAGTGTGGATGTGGGTGAGTGTGGGTGAGTGTGGGTGAGAGTGTGGGTGAGTGTGGATGTGGGTGAGTGTGGATGAGTGTGGGTGAGAGTGAGGGAGAGTGTGGATGTGGGTGAGTGTGGGTGAGGGTGAGTGTGGGTGCGGGTGAGTGTGGGTGCGGGTGAGTGTAGGTGCGGGTGAGTGTGGGTGAGTGTGGGTGAGTGTGGGTGTGGGTGTGGGTGAGGAAGGGTGGGACTGAGTGTGGGTGTGGGTGAGAGTGTGTGTGGGTGTGGGTGAGGGTGAGTGTAGGGGAGTGTGGGTGTGGGTGAGTGTGGGTGAGGGTGAGTGTCGGTGAGGGTGAGTGTGGGTGCGGGTGTGGGTGAGTGTGGGTGTACGTGAGTGTGGGTGTGGGTGTGGGTGAATGTGCGTGAGTGTGGGTGAGGGTGAGTGTGGGTGAGGGTGAGTGTGGGTGTGGGTGAGTATGGGTGACGGTGTGGGTGAGTGTGGGTGAGTGTGGGTGAGGGTGTGGGTGAGTGTGGGTGAGTGTGGGTGAGGGTGAGTGAGGGTGAGTGTGGGTGAGGGTGTGTGAATGTGGGTGAGTGTGGGTGAATGTGGGTGAGTGTGGGTGAGGGTGAGTGTGGGTGAGGGTGAATGTGGGTGAGGGTGAGTGTGGGTGAGTGTGGGTGTGGGTGTGGGTGAATGTGGGTGAGTGTGGGTGAGTGTGGGTAAGTGTGGGTGAGTGTGTGTGAGGTTGTGTGTGGCTGTGGGTGAGTGTGGGTGAGTGTGGGTGTGGGTGAGTGTGGGTGTGGGTGTGGGTGAGTGTGGGTGTGGGTGTGGGTGTGGGTGAGTGTGGGTGAGTGTGTGTGAGGGTGTGTGTGGGAGTGGGTGAGTGTGGGTGCGGATGAGTGTGGGTGAGTGTGGGTGAGGGTTAGTGTGGGTGAGGGTGAGTGTGGGTGTGGGTGAGTGTGGGTGTGGGTGAGTGTGGGTGTGGTTGAGTGTGGGTGAGTGTGGGTGAGGGTGAGTGTGGGTGTGGGTGAGTGTGGGTGTGGGTGAGTGTGGGTGAGTGTGGGTGAGTGTGGGTTTGGGTGTGGGTGAGTGTGGGTGAGTGTGGGTGTGGGTGAGTGTGGGTGTGGATGTGGGTGAATGTGTGTGAGTGTGGGTGAGTGTGGGTGAGTGTGGGTGTGAGTGTGGGTGAATGTTGGTGAGTGTGGGTGAGGGTGAGTGTGGGTGAGGGTGAGTGTGGGTGAGTGTGGGTGAGGGTGAGTCTGGATGTGGGTGAGTGTGGGTGAGAGTGGGTGTGGGTGAGTGTGGGTGTGGGTGAGGGCGAGTGTGGGTGTGGGTGAGGGTGAGTGTGGATGTGGGTGAGTGTGTGTGAGTGTGGGTGAGCGTGTCGGTGAGTGTGGATGTGGGTGAGTGTGTGTGAGTGTGGGTGAGCGTGTGGGTGAGTGTGGATGTGGGTGAGTGTGGGTGAGTGTGGGTGAGAGTGTGGGTGAGTGTGGGTGAGGGTGAGTGTGGATGTGGGTGAGTGTGGGTGCGGGTGAATGTAGGTGCGGGTGAGTGTGGGTGAGTGTGGGTGAGTGTGGGTGTGGGTGTGGGTGGGTGTGGGTGTGGGTGTGGGTGGGTGTGGGTGAGTGTGGGCGTGTGTGGTGTAGGTGAGTGTGGATGCGGGTGAGTGTGGGTGAGGGACAGTGTGTGTGCGGGTGTGGGTGAGTGTGGGTGTGGGTGAGTGTGGGTGAGTGTGGGTGTGGGTGAGTGTGGGTGCGGATGAGTGTGGGTGAGTGTGGGTGAGGGTGAGTGCGGCTGAGTGTGGGTGAGGGAGAGTGTGGGTGAGTGTGGGTGAGTGTGGGTGTGGCTGTGGGTGAGGGTGGGTGTGGGTGATGGTGGGTGCGGGTGAGTGTAGGTGAGTGTGGATGTGTGTTAGTGTGGGTGAGGGAGAGTGTGGGTGTGGTTGTGGGTGAATGTGGGTGTGGGTGTACGTGAGTGTGGGTGTGGGTGTGGGTGAATGTGCGTGAGTGTGGGTTAGTGTGGGTGTGGGTGAGTGTGGGTGAGTGTGGGTGTGAGAATGGGTGAATGTGGGTGAGTGTGGGTGAGGGTGAGTGCGGGTGAGGGTGAGTGTGGGTGTGGGTGAGTGTGGGTGAGGGTGTGGGTGAGTGTTGTTGAGTGTGGGTGAGGGTGAGTGTTGGTGAGGGTAAGTGTGGGTGAGTGTGGGTGAATGTGGGTGAGTGTGGGTGAGGGTGAATGTGGGTGAGGGTGAGTGTGGGTGAGTGTGGGTGTGGGTGTGGGTGAATGTGGGTGAGTGTGGGTGAATGTAGGTAAGAGTGGGTGAATGGGGGTGTGGGTGTGGGTGAGTGAGGGTGAGTGTGGGTGCGGGTGTGGGTGAGTGTGGTTGAGTTTGTGTGAGGGTGAGTGTGTCTGTGGGTGAGTGTGGTTGAGTGTGGGTGAGGATGAGGATGTGGGTGAGTGTGGGTGAGGGTGAGTGTGGGTGAGTGTGGGTGTGGGTGAATGTGGGTGAGGTTGAGTGTGGGTGAGGGTGAGTGTGGGTGAGTGTGGGTGAGAGTGTGGGTCAGCGTGGGTGAGGGTGAGTGTGGATGTGGCTGAGTGTGGGTGAGGGTGAGTGTGGGTGCGGGTGAGTGTGCGTGAGAGTGAGTGTTGGTGCGTGTGGGTGAGTGTGCGTGTGGGTGAGGTTGGGTGTGGGTGACGGTGGGTGTGGGTGAGGGTGGGTGCGGATGAATGTGCGTGACTGTGGGGGTGGGTGAGTGTGGGTGAGTGTGGGTGAGTGTGGGTGAGTGTGAGTGTGGGTGTGGGTGAGTGTGGGTGTGGGTGTGGGTGAGTGTGGGTGTGGGTGTGGGTGAATGTGCGTGATGGTGGGTGAGTGTGGGTGTGGGTGAGTGTGGGTGAGTGTGGGTGTGAGTGTGGGTGAATGTGGGTGAGTGTGGGTGAGTGTGAGTGTGGGTGAGGGTGAGTGTGGGTGAGTGTGGGTGTGGGTGAGTGTGGGTGAGTGTGAGTGTGGGTGAGTGTTGGTGAGTGTGGGTGAGGGAGAGTGTGGATGTGGGTGAGTGTGGGTGAGTGTGGGTGTGGGTGCGTGTGGGTGAGTGTGAGTGTGGGTGAGTGTGGGTGAGTGTGAGTGTGGGTGAGTGTGGGTGTGGGTGAGGATGAGTGTGGGTGAGTGTGGGTGAGTGTGGGTGAGAGTGTGGGTGAGTGAGGATGTGGGTGAGTGTGGGTGAGTGTGGGTGAGAGTGTGGGTGAGTGAGGATGTGGGTGAGTGTGGGTGAGTGTGGGTGAGTGTGGGTGAGAGTGTGGGTGAGTGTGGGTGCGGGTGAGTGTAGGTGCGGGTGAGTGTGGGTGACTGTGGGTGTGGGTGAGTGTGGGTGACTGTGGGTTTGGCTGAGTGTGGGTGAGGGTGAATGTGGGTGTGGTTTGGGTGAGTGTGGGTGTGGGTGAGTGTGGGTGAGGGAGCTTGTGGGTGCGGGTGTGGGTGAGTGTGGGTGAGTGTGGGTGAGGGTGAGTGTGGATGTGGGTGAGTGTGGGTGAGTGTGGGTGTGGGTGTCTGTGGGTGAGTGTGAGTGTGGGTGTGTGGGTGTGGGTGAGTGTGGGTGTGGCTGAGTGTTGGTGCGGGTGAGTGTGGGTGAGAGTGGGTGCGGGTGAGTGTGGGTGAGTGTGGGTGTGGGTGATTGTGGGTGTGGGTGTGGGTGAGGTTGGGTGAGTGTGGGTGTGGCTGTGGGTGAGGGAGGGTGCGACTGAGTGTGGGTGTGGGAGAGTGTGGGTGAGTGTGGTGAGTGTGGGTGTGGGTGTGGGTGAGGGTGGGTGCGGGTGAGTTTGGGTGTGGGTGAGAGTGGGTGTGGGTGTGGGTGAGTGTGGGTGAGTGTGGGTGTGGCTGTGGGTGAATGTGCGTGAGTGTGGGTGACGGTGAGTGTGGGTGAGGGTGAGTGTGGGTGTGGGTGAGTGTGGGTGAGGGTGTGGGTGGGTGTGGGTGAGTGTGGGTGAGGGTGTGGGTGAGTGTGGGTGAGTGTGGGTGAGGGTGGGTGAGGGTGAGTGTGGGTGAGGGTGAGTGTGAATGTGGGTGAGTGCGGGTGAATGTGGGTGAGTGTGGGTGAGGGTGAGTGTGGGTGAGGGTGAATGTGGGTGAGGGTGAGCGTGGGTGAGTGTGAGTGTGGGTGTGGGTGAATGTGGGTGAGTGTGGGTGAGTGTGGGTAAGTGTGGGTGAGTGTGGGTGTGGGTGTGGGTGTGGGTGTGGGTGAGTGTGGGTGAGTGTGTGTGAGGGTTTGTGTGGCTGTGGGTGAGTGTGGGTGTGGGTGAGTGAGGGGGAGTGTGGGTGTGGGTGTGGGTGAGTGTGGGTGAGTGTATATCAGGGTGAGTGTGGCTGTGGGTGAGTGTGGGTGGGTGAGGGTGTGGGTGAGTGTGGGTGTGGGTGAGTGTGGGTGAGTGTGGGTGAGGGTGAGTGTGGGTGTGGGTGAGTGTGGGTGTGGGTGAGTGTGGGTGAGTGTGGGTGAGGGTGAGTGGGGGTGTGGGTGAGTGTGGGTGTGGGTGAGTGTGGGTGAGTGTGGGTGAGTGTGGGTGAGCGTGAATGTGCGGGAGTGTGGGTGAGTGTGGGTGTGGGTGAGTGTGGGTGAGAGAGTGGGTGAATGTGGGTGAGTGTGGGTGAGGGTGAGTGTGGGTGAGGGTGAGTGTGGGTGAGGGTGTGGGTGAGTGTGGGTGAGGGTGAGTGTGGGAGAGGGTAAGTGTGGGTGAGTGTGGGTGAATGTGGGTGAGTGTGGGTGAGGGTGAGTGTGGGTGAGTGTGGGTGAGTGTGGGTGAGGGAGAGTGTGGATGTGGGTGAGTGTGGGTGAGTGTGGGTGTGGGTGAGTGTGGGTGTGGGTGAGGGTGTGTGTGGGTGTGGGTGAGGATGAGTGTGGGTGAGTCTGGGTGAGTGTGGGTGAGAGTGTGGGTGAGTGAGGATGTGGGTGAGTGTGGGTGAGGGTGAGTGTGGGTGCGGGTGAGTCTGGGTGCGGGTGAGTGTAGGTGCGGGTGAGTGTGGGTGAGTGTGGGTGTGGGTGTGGGTGTGGGTGAGTCTGAATGTGGGTGAGTGTGGGTGAATGTGGGTGAGTGTGGGTGAGGGTGAGTGTGGCTGTGGGTGAGTGTGGGTGTTGGTGAGTGAGGGTGAGTGTGGGTGCGGGTGTGGGTGAGTGTGGGTGAGTGTGTGTGAGGGTGAGTGTGTCTGTGGGTGAGTGTGGGTGAGGATGAGGGTGTGGGTGAGTGTGGGTGAGGATGAGTGTGGGTGAGGGTGAGTGTGGCTGTGGGTGAGTGTGGGTGTGGGTGAGTGTGGGTGTGGGTGAGTGTGAGTGAGTGTGGGTGAGTGTGGGTGTGGGTGCGTGTGGGTGAGTGTGAGTGTGGGTGAGTGTGGGTGAGTGTGAGTGTGGGTGAGTGTGGGTGTGGGTGAGGATGAGTGTGGGTGAGTGTGGGTGAGTGTGGGTGAGAGTGTGGGTGAGTGAGGATGTGGGTGAGTGTGGGTGAGTGTGGGTGAGTGTGGGTGAGAGTGTGGGTGAGTGAGGATGTGGGTGAGTGTGGGTGAGTGTGGGTGAGTGTGGGTGCGGGTGAGTGTGGGTGAGTGTGGGTGTGGGTGAGTGTGGGTGACTGTGGGTTTGGCTGAGTGTGGGTGAGGGTGAATGTGGGTGTGGCTTGGGTGAGTGTGGGTGTGGGTGAGTGTGGGTGAGGGAGAGTGTGGGTGCGGGTGTGGGTGAGTGTGGGTGAGTGTGGGTGAGGGTGAGTGTGGATGTGGGTGAGTGTGGGTTAGTGTGGGTGTGGGTGTCTGTGGGTGAGTGTGAGTGTGGGTGAGTGTGGGTGTGGATGAGGGTGAGTGTGGGTGTGGTTGAGGATGAGTGTGGGTGAGTGTGGGTGAGTGTGGGTGAGAGTGTGGGTGAGTGTGGATGTGGGTGAGTGTGGGTGAGTGTGGGTGAGAGTGTGGGAGAGTGTGGATGTGGGTGAGTGTGGGTGAGGGTGAGTTTGGGTGCGGGTGAGTGTGGGTGCGGGTGAGTGTAGGTGCGGGTGAGTGTGGGTGAGTGTGGGTGAGTGTGGGTGTGGGTGTGGGTGGGTGTGGTGAGTGTGGGTGAGTGTGGGTGTGGCTGAGTGTGGGTGCGGTTGAGTGTGGGTGAGGGAGAGTGTGGGTGCGGGTGTGGGTGAGTGCGGGTGTGGGTGAGTGTGGGTGTGGCTGAGTGTTGGTGCGGGTGAGTGTGGGTGAGAGTGGGTGCGGGTGAGTGTGGGTGAGTGTGGGTGTGGGTGATTGTGGGTGTGGGTGTGGGTGAGGGAGGGTGCGACTGAGTGTGGGTGTGGGAGAGTGTGGGTGAGTGTGGTGAGTGTGGGTGTGGGTGTGGGTCAGAGTGGGTGCGGTTGAGTTTGGGTGTGGGTGAGAGTGGGTGTGGGTGTGGGTGAGTGTGGGTGAGTGTGGGTGTGGGTGTGGGTGAATGTGCGTGAGTGTGGGTGACGGTGAGTGTGGGTGTGGGTGAGTGTGGGTGTGGGTGAGTGTGGGTGAGGGTGTGGGTGGGTGTGGGTGAGTGTGGGTGAGGGTGTGGGTGAGTGTGGGTGAGTGTGGGTGAGGGTGGGTGAGGGTGAGTGTGGGTGAGGGTGAGTGTGAATGTGGGTGAGTGCGGGTGAATGTGGGTGAGTGTGGGTGAGGGTGAGTGTGGGTGAGGGTGAATGTGGGTGTGGGTGAGTGTGGGTGAGTGTGGGTGTGGGTGTGGGTGAATGTGGGTGAGTGTGGGTGAGTGTGGGTAAGTGTGGGTGAGTGTGGGTGTGGGTGTGGGTGTGGGTGTGGGTGAGTGTGGGTGAGTGTATGTGAGGGTTTGTGTGGCTGTGGGTGAGTGTGGGTGAGTGTGGGTGAGTGTGGGTGAGTGAGGGTGAGTGTGGGTGTGGGTGTGGGTGAGTGTGGGTGAGTGTATGTGAGGGTGAGTGTGGCTGTGGGTGAGTATGGGTGGGTGAGGGTGTGGGTGAGTGTGGGTGTGGGTGAGTGTGGGTGAGTGTGGGTGAGGGTGAGTGTGGGTGTGGGTGAGTGTGGGTGTGGGTGAGTGTGGGTGAGTGTGGGTGAGTGTGGGTGTGGGTGAATGTGCGGGAGTGTGGGTGAGTGTGGGTGTGGGTGAGTGTGGGTGAGTGTGGGTGTGAGAGTGGGTGAATGTGGGTGAGTGTGGGTGAGGGTGAGTGTGGGTGAGGGTGAGTGTGGGTGTGGGTGAGTGTGGGTGAGGGTGTGGGTGAGTGTGGGTGAGGGTGAGTGTGGGTGAGGGTAAGTGTGGGTGAGTGTGGGTGAATGTGGGTGAGTGTGGGTGTGGGTGAGTGTGGGTGAGTGTGGGTGAGTGTGGGTGAGGGAGAGTGTGGATGTGGGTGAGAGTGGGTGAGTGTGGGTGTGGGTGAGTGTGGGTGTGGGTGAGGGTGAGTGTGGGTGTGGGTGAGGATGAGTGTGGGTGAGTCTGGGTGAGTGTGGGTGAGAGTGTGGGTGAGTGAGGATGTGGGTGAGTGTGGGTGAGGGTGAGTGTGGGTGCGGGTGAGTGTGGGTGCGGGTGAGTGTAGGTGCGGGTGAGTGTGGGTGAGTGTGGGTGTGGGAGTGGGTGTGGGTGAGTCTGAATGTGGGTGAGTGTGGGTGAATGTGGGTGAGTGTGGGTGAGGGTGAGTGTGGCTGTGGGTGAGTGTGGGTGTTGGTGAGTGAGGGTGAGTGTGGGTGCGGGTGTGGGTGAGTGTGGGTGAGTGTGGGTGAGGGTGAGTGTGTCTGTGGGTGAGTGTGGGTGAGGATGAGGGTGTGGGTGAGTGTGGGTGAGGATCAGTGTGGGTGAGGGTGAGTGTGGGTGTGGGTGAGTGTGGATGTGGGTGAGTGTGGGTGAGTGTGGGTGTGGGTGAGTGTGGGTGTGGGTGAGGGTGAGTGTGGGTGTGGGTGAGGATGAGTGTGGGTGAGTCTGGGTGAGTGTGGGTGAGAGTGTGGGTGAGTGAGGATGTGGGTGAGTGTGGGTGAGGGTGAGTGTGGGTGCCGGTGAGTGTGGGTGCGGGTGAGTGTAGGTGCGGGTGAGTGTGGGTGAGTGTGGGTGTGGGTGTGGGTGAGTCTGAATGTGGGTGAGTGTGGGTGAATGTGGGTGAGTGTGGGTGAGGGTGAGTGTGGCTGTGGGTGAGTGTGGGTGTTGGTGAGTGAGGGTGAGTGTGGGTGCGGGTGTGGGTGAGTGTGGGTGAGTGTGTGTGAGGGTGAGTGTGTCTGTGGGTGAGTGTGGGTGAGGATGAGGGTGTGGGTGAGTGTGGGTGAGGATGCGTGTGGGTGTGGGTGAGTGTGGGTGTGGGTGAGTGTGGGTGTGGGTGAGTGTGGGTGAGTGTGGGTGTGGGTGAGTGTGGATGAGGCTGAGTGTGGGTGAGTGTGGGTGAGAGTTTGGGTCAGCGTGGGTGAGGGTGAGTGTGGATGTGGGTGAGTGTTGGTGAGGGTGAGTGTGGGTGCGGGTGAGTGTGAGTGAGGGTGAGTGTTGGTGCGTGTGGGTGAGTGTGGGTGTGGGTGTGGGTGAGGGTGGGTGAGTGTGGGTGTGGGTGATGGTGGGTGCAGATGAGTGTGGGTGTGGGAGAGTGTGGGTGAGTGTGGTGAGTGTGCGTGTGGGTGTGGGTGGGTGCGGGTGAGTGTGGGTGTGGGTGAGTGTGGGTGCGGGTGAGTGTGAGTGAGGGTGAGTGTTGGTGCGTGTGGGTGAGTGTGGGTGTGGGTGTGGGTGAGGGTGGGTGAGTGTGGGTGTGGGTGATGGTGGGTGCAGATGAGTGTGGGTGTGGGAGAGTGTGGGTGAGTGTGGTGAGTGTGCGTGTGGGTGTGGGTGGGTGCGGGTGAGTGTGGGTGTGGGTGAGGGTGGGTGCGGGTGAATGTTGCTGACTGTGGGGGTGGGTGAGTGTGGGTGAGTGTGGGTGAGTGTGGGTAAGTGTGGGTGAGTGTGGGTGTGGGTGTGGGTGTGGGTGAGTGTGGGTGAGTGTTTGTGAGGGTTTGTGTGGCTGTGGGTGAGTGTGGGTGTGGGTGAGTGAGGGTGAGTGTGGGTGTGGGTGTGGGTGAGTGTGGGTGAGTGTATGTGAGGGTGAGTGTGGCTGTGGGTGAGTGTGGGTGAGTGTGGGTGAGGGTGTGGGTGTGTGTGGGTGTGGGTGAGTGTGGGTGAGTGTGGGTGTGGGTGGGTTTGGGTGAGGGTGAGTGTGGGTGTGGGTGAGTGTGGGTGTGGGTGAGTGTGGGTGAGTGTGGGCGAGGGTGAGTGTGGGTGTGGGTGATTGTGGGTGTGGGTGAGTGTGGGTGAGTGTGGGTGAGTGTGGGTTTGGGTGAGGGTGAGTGTGGGTGTGGGTGAGTGTGGGTGTGGGAGAATGTGAGTGACTGTGGGTGAGGGTGAGTGTGGGTGTGGGTGAGTGTGGGTGTGGGTGAGTGTGGGTGAGGGTGAGTGTGGATGTGGGTGAGTGTGGGTATGGGTGAGGGTCAGTGTGGGTGAGGGTGAGTGTGGATGAGGGTGAGTGTGGGTGAGTGTGGATGAGAGTGTGGGTGAGTGTGGGTGAGGGTAGGTGTGGGTGTTGGTGAGTGTGGGTGAGGGTGGGTGTGGGTGTGGGCGAGGGTGGGTGAGTGTGGGTGTGGGTGAGTGTCGGTGAGTGTGGGTGTGGTTCAGGGTGGGAGCGGGTGAGTGTGGGTGTGGGTGAGTGTGGGTGTGGGTGTGGGTGAGGGTGGATGTGGGTGAGGGTGGGTGCGGCTGAGTGTGGGTGAGTGTGGGGGTGGGTGAGTGTGGGTGAATGTGGGTGAGTGTGGGTGTGGGTGAGTGTGGGTGTGGGTGAATGTGCGTGAGTGTGGGTGAGTGTGGGTGTGGGTGAGTGTGGGTGAGTGTGGGTGTGAGAGTGGGTGAATGTTGGTGAGTGTGGGTGAGGGTGAGGGTGAGTGTGGGTGAGTGTGGGTGAGGGTGAGTGTGCATGTGGGTGAGTGTGTGTGAGTATGGGAGTGGGTGAGTATGGGTGTGGGTGAGGGTGAGTGTGGGTGAGGGTGAGTGTGGGTGAGTGTGGGTGAGGGTGAGTGTGGATGTGGGTGAGTGTGTGTGAGTGTGGGTGAGAGTGTGGGTGAGTTTGGATGTGGGTGAGTGTGGGTGAGTGTGGGTGAGTGTGGATGTGGGTGAGTGTGGGTGAGTGTGGGTGAGAGTGCGGGTGAATGTAGGTGCGGGTGAGTGTGGGTGAGTGTGTTTGTGGGTGTGGGTGGGTGTGGGTCAGTGTGGGTGGGTGTGGGTGACTGTTGGTGTGGGTGAGTGTGGGTGAGTGTGAGTGAGTGTGGATGCGGGTGAGTGTGGGTGAGGGAGAGTGTGGGTGCGGGTGTGGTTGAGTGTGGGTGTGGGTGAGTCTGGGTGCGGATGAGTGTGGGTGAGTGTGGGTGAGGGTGAGTGCGGCTGAGTGTGGGTGAGGGTGAGGGTGGGTGCGGGTGAGTTTGGGTGTGAGTGAGAGTGGGTGTGGGTGTGGGTGAGGGTGGGTGTGGGTGATGGTCAGTGCGGGTGAGTGTAGGTGAGTGTGGGTGAGGGAGAGTGTGGGTGTGGTTGTGGGTGAATGTGGGTATGGGTGTACGTGAGTGTTGGTGTGGGTGTGGGTGAATGTGCGTGAGTGTGGGTGAGTGTGGGTGTGGGTGAGTGTGGGTGAGTGTGGGTGTGAGAGTGGGTGAATGTGGGTGAGTGTGGGTGAGGGTGAGTGTGGGTGAGGGTGAGTGTGGGTGTGGGTGAGTGTGGGTGAGGGTGTGGGTGAGTGTTGTTGAGTGTGGGTGAGGGTGTGTGTGAGTGTGGGTGAGTGTGGGTGAGGGTGAGTGTGGGTGAGGGTAAGTGTGGGTGAGTGTGGGTGAAGGTGGGTGAGTGTGGGTGAGGGTGAGTGTGGGTGAGTGTGGGTGAGTGTGGGTGAGGGAGAGTGTGGATGTGGGTGAGTGTGGGTGAGTGTGGGTGTGGGTGAGTGTGGGTGTGGGTGAGAGTGAGTGTGGGTGTGGGTGAGGATGAGTGTGGGTGAGTCTGGGTGAGTGTGTGTGAGAGTGTGGGTGAGTGAGGATGTGGGTGAGTGTTGGTGAGGGTGAGTGTGGGTGCGGGTGAGTGTAGGTGCGGGTGAGTGTGGGTGAGTGTGGGTGTGGGTGTGGGTGTGGGTGAGAGTGGGTGAGGGGAGTGTGGGTGAGTCTGAATGTGGGTGAGTGTGGGTGAATGTGGGTGAGTGTGGGTGAGGGTGAGTGTGGCTGTGGGTGAGTGTGGGTGTTGGTGAGTGAGGGTGAGTGTGGGTGCGGGTGTGGGTGAGTGTGTGTGAGGGTGAGTGTGTCTGTGGGTGAGTGTGGGTGAGGATGAGGGTGTGGGTGAGTGTGGGTGAGTGTGGGTGAGGATGAGTGTGGGTGAGGGTGAGTGTGGGTGGGGGGGAGTGTGGGTGTGGGTGAGTGTGGGTGTGGGTGAGTGTGGGTGAGTGTGGGTGAGTGTGGGTGTGGGTGAGTGTGGATGAGGGTGAGTGAGGGTGAGTGTGGGTTCGGGTGTGGGTGAGTGTGGTTGAGTGTGTGTGAGGGTGAGGATGTGGGTGAGTGTAGGTGAGGGTGAGTGTGGGTGAGTGTGGGTGTGGGTGAGTGTGGGTGAGGGTGAGTGTGGGTGAGTGTGGGTGAGGGTGAGTGTGGGTGAGTGTGGGTGAGAGTGTGGGTCAGCGTGGGTGAGGGTGAGTGTGGATGTGGCTGAGTGTGGGTGAGGGTGAGTGTGGGTGCGGGTGAGTGTGCGTGAGGGTGAGTGTTGGTGCGTGTGGGTGAGTGTGCGTGTGGGTGAGGGTGGGTGTGGGTGACGGTGGGTGTGGGTGAGGGTGGGTGCGGATGAATGTGCGTGACTGTGGGGGTGGGTGAGTGTGGGTGAGTGTGGGTGAGTGTGGGTGTGGGTGAGTGTGGGTGTGGGTGAGTGTGGGTGTGGGTGTGGGTGAGTGTGGGTGTGGGTGAATGTGCGTGAGGGTGGGTGAGTGTGGGTGTGGGTGAGTGTGGGTGAGTGTGGGTGTGAGTGTGGGTGAATGTGGGTGAGTGTGGGTGAGTGTGAGTGTGGGTGAGGGTGAGTGTGGGTGAGTGTGGGTGTGGGTGAGTGTGGGTGAGTGTGAGTGTGGGTGAGTGTTGGTGAGTGTGGGTGAGGGAGAGTGTGGATGTGGGTGAGTGTGGGTGAGTGTGGGTGTGGGTGCGTGTGGGTGAGTGTGAGTGTGGGTGAGTGTGGGTGAGTGTGAGTGTGGGTGAGTGTGGGTGTGGGTGAGGATGATTGTGGGTGAGTGTGGGTGAGTGTGGGTGAGAGTGTGGGTGAGTGAGGATGTGGGTAAGTGTGGGTGAGTGTGGGTGAGAGTGTGGGTGAGTGAGGATGTGGGTGAGTGTGGGTGAGTGTGGGTGAGTGTGGGTGAGAGTGTGGGTGAGTGTGGGTGCGGGTGAGTAAAGGTGCGGGTGAGTGTGGGTGATTGTGGGTGTGGGTGAGTGTGGGTGACTGTGGGTTTGGCTGAGTGTGGGTGAGGGTGAATGTGGGTGTGGCTTGGGTGAGTGTGGGTGTGGGTGAGTGTGGGTGAGGGAGAGTGTGGGTGCGGGTGTGGGTGAGTGTGTGTGAGTGTGGGTGAGGGTGAGTGTGGATGTGGGTGAGTGTGGGTGAGTGTGGGTGTGGGTGTCTGTGGGTGAGTGTGAGTGTGGGTGAGTGTGGGTGTGGGTGAGGGTGAGTGTGGGTGTGGTTGAGGATGAGTGTGGGTGAGTGTGGATGTGGGTGAGTGTGGGTGAGTGTGGGTGAGTGTGGATGTGGGTGAGTGTGGGTGAGTGTGGGTGAGAGTGTGGGAGAGAGTGGATGTGGGTGAGTGTGGGTGAGGGTGAGTTTGGGTGCGGGTGAGTGTGGGTGCGGGTGAGTGTAGGTGCGGGTGAGTGTGGGTGAGTGTGGGTGAGTGTGGGTGTGGGTGTGGGTGGGTGTGGTGAGTGTGGGTGAGTGTGGGTGTGGCTGAGTTTGGTGCGGTTGATTGTGGGTGAGGGAGAGTGTGGGTGCGGGTGTGGGTGAGTGCGGGTGTGGGTGAGTGTGGGTGTGGCTGAGTGTGGGTGCGGGTGAGTGTGGGTGAGAGTGGGTGCGGGTGAGTGTGGGTGAGTGTGGGTGTGGGTGATTGTGGGTGTGCGTGTGGGTGTGGGTGTGGGTGTGGCTGAGTGTGGGTGCGGTTGAGTGTGGGTGAGGGAGAATGTGGGTGCGGTTGTGGGTGAGTGCGGGTGTTGGTGAGTGTGGGTGTGGCTGAGTGTGGGTGTGGGAGAGTGTGGGTGAGTGTGGGTGAGTGTGGGTGTGGGTGAGGGTGGGTGCGGGTGAGTTTGGGTGTGGGTGAGAGTGGGTGTGGGTGTGGGTGAGTGTTGGTGAGTGTGGGTGTGGGTGTGGGTGAATGTGCGTGAGAGTGGGTGACGGTGAGTGTGGGTGAGGGTGAGTGTGGGTGTGGGTGAGTGTGGGTGAGGGTGTGGGTGGGTGTGGGAGAGTGTGGGTGAGGGTGTGGGTGAGTGTGGGTGAGTGTGGGTGAGGGTGGGTGAGGGTGAGTGTGGGTGAGGGTGAGTGTGAATGTGGGTGAGTGTGGGTGAATGTTGGTGAGTGTGGGTGAGGGTGAGTGTGGGTGAGGGTGAATGTGGGTGAGGGTGTGTGTGGGTGAGTGTGGGTGTGGGTGAATGTGGGTGAGTGTGGGTGAGTGTGGGTAAGTGTGGGTGAGTGTGGGTGTGGGTGTGGGTGTGGGTGTGGGTGAGTGTGGGTGAGTGTGTGTGAGGGTTTGTGTGGCTGTGGGTGAGTGTGGGTGTGGGTGAGTGAGGGTGAGTGTGGGTGTGGGTGTGGGTGAGTGTGGGTGAGTGTATATGAGGGTGAGTGTGGCTGTGGGTGAGTGTGGGTGGGTGAGGGTGTGGGTGAGTGTGGGTGTGGGTGAGTGTGGGTGAGTGTGGGTGAGGGTGAGTGTGGGTGTGGGTGAGTGTGGGTGTGGGTGAGTGTGGGTGAGTGTGGGTGAGGGTGAGTATGGGTGTGGGTGAGTGTGGGTGTGGGTGAGTGTGGGTGAGTGTGGGTGAGTGTGGGTGAGGGTGAATGTGCGGGAGTGTGGGTGAGTGTGGGTGTGGGTGAGTGTGGGTGAGTGTGGGTGTGAGAGTGGGTGAATGTGGGTGAGTGTGGGTGAGGGTGAGTGTGGGTGAGGGTGAGTGTGGGTGTGGGTGAGTGTGGGTGAGGGTGTGGGTGAGTGTGGGTGAGGGTGAGTGTGGGTGAGTGTGGGTGTGGGTGAGTGTGGGTGAATGTGGGTGAGTGTGGGTGAGGGTGAGTGTGGGTGAGTGTGGGTGAGTGTGGGTGAGGGAGAGTGTGGATGTGGGTGAGTGTGGGTGAGTGTGGGTGTGGGTGAGTGTGGGTGTGGGTGAGGGTGAGTGTGGGTGTGGGTGAGGATGAGTGTGGGTGAGTCTGGGTGAGTGTGGGTGAGAGTGTGGGTGAGTGAGGATGTGGGTGAGTGTGGGTGAGGGTGAGTGTGGGTGCGGGTGAGTGTGGGTGCGGGTGAGTGTAGGTGCGGGTGAGTGTGGGTGAGTGTGGGTGTGGGTGTGGGTGTGGGTGAGTCTGAATGTGGGTGAGTGGGTGAATGTGGGTGAGTGTGCGTGAGGGTGAGTGTGGCTGTGGGTGAGTGTGGGTGTTGGTGAGTGAGGGTGAGTGTGGGTGCGGGTGTGGGTGAGTGTGGGTGAGTGTGTGTGAGGGTGAGTGTGTCTGTGGGTGAGTGTGTGTGAGGATGAGGGTGTGGGTGAGTGTGGGTGAGGATGAGTGTGGGTGAGGGTGAGTGTGGGTGTGGGTGAGTGTGGGTGTGGGTGAGTGTGGGTGTGGGTGAGTGTGGGTGAGTGTGGGTGAGTGTGGGTGTGGGTGAGTGTGGATGAGGGTGAGTGTGGGTGAGTGTGGGTGAGAGTTTGGGTCAGCGTGGGTGAGGGTGAGTGTGGATGTGGGTGAGTGTTGGTGAGGGTGAGTGTGGGTGCGGGTGAGTGTGAGTGAGGGTGAGTGTTTGTGCGTGTGGGTGAGTGTGGGTGTGGGTGTGGGTGAGGGTGGGTGAGTGTGGGTGTGGGTGATGGTGGGTGCAGATGAGTGTGGGTGTGGGAGAGTGTGGGTGAGTGTGGTGAGTGTGCGTGTGGGTGTGGGTGGGTGCGGGTGAGTGTGGGTGTGGGTGAGTGTGGGTGTGGTGTGGGTGAGTTTGCGTGTGGGTGAGGGTGGGTGCGGGTGAATGTGGCTGACTGTGGGGGTGGGTGAGTGTGGGTGAGTGTGGATGAGGGTGAGTGTGGGTGCGGGTGAGTGTGGGTGCGGGTGAGTGTAGGTGCGGGTGAGTGTGGGTGAGTGTGGGTGTGGGTGTGGGTGTGGGTGAGTCTGAATGTGGGTGAGTGTGGGTGAATGTGGGTGAGTGTGGGTGAGGGTGAGTGTGGCTGTGGGTGAGTGTGGGTGTTGGTGAGTGAGGGTGAGTGTGGGTGCGGGTGTGGGTGAGTGAGGGTGAGTGTGTGTGAGGTTGAGTGTGTCTGTGGGTGAGTGTGGGTGAGGATGAGGGTGTGGGTGAGTGTGGGTGAGGATGAGTGTGGGTGAGGGTGAGTGTGGGTGTGGGTGAGTGTGGGTGTGGGTGAGTGTGGGTGAGTGTGGGTGAGTGTGGGTGTGGGTGAGTGTGGATGAGGGTGAGTGTGGGTGAGTTTGGGTGAGAGTTTGGGTCAGCGTGGGTGAGGGTGAGTGTGGATGTGTGTGAGTGTTGGTGAGGGTGAGTGTGGGTGCGGGTGAGTGTGAGTGAGGGTGAGTGTTGGTGCGTGTGGGTGAGTGTGGGTGTGGGTGTGGGTGAGGGTGGGTGAGTGTGGGTGTAGGTGATGGTGGGTGCAGATGAGTGTGGGTGTGGGAGAGTGTGGGTGAGTGTGGTGAGTGTGCGCGTGGGTGTGGGTGGGTGCGGGTGAGTGTGGGTGTGGGTGAGTGTGGGTGTGGGTGTGGGTGAGTTTGGGTGTGGGTGAGTGTGGGTGAGGGTGTGGGTGGGTGTGGGTGAGTGTGGGTGAGGGTGTGGGTGAGTGTGGGTGAGTGTGGGTGAGGGTGGATGAGGGTGAGTGTGGGTGAGGGTGAGTGTGAATGTGGGTGAGTGTGGTTGAATGTGGGTGAATGTGGGTGAGGGTGAGTGTGGGTGAGGGTGAATGTGGGTGAGGGTGTGTGTGGGTGAGTGTGGGTGTGGGTGAATGTGGTGAGTGTGGGTGAGTGTGGGTAAGTGTGGGTGAGTGTGGGTGTGGGTGTGGGTGTGGGTGTGGGTGAGTGTGGGTGAGTGTGTGTGAGGGTTTGTGTGGCTGTGGGTGAGTGTGGGTGTGGGTGAGTGAGGGTGAGTGTGGGTGTGGGTGTGGGTGAGTGTGGGTGAGTGTATGTGAGGGTGAGTGTGGCTGTGGGTGAGTGTGAGTGTGGGTGAGTGTGGGTGCGGGTGAGTGTGGGTGGGTGAGGGTGTGGGTGAGTGTGGGTGTGGGTGAGTGTGGGTGTGGGTGAGTGTGGGTGAGTGTGGGTGAGGGTGAGTGTGGGTGTGGGTGAGTGTGGGTGTGGGTGAGTGTGGGTGAGTGTGGGTGAGGGTGAATGTGCGGGAGTGTGGGTGAGTGTGGGTGTGGGTGAGTGTGGGTGAGTGTGGGTGTGAGAGTGGGTGAATGTGGGTGAGTGTGGGTGAGGGTGAGTGTGGGTGAGGGTGAGTGTGGGTGTGGGTGAGTGTGGGTGAGGGTGTGGGTGAGTGTGGGTGAGGGTGAGTGTGGGTGAGTGTGGGTGTGGGTGAGTGTGGGTGAATGTGGGTGAGTGTGGGTGAGGGTGAGTGTGGGTGAGTGTGGGTGAGTGTGGGTGAGGGAGAGTGTGGATGTGGGTGAGTGTGGGTGAGTGTGGGTGTGGGTGAGTGTGGGTGTGGGTGAGGGTGAGTGTGGGTGTGGGTGAGGATGACTGTGGGTGAGTCTGGGTGAGTGTGGGTGAGAGTGTGGGTGAGTGAGGATGTGGGTGAGTGTGGGTGAGGGTGAGTGTGGGTGCGGGTGAGTGTGGGTGCGGGTGAGTGTAGGTGCGGGTGAGTGTGGGTGAGTGTGGGTGTGGGTGTGGGTGTGGGTGAGTCTGAATGTGGGTGAGTGTGGGTGAATGTGGGTGAGTGTGGGTGAGGGTGAGTGTGGCTGTGGGTGAGTGTGGGTGTTGGTGAGTGAGGGTGAGTGTGGGTGCGGGTGTGGGTGAGTGTGGGTGAGTGTGTGTGAGGGTGAGTGTGTCTGTGGGTGAGTGTGGGTGAGGATGAGGGTGTGGGTGAGTGTGGGTGAGGATGAGTGTGGGTGAGGGTGAGTGTGGGTGTGGGTGAGTGTGGGTGTGGGTGAGTGTGGGTGTGGGTGAGTGTGGGTGAGTGTGGGTGTGGGTGAGTGTGGAGGAGGGTGAGTGTGGGTGAGTTTGGGTGAGAGTTTGGGTCAGCGTGGGTGAGGGTGAGTGTGGATGTGGGTGAGTGTTGGTGAGGGTGAGTGTGGGTGCGGGTGAGTGTGAGTGAGGGTGAGTGTTGGTGCGTGTGGGTGAGTGTGGGTGTGGGTGTGGGTGAGGGTGGGTGAGTGTGGGTGTGGGTGATGGTGGGTGCAGATGAGTGTGTGTGTGGGAGAGTGTGGGTGAGTGTGGTGAGTGTGCGTGTGGGTGTGGGTGGGTGCGGGTGAGTGTGGGTGTGGGTGAGTGTGGGTGTGGGTGTGGGTGAGTTTGGGTGTGGGTGAGGGTGGGTGCGGGTGAATGTGGCTGACTGTGGGGGTGGGTGAGTGTGGGTGAGTGTGGGTGAGTGTGGGTAAGTGTGGGTGAGTGTGAGTGTGGGTGTGGGTGTGGGTGAGTGTGTGTGAGGGTTTGTGTGGCTGTGGGTGAGTGTGGGTGTGGGTGAGTGAGGGTGAGTGTGGGTGTGGGTGTGGGTGAGTGTGGGTGAGTGTATGTGAGTGTGAGTGTGGCTGTGGGTGAGTGTGGGTGAGTGTGGGTGAGGGTGTGGGTGAGTGTGGGTGTGGGTGAGTGTGGGTGAGTGTGGGTGAGGGTGAGTGTGGGTGTGGGTGAGTGTGGGTGTGGGTGAGTGTGGGTGAGTGTGGGTGAGGGTGAGTGTGGGTGTGGGTGAGTGTGGGTGTGGGTGAGTGTGGGTGAGTGTGGGTGAGTGTGCGTTTGGGTGAGGGTGAGTGTGGGTGTGGGTGAGTGTGGGTGTGGGAGAGTGTGAGTGAGTGTGGGTGAGGGTGAGTGTGGGTGTGGGTGAGTGTGGGTGTGGGTGAGTGTGGGTGAGGGTGAGTGTGGATGTGGGTGAGTGTGGGTATGGGTGAGGGTCAGTGTGGGTGTGGGTGAGAGTGGATGAGGGTGAGTGTGGGTGAGTTTGGATGAGAGTGTGGGTGAGTGTGGGGGTGGGTGAGTGTGGGTGAATGTGGGTGAGTGTGGGTGTGGGTGAGTGTGGGTGTGGGTGTGGGTGAATGTGCGTGAGTGTGGGTGAGTGTGGGTGTGGGTGAGTGTGGGTGAGTGTGGGTGTGAGAGTGGGTGAATGTTGGTGAGTGTGGGTGAGGGTGAGGGTGAGTGTGGGTGAGTGTGGGTGAGGGTGAGTGTGGATGTGGGTGAGTGAGGGTGAGTGTGGGGGTGGGTGAGTATGGGTGTGGGTGAGGGTGAGTGTGGGTGAGGGTGAGTGTGGGTGAGTGTGGGTGAGGGTGAGTGTGGATGTGGGTGAGTGTGTGTGAGTGTGGGTGAGAGTGTGGGTGAGTGTGGATGTGGGTGAGTGTGGGTGAGTGTGGGTGAGTGTGGATGTGGGTGAGTGTGGGTGAGTGTGGGTGAGAGTGCGGGTGAATGTAGGTGCGGGTGAGTGTGGGTGAGTGTGTGTGTGGGTGTGGGTGGGTGTGGGTGAGTGTGGGTGGGTGTGGGTGAGTGTTGGTGTGGGTGAGTGTGGGTGAGTGTGGGTGAGTGTGGATGCGGGTGAGTGTGGGTGAGGGAGAGTGTGGGTGCGGGTGTGGGTGAGTGTGGGTGTGGGTGAGTGTGGGTGCGGATGAGTGTGGGTGAGTGTGGGTGAGGGTGAGTGCGGCTGAGTGTGGGTGAGGGTGAGGGTGGGTGCGGGTGAGTTTGGGTGTGAGTGAGAGTGGGTGTGGGTGTGGGTGAGGGTGGGTGTGGGTGATGGTCGGTGCGGGTGAGTGTAGGTGAGTGTGGGTGAGGGAGAGTGTGGGTGTGGTTGTGGGTGAATGTGGGTATGGGTGTACGTGAGTGTTGGTGTGGGTGTGGGTGAATGTGCGTGAGTGTGGGTGAGTGTGGGTGTGGGTGAGTGTGGGTGAGTGTGGGTGTGAGAGTGGGTGAATGTGGGTGAGTGTGGGTGAGGGTGAGTTTGGGTGAGGGTGAGTGTGGGTGTGG
Organism: Isurus oxyrinchus; assembly: GCA_026770705.1. Classification (NCBI taxonomy): domain Eukaryota; kingdom Metazoa; phylum Chordata; class Chondrichthyes; order Lamniformes; family Lamnidae; genus Isurus; species Isurus oxyrinchus. The sequence continues at coordinate 18,519,709 of JANJGN010000014.1, forward strand.
GTGAGTGAGGGTGAGGGTGTGGGTGAGTGTTGTTGAGTGTGGGTGAGGGTGTGTGTGAGTGTGGGTGAGTGTGGGTGAGGGTGAGTGTGGGTGAGGGTAAGTGTGGGTGAGTGTGGGTGAATGTGGGTGAGTGTGGGTGAGGGTGAGTGTGGGTGAGTGTGGGTGAGGGAGAGTGTGGATGTGGGTGAGTGTGGGTGAGTGTGGGTGTGGGTGAGTGTGGGTGTGGGTGAGAGTGAGTGTGGGTGTGGGTGAGGATGAGTGTGGGTGAGTCTGGGTGAGTGTGGGTGAGAGTGTGGTTGAGTGAGGTTGTGGGTGAGTGTGGGTGAGGGTGAGTGTGGGTGCGGGTGAGTGTAGGTGCGGGTGAGTGTGGGTGAGTGTGGGTGTGGGTGTGGGTGTGGGTGAGAGTGGGTGAGGGGTGTGTGGGTGAGTCTGAATGTGGGTGAGTGTGGCTGAATGTGGGTGAGTGTGGGTGAGGGTGAGTTTGGCTGTGGGTGAGTGTGGGTGTTGGTGAGTGAGGGTGAGTGTGGGTGCGGGTGTGGGTGAGTGTGGGTGAGTGTGTGTGAGGGTGAGTGTGTCTGTGGGTGAGTGTGGGTGAGGATGAGGGTGTGGGTGAGTGTGGGTGAGTGTGGGTGAGGATGAGTGTGGGTGAGGGTGAGTGTGGGTGTGGGTGAGTGTGGGTGTGGGTGAGTGTGGGTGTGGGTGAGTGTGGGTGAGTGTGGGCGAGTGTGGGTGTGGGTCAGTGTTGATGAGGGTGAGTGTGGGTGAGTGTGGGTGAGAGTTTGGGTCAGCGTGGGTGAGGGTGAGTGTGGATGTGGGTGAGTGTTGTTGAGGGTGAGTGTGGGTGCGGGTGAGTGTGAGTGAGGGTGAGTGTTGGTGCGTGTGGGTGAGTGTGGGTGTGGGTGTGGGTGAGGGTGGGTGAGTGTGGGTGTGGGTGATGGTGGGTGCAGATGAGTGTGGGTGTGGGGGAGTGTGGGTGAGTGTGGTGAGTGTGCGTGTGTTGAGGGTGGGTGCGGGTGAGTGTGGGTGTGGGTGAGTGTGGGTGTCGGTGTGGGTGAGTTTGGGTGTGGGTGAGGGTGGGTGCGGGTGAATGTGGCTGACTGTGGGGGTGCGTGAGTGTGGGTGAGTGTGGGTGAGTGTGGGTGTGGGTGAGTGTGGGTGTGAGTGAGTGTGGGTGTGGGTGTGGGTAGGGGGGGTGAACGCGGGTGAGTGTGGGAGTGGGTGAGTGTGGGTGAGTGTGGGTGTGGGTGAGTGTGGGTGTGGGTGTGGGTGAGTGTGGGTGTGGGTGAGTGTGGGTGTGGGTGTGGGTGAGTGTGGGTGTGGTTGTGGGTGAGTGTGGGTGAGTGTGCGTGTGGGTGTGGGTGAATGTGCGTGAGTGTGGGTGAGTGTGGGTGTGGGTGAGTGTGGGTGAGTGTGGGTGTGAGTGTGGGTGAATGTGGGTGAGGGTGAGTGTGGGTGAGTGTGGGTCAGTGTGGGTGAGGCAGAGTGTGGATGTGGGTGAGTGTGGGTGAGTGTGGGTGTGGGTGAGGGTGAGTGTGGGTGTGGGTGAGGATGAGTGTGGGTGAGTGTGGGTGAAAGTGTGGGTGAGTGAGGATGTGGGCGAGTGTGGGTGAGGGTGAGTGTGGGTGCGGGTGAGTGTGGGTGTGGGTGAGTGTACGTGCGGGTGAGTGTGGGTGAGTGTGGGTGTGGGTGTGGGTGGGTGTGCGTGAGTGTGGGTGAGTGTGGGTGTGGGTGAGTGTGGGTGAGGGTGAATGTGGGTGTGGCTTGGGTGAGTGTGGGTGTGGGTGAATGTGGGTGAGGGAGAGTGTGGGTGCGTGTGGGTGTGGGTGAGTGTGGGTGAGGGTAGGTGAGGGTGAGTGTGGGTGAGTGTGGGTGAGTGTGGGTGTGGTTGAGTGTGGGTGAGTGTGGGTGGCGTTTGGGTGAGTGTGGGTGAGTGTGGGTGCAGGTGAGTGTGGGTGAGGGTGAGGGTAGTTGCGGGTGAGTGAGGGTGAGGGTGAGGGTAGGTGCGGGTGAGTGAGGGTGAGTGTGGGTGTGGGTGGGTGAGGGTGAGCGTGGGTGCGGGTGAGTGTGGGTGAGTGTGGGTGCGGGTGTGTGGGTGAGTGTGGGTGCGGGTGTGTGGGTGAGTGTGGGTGAGGGTGAGTGTGGGTGAGAGTGAGTGTGGGTGAGGGTGATTGTGGGTGTGAGTGTGGGTGCAGGTATGGGTGTGGGTGAGTGTGGGTGTGGGTGAGTGTGGGTGAGCGTGGGTGTGGGTGAGTGTGGGTGCGGGTGTGGGTGCATGTGAGTGTGGGTGTGGGTGAGTGTGGGTGAGTGTGGGTGTGGGTGAGTGTGGGTTAGTGTGGGTGTGGGTGAGTGTGGGTGCGGGTGTGGGTGTGGGTGAGTGTGAGTGTGGGTGAGTGTGGGTGAGTGTGGGTGAGGGTGTGTGTGGGTGTGGGTGAGTGTGGGTGCGGGTGAGTGTGGGTGATTGTGGGGGCGGGTGAGAGTGAGTGTGAGTATGGGTGTGGGTGGGGTGTGGGTGAGTGTGGACGTGGGTGAGTGTGGGTGAGGGAGAGTGAGGGTGTGGGTGAGTGTGTGTGAGTGTGGGTGAGTGTGGGTGAGTGTGGGTGTGGGTGAATGTGGGTGAGGGTGAGTGTGGGTGAGTGTGGGTGAGTGTGGGTGTGGGTGAGTGTGGGTGAGTGTGGGTGTGGATGTGGGTGAGTGTGGGTGTGGGTGAGGTTGTGGGTGAGTGTGGGTGAGTGTGGGTGTGTGTGAGTGTGAGTGTGGGTGAGTGTGGGTGTGGGTGAGTGAGGGTGAGTGTGGGTGAGTGTGGGTGAGGGTGAGTGTTGGTGCGGGTGAGTGTGGGTGAGGGTGAGTGTGGGTGAGTGTGGGTGAGGGTGAGTGTGGATGTGGGTGAGTGCGGGAGAGTGTGGGTGTGGGTGAGTGTGGGTGTGGGTGAGTGTGGATCTGGATTAGTTGGGTGAGTGTGGGTGAGTGAGGGTGAGGGTGAGTGTGGATGTGGGTGAGTGTGGGTGAGTGTGGGTGGGTGTGGGTGTTGGTTAGGGTGAGTGTGGGTGTGGGTGAGGGTGAGTGTGGGTGAGTGTGGGTGAGTGTGGGTGAGATTGTGGGTGAGTGTGGATGTGGCTGAGTGTGGGTGAGTGTGGGTGAGAGTGTGGGTGAGTGTGGGTGAGGGTGAGTGTGGATGTGGGTGAGTGTGGGTGAGGGTGAGTGTGGATGCGGTTGAGTGTGGGTGCGGGTGAGTGTAGGTGCGGGTGAGTGTGGGTGAGTGTGGGTGTGGGTGGGTGTGGGTGAGTGTGGGTGAGTGTGGGTGTGGGTGAGTGGGGTTGAGGGTGAGTGTGGGTGAGGGTGAATGTGGATGTGGGTGATTGTGGGTGTGGGTGAGTGTGGGTGAGTATGGGTGAGGGTTTGTGGGTGAGTGTGGGTTTGGGTGAGTGTGGGTGAGTGTGGGTGAGGGTGAGTGTGGGTGAGTGTGAGTGTGGGGGAGCGTGAGTGTGGGTGTGGGTGTGGGTGAGTGTGGGTGTGGGTGAGTGTGGCTGTGGGTGAGTGTGGGTGAGTGTGGGTGTGGGTGAGTGTGGGTGAGGGTGAGTGAGGGTGCGGGTGAGTGTGGTTGCGGGTGAGTGTGGGTGAGTGTGAGTGTGGGTGAGTGTGGGTGAGTGTGAGTGTGGGTGAGTGTGAGTGTGGGTGTGGGTGAGGATGAGTGTGGGTGAGTGTGGGTGAGTGTGGGTGAGAGTGTGTGTGGGTGTGGGTGGGTGTGGGTGTGAGGATGTGGGTGAGTGTGGGTGAGTGTGGGTGAGTGTGGATGCGGGTGAGTGTGGGTGAGGGAGAGTGTGGGTGCGGGTGTCGTTGAGTGTGGGTGTGGGTGAGGATGAGTGTGGGTGAGTGTGGGTGAGTGTGGGTGTGGGTGAGTGTGGGTGTGGATGAGGGTGAGTGTGGGTGTGGGTGTGGGTGAGTCTGGGTGAGTGTGCGTGAGAGCGTGGGTGAGTGAGGATGTGGGTGAGTGTGGGTGAGGGTGAGTGTGGGTGCGGGTGTGTGTGGGTGCGGGTGAGTGTAGGTGAGGGTGAGTGTGGGTGTGGGTGTGGGTGTGGGTGAGTCTGAATGTGGGTGAGTGTGGGTGAATGTGGGTGAGTGTGGGTGAGGGTGAGTGTGCCTGTGGGTGAGTGTGGGTGAGTGTGGGTGAGTGTGGGTGTGGGTGAGTGTGGATGAGGGTGAGTGTGGGTGAGTGTGGGTGAGAGTTTGGGTCAGCGTGGGTGAGGGTGAGTGTGGATGTGGGTGAGTGTTGGTGAGGGTGAGTGTGGGTGCGGGTGAGTGTGAGTGAGGGTGAGTGTTGGTGCGTGTGGGTGAGTGTGGGTGTGGGTGTGGGTGAGGGTGGGTGAGTGTGGGTGTGGGTGATGGTGGGTGCAGATGAGTGTGGGTGTGGGAGAGTGTGGGTGAGTGTGTTGAGTGTGCGTGTGGTTGAGTGTGGGTGTGAGTGAGTGTGGGTGTGGGTGTGGGTAGGGTGGGGGTGAACGCGGGGTGAGTGTGGGTGTGGGTGAGTGTGGGTGAGTGTGGGTGTGGGTGAGTGTGGGTGTGGGTGTGGGTGAGTGTGGGTGTGGGTGTGGGTGAATGTGCGTGAGTGTGGGTGAGTGTGGGTGTGGGTGAGTGTGGGTGAGTGTGGGTGTGAGTGTGGGTGAATGTGGTTGAGTGTGGGTGAGGGTGAGTGTGGGTGAGTGTGGGTGAGTGTGGGTGAGGCAGAGTGTGGATGTGGGTGAGTGTGGGTGAGTGTGGGTGTGGGTGAGGGTGAGTGTGGGTGTGGGTGAGGATGAGTGTGGGTGAGTGTGGGTGAGTGTGGGTGAAAGTGTGGGTGAGTGAGGATGTGGGTGAGTGTGGGTGAGTGTGAGTGTGGGTGCGGGTGAGTGTGGGTGTGGGTGAGTGTACGTGCGGGTGAGTGTGGGTGAGTGTGGGTGTGGGTGTGGGTGGGTGTGCGTGAGTGTGGGTGAGTGTGGGTGTGGGTGAGTGTGGGTGAGGGTGAATGTGGGTGTGGCTTGGGTGAGTGTGGGTGTGGGTGAATGTGGGTGAGGGAGAGTGTGGGTGCGTGTGGGTGTGGGTGAGTGTGGGTGAGGGTAGGTGAGGGTGAGTGTGCTGAGTGTCGGTGAGTGTGGGTGAGTGTGGGTGTGGGTGAGTGTGGGTGAGTGTGGGTGGCATTTGGGTGAGTGTGGGTGTGTGTGGGTGCAGGTGAGTGTGGGTGAGGGTGAGGGTAGTTGCGGGTGAGTGAGGGTGAGGGTGAGGGTAGGTGCGGGTGAGTGAGGGTGAGTGTGGGTGTGGGTGGGTGATGGTGAGTGTGGGTGCGGGTGAGTGTGGGTGAGTGTGGGTGCGGGTGTGTAGGTGTGGGTGTGGGTGTGAGTGTGGGTGAGTGTGGGTGAGGGTGAGTGTGGGTGAGAGTGAGTGTGGGTTTGGGTGATTGTGGGTGTGAGTGTGGGTGCAGGTATGGGTGTGGGTGAGTGTGGGTGTGGGTGAGTGTGGGTGAGCGTGGGTGTGGGTGAGTGTGGGTGCGGGTGTGGGTGCATGTGAGTGTGGGTGTGGGTGAGTGTGGGTGAGTGTGGGTGTGGGTGAGTGTGGGTGCGGGTGTGGGTGTTGTTGAGTGTGGGTGTGGGTGAGTGTGGGTGAGTGTGGGTGAGGGTGTGTGTGGGTGTGGGTGAGTGTGGGTGCGGGTGAGTGTGGGTGATTGTGGGGGCGGGTCAGAGTGAGGGTGTGTATGGGTGTGGGTGGTGTGTGGGTGAGTGTGGATGTGGGTGAGTGTGGGTGAGGGAGAGTGAGGGTGCGGGTGAGTGTGGGTGCGGGTGAGTGTGGGTGAGTGTGGGTGTGGGTGAGTGTGTGTGAGTGTGGGTGAGTGTGGGTGAGTGTGGGTGTGGGTGAGTGTGTGTGAGTGTGGGTGAGAGTGTGGGTGAGTGTGGGTGATAGTGACTGTGGGTGTGGGTGAGTGTGGGTGTGGGTGAGTGTGGGTGAGGGTGAGAGTGGGTGTGGGTGTGGGTGTGGGTGAGTGTGGGTGAGGGAGAGTGTGGGTGCGGGTGAGTGTGGGTGCGGGTGAGTGTAGGTGCGGGTGAGTGTGGAAGAGTGTGGGTGAGTGTGGGATTGGGTGAGAGTGGGTGAGTGTGGGTGTGGGTGTGGGTGAGTGTGGGTGCGGGTGTGTGTGGGAGAGTGTGGGTGAGTGTGGGTATGGGTGAGAGTGGGTGAGTGTGGGTGTGGGTGTGGGTGAGTGTGGGTGCGTGTGTGTGTGGGTGAGTGTGGGCGAGGGTGAGTGTGGCTGTGGGTGAGTGTGAGTGTGGGTGAGTGTGGGTGTGGGTGTGGGTGTGGGTGAGTGTGGGTGTGGGTGAGTGTGGCTGTGGGTGAGTGTGGGTGAGTGTGGGTGTGGGTGAGTGTGGGTGAGTGTGGGTGTGAGAGTGGGTGAATGTGGGTGAGTGTGGGTGAGGGTGAGTTTGGGTGAGGGTGAGTGTGGGTGTGGGTGAGTGTGGGTGAGGGTGTGGGTGAGTGTTGTTGAGTGTGGGTGAGGGTGTGTGTGAGTGTGGGTGAGTGTGGGTGAGGGTGAGTGTGGGTGAGGGTAAGTGTGGGTGAGTGTGGGTGAATGTGGGTGAGTGTGGGTGTGGGTGAGTGTGGGTGAGTGTGGGTGAGGGAGACTGTGGATGTGGGTGAGTGTGGGTGAGTGTGGGTGTGGGTGAGTGTGGGTGTGGGTGAGAGTGAGTGTGGGTGTGGGTGAGGATGAGTGTGGGTGAGTCTGGGTGAGTGTGGGTGAGAGTGTGGGTGAGTGAGGTTGTGGGTGAGTGTGGGTGAGGGTGAGTGTGGGTGCGGGTGAGTGTAGGTGCGGGTGAGTGTGGGTGAGTGTGGGTGTGGGTGTGGGTGTGGGTGAGAGTGGGTGAGGGGTGTGTGGGTGAGTCTGAATGTGGGTGAGTGTGGCTGAATGTGGGTGAGTGTGGGTGAGGGTGAGTTTGGCTGTGGGTGAGTGTGGGTGTTGGTGAGTGAGGGTGAGTGTGGGTGCGGGTGTGGGTGAGTGTGGGTGAGTGTGTGTGAGGGTGAGTGTGTCTGTGGGTGAGTGTGGGTGAGGATGAGGGTGTGGGTGAGTGTGGGTGAGTGTGGGTGAGGATGAGTGTGGGTGAGGGTGAGTGTGGGTGTGGGTGAGTGTGGGTGTGGGTGAGTGTGGGTGTGGGTGAGTGTGGGTGAGTGTGGGTGAGTGTGGGTGTGGGTGAGTGTGGATGAGGGTGAGTGTGGGTGAGTGTGGGTGAGAGTTTGGGTCAGCGTGGGTGAGGGTGAGTGTGGATGTGGGTGAGTGTTGGTGAGGGTGAGTGTGGGTGCGGGTGAGTGTGAGTGAGGGTGAGTGTTGGTGCGTGTGGGTGAGTGTGGGTGTGGGTGTGGGTGAGGGTGGGTGAGTGTGGGTGTGGGTGATGGTGGGTGCAGATGAGTGTGGGTGTGGGGGAGTGTGGGTGAGTGTGGTGAGTGTGCGTGTGTTGAGGGTGGGTGCGGGTGAGTGTGGGTGTGGGTGAGTGTGGGTGTCGGTGTGGGTGAGTTTGGGTGTGGGTGAGGGTGGGTGCGGGTGAATGTGGCTGACTGTGGGGGTGCGTGAGTGTGGGTGAGTGTGGGTGAGTGTGGGTGTGGGTGAGTGTGGGTGTGAGTGAGTGTGGGTGAGGGTGTGGGTAGGGGGGGTGAACGCGGGTGAGTGTGGGAGTGGGTGAGTGTGGGTGAGTGTGGGTGTGGGTGAGTGTGGGTGTGGGTGTGGGTGAGTGTGGGTGTGGGTGAGTGTGGGTGTGGGTGTGGGTGAGTGTGGGTGTGGTTGTGGGTGAGTGTGGGTGAGTGTGGGTGTGGGTGTGGGTGAATGTGCGTGAGTGTGGGTGAGTGTGGGTGTGGGTGAGTGTGGGTGAGTGTGGGTGTGAGTGTGGGTGAATGTGGGTGAGGGTGAGTGTGGGTGAGTGTGGGTCAGTGTGGGTGAGGCAGAGTGTGGATGTGGGTGAGTGTGGGTGAGTGTGGGTGTGGGTGAGGGTGAGTGTGGGTGTGGGTGAGGATGTGTGTGGGTGAGTGTGGGTGAAAGTGTGGGTGAGTGAGGATGTGGGCGAGTGTGGGTGAGGGTGAGTGTGGGTGCGGGTGAGTGTGGGTGTGGGTGAGTGTACGTGCGGGTGAGTGTGGGTGAGTGTGGGTGTGGGTGTGGGTGGGTGTGCGTGAGTGTGGGTGAGTGTGGGTGTGGGTGAGTGTGGGTGAGGGTGAATGTGGGTGTGGCTTGGGTGAGTGTGGGTGTGGGTGAATGTGGGTGAGGGAGAGTGTGGGTGCGTGTGGGTGTGGGTGAGTGTGGGTGAGGGTAGGTGAGGGTGAGTGTGGGTGAGTGTGGGTGAGTGTGGGTGTGGTTGAGTGTGGGTGAGTGTGGGTGGCGTTTGGGTGAGTGTGGGTGAGTGTGGGTGCAGGTGAGTGTGGGTGAGGGTGAGGGTAGTTGCGGGTGAGTGAGGGTGAGGGTGAGGGTAGGTGCGGGTGAGTGAGGGTGAGTGTGGGTGTGGGTGGGTGAGGGTGAGCGTGGGTGCGGGTGAGTGTGGGTGAGTGTGGGTGCGGGTGTGTGGGTGAGTGTGGGTGCGGGTGTGTGGGGTGAGTGTGGGTGAGGGTGAGTGTGGGTGAGAGTGAGTGTGGGTGAGGGTGATTGTGGGTGTGAGTGTGGGTGCAGGTATGGGTGTGGGTGAGTGTGGGTGTGGGTGAGTGTGGGTGAGCGTGGGTGTGGGTGAGTGTGGGTGCGGGTGTGGGTGCATGTGAGTGTGGGTGTGGGTGAGTGTGGGTGAGTGTGGGTGTGGGTGAGTGTGGGTTAGTGTGGGTGTGGGTGAGTGTGGGTGCGGGTGTGGGTGTGGGTGAGTGTGAGTGTGGGTGAGTGTGGGTGAGTGTGGGTGAGGGTGTGTGTGGGTGTGGGTGAGTGTGGGTGCGGGTGAGTGTGGGTGATTGTGGGGGCGGGTGAGAGTGAGTGTGAGTATGGGTGTGGGTGGGGTGTGGGTGAGTGTGGACGTGGGTGAGTGTGGGTGAGGGAGAGTGAGGGTGTGGGTGAGTGTGTGTGAGTGTGGGTGAGTGTGGGTGAGTGTGGGTGTGGGTGAATGTGGGTGAGGGTGAGTGTGGGTGAGTGTGGGTGAGTGTGGGTGTGGGTGAGTGTGGGTGAGTGTGGGTGTGGATGTGGGTGGGTGTGGGTGTGAGGATGTGGGTGAGTGTGGGTGAGTGTGGGTGAGCGTGGATGCGGGTGAGTGTGGGTGAGGGAGAGTGTGGGTGCGGGTGTCGTTGAGTGTGGGGTGTGGGTGAGGATGAGTGTGGGTGAGTGTGGGTGAGTGTGGGTGAGTGTGGGTGTGGATGAGGGTGAGTGTGGGTGTGGGTGTGGGTGAGTCCTGGGTGAGTGTGCGTGAGAGCGTGGGTGAGTGAGGATGTGGGTGAGTGTGGGTGAGGGTGAGTGTGGGTGCGGGTGTGTGTGGGTGCGGGTGAGTGTAGGTGAGGGTGAGTGTGGGGTGAGTGTGGGTGTGGGTGTGGGTGTCGGTGAGTCTGAATGTGGGTGAGTGTGGGTGAATGTGGGTGAGGGTGAGTGTGGGTGAGGGTGAGTGTGGCTGTGGGTGAGTGTGGGTGAGTGTGGGTGAGTGTGGGTGTGGGTGAGTGTGGATGAGGGTGAGTGTGGGTGAGTGTGGGTGAGAGTTTGGGTCAGCGTGGGTGAGGGTGAGTGTGGATGTGGGTGAGTGTTGGTGAGGGTGAGTGTGGGTGCGGGTGAGTGTGAGTGAGGGTGAGTGTTGGTGCGTGTGGGTGAGTGTGGGTGTGGGTGTGGGTGAGGGTGGGTGAGTGTGGGTGTGGGTGATGGTGGGTGCAGATGAGTGTGGGTGTGGGAGAGTGTGGGTGAGTGTGGTGAGTGTGCGTGTGGTTGAGTGTGGGTGTGAGTGAGTGTGGGTGTGGGTGTGGGTAGGGTGGGGGTGAACGCGGGTGAGTGTGGGTGTGGGTGAGTGTGGGTGAGTGGGGTGTGGGTGAGTGTGGGTGTGGGTGTGGGTGAGTGTGGGTGTGGGTGTGGGTGAATGTGCGTGAGTGTGGGTGAGTGTGGGTGTGGGTGAGTGTGGGTGAGTGTGGGTGTGAGTGTGGGTGAATGTGGTTGAGTGTGGGTGAGGGTGAGTGTGGGTGAGTGTGGGTGAGTGTGGGTGAGGCAGAGTGTGGATGTGGGTGAGTGTGGGTGAGTGTGGGTGTGGGTGAGGGTGAGTGTGGGTGTGGGTGAGGATGAGTGTGGGTGAGTGTGGGTGAGTGTGGGTGAAAGTGTGGGTGAGTGAGGATGTGGGTGAGTGTGGGTGAGGGTGAGTGTGGGTGCGGGTGAGTGTGGGTGTGGGTGAGTGTACGTGCGGGTGAGTGTGGGTGAGTGTGGGTGTGGGTGTGGGTGGGTGTGCGTGAGTGTGGGTGAGTGTGGGTGTGGGTGAGTGTGGGTGAGGGTGAATGTGGGTGTGGCTTGGGTGAGTGTGGGTGTGGGTGAATGTGGGTGAGGGAGAGTGTGGGTGCGTGTGGGTGTGGGTGAGTGTGGGTGAGGGTAGGTGAGGGTGAGTGTGCTGAGTGTCGGTGAGTGTGGGTGAGTGTGGGTGTGGGTGAGTGTGGGTGAGTGTGGGTGGCGTTTGGGTGAGTGTGGGTGAGTGTGGGTGCAGGTGAGTGTGGGTGAGGGTGAGGGTAGTTGCGGGTGAGTGAGGGTGAGGGTGAGGGTAGGTGCGGGTGAGTGAGGGTGAGTGTGGGTGTGGGTGGGTGATGGTGAGTGTGGGTGCGGGTGAGTGTGGGTGATAGTGGGTGCGGGTGTGTAGGTGTGGGTGTGGGTGTGAGTGTGGGTGAGTGTGGGTGAGGGTGAGTGTGGGTGAGAGTGAGTGTGGGTTTGGGTGATTGTGGGTGTGAGTGTGGGTGCAGGTATGGGTGTGGGTGAGTGTGGGTGTGGGTGAGTGTGGGTGAGCGTGGGTGTGGGTGAGTGTGGGTGCGGGTGTGGGTGCATGTGGGTGTGGGTGAGTGTGGGTGAGTGTGGGTGTGGGTGAGTGTGGGTGCGGGTGTGGGTGTGGTTGAGTGTGGGTGTGGGTGAGTGTGGGTGAGTGTGGGTGAGGGTGTGTGTGGGTGTGGGTGAGTGTGGGTGCGGGTGAGTGTGGGTGATTGTGGGGGCGGGTCAGAGTGAGGGTGTGTATGGGTGTGGGTGGTGTGTGGGTGAGTGTGGATGTGGGTGAGTGTGGGTGAGGGAGAGTGAGGGTGCGGGTGAGTGTGGGTGCGGGTGAGTGTGGGTGAGTGTGGGTGTGGGTGAGTGTGTGTGAGTGTGGGTGAGTGTGGGTGAGTGTGGGTGTGGGTGAGTGTGTGTGAGTGTGGGTGAGAGTGTGGGTGAGTGTGGGTGATAGTGACTGTGGGTGTGGGTGAGTGTGGGTGTGGGTGAGTGTGGGTGAGGGTGAGAGTGGGTGTGGGTGTGGGTGTGGGTGAGTGTGGGTGAGGGAGAGTGTGGGTGCGGGTGAGTGTGGGTGCGGGTGAGTGTAGGTGCGGGTGAGTTTGGAAGAGTGTGGGTGAGTGTGGGATTGGGTGAGAGTGGGTGAGTGTGGGTGTGGGTGTGGGTGAGTGTGGGTGCGGGTGTGTGTGGGAGAGTGTGGGTGAGTGTGGGTATGGGTGAGAGTGGGTGAGTGTGGGTGTGGGTGTGGGTGAGTGTGGGTGCGTGTGTGTGTGGGTGAGTGTGGGCGAGGGTGAGTGTGGCTGTGGGTGAGTGTGAGTGTGGGTGAGTGTGGGTGTGGGCGTGGGTGAGTGTGGGTGAGGGTGAGTGTGACTGCGGGTGAGTGTGAGTGTGGGTGTTGGCGTGGGTGAGTGTGGGTGTGGGAGAGTGTGGGTGAGTGTGGGTGTGGTTGAGAGTGGGTGAGTGTGGGTGTGGTTGAGAGTGGGTGTGGGTGTGGGTGAGGGTGAGTGTGGGTAAGGGTGAGTGTGGGTGAGGGTGAGTGTGGGTGTCGGTGAGTGTGGGTGAGTGTGAGTGTGGGTGAGGGTGCGTGTGGGAGAGTGTGGGTGAGTGTGGGTGTGGGTGAGTGTGGGTGTGGGCGTGGGTGAGTGTGGGTGTGGGAGATTGTGGGTGAATGTGGGTGAGGATAGGTGAGGGTGATTGTGGGTGAGTGTGGGTGAGTGTGGAGTGTGGGTGTGGGTGAGTGTGGGTGAGTGTGGGTGTGGGTTTGGGTGAGTGTGGGTGAGTATGGGTGAGTGTGGGTGCGGGTGAGTGTGGGTGAGGGTGAGTGTAGGTGCGGGTGAGTGAGGGTGAGTGTGGGTGTGGGTGGGTGAGGGTGAGTGTGGGTCTGGGTGAGTGTGGGTGAGTGTGGGTGTTGGTGAGTGACGGTGGGTGTGGGTGCGGGTGACTCTGGGTGAGTGTGGGTGCGGGTGTGTGAGTGTGGGTGCGGGTGTGGGTGTGGGTGAGTGTGGGTGTGGGTGAGTGTGGGTGTGGATGAGTGTGGGGGCGGGTGAGTGTGGGTGAGTGTGGGTGATTGTGGGGGCGGGTGTTTTTGAGGGTGAGTATGGGTGTGGGTGAGGGTGAGTGTGAGTTTAGTTGTGGGTGAGTGTGGGTGAGGGTGAGTGAGGGTGCGGGTGAGTGTGGGTGCTGGTGAGTGTGGGTGAGTGTGGGTGAGTGTGGGTGTGGCTGAGTGTGGGTGAGTGTAGGTGTGGGTGAGTGTGGGTGTGGGTGAGGGTGTGGGTGAGTGTGGGTGAGTGTGGATGTGGGTGAGTGTGAGTGTGGGTGAGAGTGTGGGTGAGTGTGGGTGTGGCTGAGTGTGGATGTGGGTGAGGGTGAGGGTGAGTGTGGGTGTGGGTGTGGGAGAGTGTGGGTGAGTGTGGGTGAGGGTGAGTGTGGGTGTGGGTGTGTGTGGGTGAGGGTGAGTGTGGGTGAGTGTGGGTGCGGGTGAGTGGGTGTGGGTGTGTGGGTGCAGGTGAGTGTGGCTGTGGGTTAGTGTGAGTGTGGTTTTGGGTGTGGGTGGGTGAGTGTGGAGGTGGTTGCGTGTGGGTGAGTGTGGGTGCGGGTGAGGGTGAGTGAGGGTTAGTGTGGGTGCAGGTGAGGGTGAGTGTGGGTGTGGTGAGGGTGGGTGAGGGTGAGTGTGGGTACGGGTGAGGGTGGGTGAGGGTGAGTGTGGGTGTGGGTGAGGTTTGGTGAGGGTGAGTGTAGGTGCGCGTGAGGTTGAGTGTGGGTGAGTGTGAGTGTGGGTGAGTGTGGGTGTGGGCGTGGGTGAGTGTGGGTGAGGGTGAGTGTGACTGCGGGTGAGTGTGAGTGTGGGTGCGGGCGTGGGTGAGTGTGGGTGTGGGAGAGTGTGGGTGAGTGTGGGTGTGGGTGAGGGTGGGTGAGGGTGAGTGTGGGTGCGGGTGAGGGTGGGTGAGGGTGAGTGTGCATGCGGGTGAAGGTGAGTGTGGGTGTGGGTGAGTGTGAGTGTAGGTTTGGGTGTGGGTGGGTGAGTGTGGGGGTGGGTGCTTGTGGGTGAGTGAGGGTGTGGGTGAGTGTGAGTGTAGGTTTGGGTGTGGGTGGGTGAGTATGGGGGTGGGTGCTTGTGGGTGAGTGTGGGTGCTGGTGAGTGTGGGTGCGGGTGAGATTGGGTGAGGGTGAGTGTGGGTGCAGTTGAGGGTGAGTGTGGGAGAGTGTGGGTGCGGGTGAGGGTGGGTGAGGGTGAGTGTGGGTGCGGGTGAGTGTGGGTGAGGGTGAGTGTTGGTGCGGGTGAGGGTGTGTGAGGGTGAGTGTGGGTGCGGGTGAAGGTGAGTGTGGATGCGGGTGAGAGTGAGTGTGGGTGCGGGTGAGGGTGAGTTTGGGTGTGGGTGAGTGTCGGTGAGGGTGAGTGTCGTTGAGTGTGGGTGCGGGGTGAGTGTGGGTGAGGGTGAGTGGGGGTGAGTGTGGGTGCGGGTCCGGGTGAGTGTGGGTGAGGGTGTGTGTGGGGTGTGTGTGGGTGTGGGTGAGTGTGAGTGTGGGTGAGGGTGCGTGTGGGAGAGTGTGGGTGAGTGTGGGTGTGGGTGAGTGTGGGTGTGGGCGTGGGTGAGTGTGGGTGTGGGAGATTGTGGGTGAATGTGGGTGAGGATAGGTGAGGGTGATTGTGGGTGACTGTGGGTGAGTGTGGGTGAGTGTGGGTGTTGGTGAGTGTGGGTGAGTGTGGGTGTGGGTTTGGGTGAGTGTGGGTGAGTATGGGTGAGTGTGGGTGCGGGTGAGTGTGGGTGAGGGTGAGTGTAGGTGCAGGTGAGTGAGGGTGAGTGTGGGTGTGGGTGGGTGAGGGTGAGTGTGGGTGCGGGTGAGTGTGCTTGAGTGTGGGTGTGGGTGAGTGACGGTGGGTGTGGGTGCGGGTGAGTCTGGGTGAGTGTGGGTGCGGGTGTGTGAGTGTGGGTGCGGGTGTGGGTGTGGATGAGTGTGGGTGTGGGTGAGTGTGGGTGTGGGTGTGGGTGAGTGTGGGGGCAGGTGAGTGTGGGTGAGTGTGGGTGATTGTGCGGGCGGGTGTTTTTGAGGGTGAGTATGGGTGTGGGTGAGGGTGAGTGTGAGTTTAGTTGTGGGTGAGTGTGGGTGAGGGTGAGTGAGGGTGCGGGTGAGTGTGGGTGCTGGTGAGTGTGGGTGAGTGTGGGTGAGTGTGGGTGTGGCTGAGTGTGGGTGAGTGTAGGTGTGGGTGAGTGTGGGTGTGGGTGAGGGTGTGGGTGAGTGTGGGTGAGTGTGGGTGTGGGTGAGTGTGAGTGTGGGTGAGTCTTAGTGTGGGTGAGTGTGGATGTGGCTGAGTGTGGATGTGGGTGAGGGTGAGTGTGGGTGTGGGTGTGGGAGAGTGTGGGTGAGTGTGGGTGAGGGTGAGTGTGGGTGCGGGTGAGTGTGGGTGATGGTGAATGTGGGTGCGGTTGAGTGTGGGTGAGGGTGAGTGTGTGTGAGGGTGAGTGCGGCTGTGGGTGAGTGTGGGTGTGGGAGAGTGGGGGTGAGCGTGGGTGTTGGTGTGGGTGAGTGTGGGTGAGTGTGTGTGAGGGTGAGTGTGGCTGTGGGTGAGTGTGGGTGTGGGTGAGTGAGGGTGAGTGTGGGTGCGGGGTGAGTGTGGGTGAGTCTGGGCGTGGGTGTGTTTGAGTGTGGGTGAGTGTGGGTGTGGGTGTGGGTGAGTGTGGGTGAGTGTGTGTGAGGGTGAGTGTGGCTATGGGTGAGTGTGGGTGTGGGTGAGTGAGGGTGAGTGTGGGTGTGGATGTGGGTGAGTGTGGGTGAGTGTGCGTGAGGGTGAGTGTGGCTGTGGGTGAGTGTGGGTGTGGGTTAGTGAGGGTGGGCGTGGGTGTGGTTGAGTGTGGGTGAGTGTGGGTGAGAGTGTAGGTGAGTGTGGATGTGGGTGAGTGTGGGTGAGGGTGAGTGTGGGTGCGGGTGAGTGTGGGTGCGGGTGAATGTAGGTGCGGGTGAGTGTGGGTGAGTGTGGGTGAGGGTGAGTTTGGATGAGTGTGGGTGATTGTGGGTGTGGGTGAGTGTGGGTGAGTGTGGGTGTGGGTGAGTGTGGGTGTGGGTGAGGGTGTGGATGGGTGCGGGTGAGTGTGGGTGTGGGTGAGTGTGAGTGTGGGTGAGTGTGGGTGTGGGTGAGTGTGGGTGAGTGTGGGTGAGTCTTAGTGTGGGTGTGTGTGGGTGTGGCTGAGTGAGGATGTGGGTGAGGGTGAGGGTGAGTGTGGGTGTGGGTGTGGGAGAGTGTGGGTGAGTGTGGGTGAGGGTGAGTGTGGGTGCGGGTGAGTGTTGATGATGGTGAGTGTGGGTGCGGGTAAGTGTGGGTGAGGGTGAGTGTTGGTGAGGGTGAGTGTGGGTGAGTGTGGGTGAGGGTGAGTGTGGGTGAGAGTGAGAGTGGCTGAGGGTGAGTGTGGTTGAATGTGGGTGTGGGTGAGTGTGGGTGTGGATGAGTGTGGATGTGGTTGAGTGTGTGTGAGTGTGGGTGAGTGTGGGTGAGGGTGAGTGTGGATGTGGGTGAGTGTGGGTGAGTGTGGGTGGGTGTGGGTGTGGGTGAGGGTGAGTGTGGGTGTGGGTGAGGGTGAGTGTGGGTGAGTGTGGGTGAGGGTGAGTGTGGATGTGGGTGAGTGTTGGTGAGTGTGGGTGAGTGTGGGTGAGAGTGTGGGTGAGTGTGGGTGATAGTGAGTGTGGGTGTGGGTGCGGGTGAGTGTAGGTGCGGGTGAGTGTGGGAGGGTGTGCGTGAGTGTGGGTGAGGGTGTGGGTGAGGGTGGGTGCGGGTGTGTGTGGGTGATTGTGGGTGTGGGTGAGTGTGGGTGAGTGTGGGTGTGGGTGGGTGTGTGTGAGGGTGAGTGTGGGTGTGGGTGAGAGTGTGGGTGAGTGTGGGTGAGTGTGGGTGTGGGTGTGGGTGAGTGATGGTGTGGGTGAGTGTGGGTGAGTGTGGGTGAGTGTGGGTGTGGGTGAGGGTGAGTGTGTGTGAGGGTGTAGGTGAGTGTGGGTGAGTGTGGGTGAGGGTGGGTGTGGTTGTGGGTGAGTGTGGGTGAGTGTGGGTGAGGGTGAGTGTGGGTGAGTGTGAGTGTGGGTGAGAGTGAGTGTTGGTGAGTGTGGGTGTGGGTGTGGGTGAATGTGGTTGAGTGTAGGTGAGCGTGAGTTTGGGTGTGGGTGAGTGTGGGCGAGGGTGAGTGTGGCTGTGGGTGAGTGTGAGTGTGGGTGAGTGTGGGTGTGGGCGTGGGTGAGTGTGGGTGAGGGTGAGTGCGGCTGTGGGTGAGTGTGAGTGTGGGTGTGGGCGTGGGTGAGTGTGGGTGTGGGAGAGTGTGGGTGAGTGTGGGTATGGGTGTGAGTGGGTGAGTGTGGGTGTGGTGAGTGTGGGTGTGGGTGTGGGTGAGGGTGAGTGTGGGTAAGGGTGAGTGTGGGTGAGGGTGAGTGTGGGTGTCGGTGAGTGTGGGTGAGTGTGAGTGTGGGTGAGGGTGCGTGTGGGCGTGGGTGAGTGTGGGTGTGGGAGATTGTGGGTGAATGTGGGTGAGGGTAGGTGAGGGTGATTGTGGGTGAGTGTGGGTGAGTGTGGGTGAGTGTGGGTGTGGGTGAGTGTGGGTGAGTGTGGGTGTGGGTTTGGGTGAGTGTGGGTGAGTATGGGTGAGTGTGGGTGCGGGTGAGTGTGGGTGAGGGTGAGTGTAGGTGCGGGTGAGTGAGGGTGAGTGTGGGTGTGGGTGAGTGAGGGTGAGTGTGGGTGCGGGTGAGTGTGGGTGAGTGTGGGTGTGGGTGAGTGACGGTGGGTGTGGGCGTGGGTGAGTGTGGGTGTGGGAGATTGTGGGTGAATGTGGGTGAGGGTAGGTGAGGGTGATTGTGGGTGAGTGTGGGTGAGTGTGGGTGAGTGTGGGTGTGGGTGAGTGTGGGTGAGTGTGGGTGTGGGTTTGGGTGAGTGTGGGTGAGTATGGGTGAGTGTGGGTGCGGGTGAGTGTGGGTGAGGGTGAGTGTAGGTGCGGGTGAGTGAGGGTGTGTGTGGGTGTGGGTGAGTGAGGGTGAGTGTGGGTGCGGGTGAGTGTGGGTGAGTGTGGGTGTGGGTGAGTGACGGTGGGTGTGGGTGCGGGTGAGTCTGGGTGAGTGTGGGTGCGGGTGTGTGAGTGTGGGTGCGGGTGTGGGTGTGGGTGAGTGTGGGTGTGGGTGAGTGTGGGTGTGGGTGAGTGTGGGGGCGGGTGAGTGTAGGTGAGTGTGGGTGATTGTGGGGGCGGGTGTTTTTGAGGGTGAGTATGGGTGTGGGTGAGGGTGAGTGTGAGTGTGGATGTGGGTGAGTGTGGGTGAGGGTGAGTGAGGGTGCGGGTGAGTGTGGGTGCTGGTGAGTGTGGGTGAGTGTGGGTGAGTGTGGGTGAGTGTGGGTGAGTGTGGGTGTGGGTGAGTGTGGGTGAGTGTGGGTGTGGGTGAGTGTGGGTCTGGGTGAGGGTGTGGGTGAGTGTGGGTGAGTGTGGGTGTGGGTGAGTGTGGGTGTGGGTGAGGGTGTGGGTGAGTGTGGGTGAGTGAGTGTCGGTGAGTGTGGGTGAGTGTGGGTGAGTGTGGGTGAGGATGAGTGTGGGTGAGGGTGAGTGTGGGTGTGGGTGAGTGTGGGTGTGGGTGAGTGTGGGTGTGGGTGAGTGTGGGTGAGTGTGGGTGTGGGTGAGTGTGGGTGAGTGTGGGTGAGAGTGTTGGTCAGCGTGGGTGAGGGTGAGTGTGGATGTGGGTGAGTGTGTGTGAGGGTGAGTGTGGGTGCGGGTGAGTGTGCGTGAGGGTGAGTGTTGGTGCGTGTGGGTGAGTGTGGGTGTGGGTGAGGGTGGGTGAGTGTGGGTGTGGGTGATGGTGGGTGCGGGTGAGTGTGGGTGTGGGAGAGTGTGGGTGTGGGTGAGGGTGGATGTGGGTGAGGGTGGGTGTGGGTGAGTGTGGGTGTGGGTGAGGGTGGATGTGGGTGAGGAGGGGTGCGGGTGAATATGGGTGACTGTGGGGGTGGGTGAGTTAGGGTGAGTGTGGGTGTGGGTGAGTGTGGGTGTGAGTGAGTGTGGGTGTGGGTGTGGTTAGGGGGGGGTGAGTGCGGGTGAGTGTTGCTGTGGGTGAGTGTGGGTGAGTGTGGGTGTGGGTGAGTGTGGGTGTGGGTGTGGGTGGGTGTGCGTGAGTGTGGGTGAGTGTGGGTGTGGGTGAGTGTGGGTGAGGGTGAATGTAGGTGTGGCTTGGGTGAGTGTGCATGTGGGTGAGTGTGGGTGAGGGAGCGTGTGGGTGCGGGTGTGGGTGAGTGTGGGTGTGGGTGAGTGTGGGTGAGTGTGGGTGCGGGTGAGTGTGGGTGAGTGTGGGTGATTGTGGGTGTGGGTGTTGTTGAGGGTGAGTGCGGGAGAGTGTGGGTGTGGGAGAGTGTGGGTGAGTGTGGGTGTGGGTGTGGGTGAGGGTGGGTGCGGGTGAGTTTGGGTATGGGTGAGAGTGGGTGTGGGTGTGGGTGAGGGTGGGTGTGGGTGAGGGTGGGTGTGGGTGAGTGTAGGTGAGTGTGGGTGTGGTAGAGTGTGGGTGTGGGTGAGTGTGGGTGAGGGAGAGTGTGGATGCGTGTGGGTGTGGGTGAGTGTGGGTGAGGGTGAATGTGGGTGTGGCTTGGGTGAGTGTGCATGTGTGTGAGTGTGGGTGAGGGAGAGTGTGGGTGCGGGTGTGGGTGAGTGTGGGTGTGGGTGAGTGTGGGTGAGTGTGGGTGCGGGTGATTGTGGGTGTGGGTGTTGGTGAGGGTGGGTGCGGGAGAATGTGGGTGTGGGAGAGTGTGGGTGAGTGTGGGTGTGGGTGTGGGTGAGGGTGGGTGCGGGTGAGTTTGGATATGGGTGAGAGTGGGTGTGGGTGTGGGTGAGGGTGGGTGTGGGTGTGGGTGAGGGTGGGTGTGGGTGAGGGTGGGTGTGGGTGAGTGTAGGTGAGTGTGGGTGTGGTAGAGTGTGGGTGAGGGTGAGGGTGAGTGTGGGTGTGGGTGAGTGTGGGTGAGGGTGTGGGTGAGTGTGGGTGAGTGTGCGTGAGGGTTGCGTGAGTGTGGGTGAGTGTGGGTGAGGGTGGGTGAGGGTGAGTGTGGGTGAGTGTGGGTGAATGTGGGTGAGTGTGGGTGAGGGTGAGTGTGGGTGTGGGTGAGTGTGGGTGAGTGTGGGTGAGGGTGAGTGTGGGTGAGGGTTAATGTGGGTGAGGGTGAGTGTGGCTGAGAGTGGGTGTGGGTGTGGGTGAAAGTGGGTGGGTGTGGGTGAGTGTCGGTGTGGGTGTGGGTGAGTGTGGGTGAGTGTGTGTGAGGGTGAGTGTGGCTGTGGGTGAGTGTGGGTGTGGGTGAGTGAGGGTGAGTTTGGGTGTTGGTGTGGGTGAGTGTGGGTGAGTGTGTGTGAGGGTGAGTGTGGCTGTGGGTGAGTGTGGGTGCGGGTGAATGTAGGTGCGGGTGAGTGTGGGTGAGTGTGGGTGAGGATGAGTTTGGGTGAGTGTGGGTGAGTGTGGGTGTGGGTGAGTGTGGGTGAGTGTGGGTGTGGGTGAGTGTGGGTGTGGGTGAGGGTGTGGGTGAGTGTGGGTGAGTGTGGGTGTGGGTGAGTGTGAGTTTGGGTGAGTGTGGGTGTGGGTGAGTGTGGGTGTGGGTGTGGGTGAGTGTGGGTGCGGGTGAATGTAGGTGCGGGTGAGTGTGGGTGAGTGTGGGTGAGGATGAGTTTGGGTGAGTGTGGGTGAGTGTGGGTGTGGGTGAGTGTGGGTGAGTGTGGGTGTGGGTGAGTGTGGGTGGGGGTGAGGGTGTGGGTGAGTGTGGGTGAGTGTGCGTGTGGGTGAGTGTGAGTTTGGGTGAGTGTGGGTGTGGGTGAGTGTGGGTGAGTGTGGGTGTGGGTGTGGGTCAGTGTGGGTGAGTGTGTGTGAGGGTGAGTGTGGCTATGGGTGAGTGTGGGTGTGGGTGAGTGAGGGTGAGTGTGGGTGCGGGTGAGTGTGGGTGTGGGTGAGGGTGTGGGTGAGTGTGGGTGAGTGTGGGTGTGGGTGAGTGTGAGTTTGGGTGAGTGTGGGTGTGGGTGAGTGTGGGTGAGTGTGGGTGTGGGTGTGGGTGAGTGTGGGTGCGGGTGAATGTAGGTGCGGGTGAGTTTGGGTGAGTGTGGGTGAGTGTGGGTGTGGGTGAGTGTGGGTGAGTGTGGGTGTGGGTGAGTGTTGGTGGGGGTGAGGGTGTGGGTGAGTGTGGGTGAGTGTGTGTGTGGGTGAGTGTGAGTTTGGGTGAGTGTGGGTGTGGGTGAGTGTGGGTGAGTGTGGGTGTGGGTGTGGGTGAGTGTGGGTGAGTGTGTGTGAGGGTGAGTGTGGCTGTGGGTGAGTGTGGGTGTGGGTGAGTGAGGGTGAGTGTGGGTGCGGGTGAGTGTGGGTGAGTGTGGGCGTGGGTGTGGTTGAGTGTGGTTGAGTGTGGGTGTGGGTGTGGGTGAGTGTGGGTGAGTGTGTGTGAGGGTGAGTGTGGCTGTGGGTGAGTGTGGGTGTGGGTGAGTGAGGGTGAGTGTGGGTGCGGGTGAGTGTGGGTGTGGGTGAGGGTGTGGGTGAGTGTGGGTGAGTGTGGGTGTGGGTGAGTGTGAGTTTGGGTGAGTGTGGGTGTGGGTGAGTGTGGGTGAGTGTGGGTGTGGGTGTGGGTGAGTGTGGGTGCGGGTGAATGTAGGTGCGGCTGAGTGTGGGTGAGTGTGGGTGAGGATGAGTTTGGGTGAGTGTGGGTGAGTGTGGGTGTGGGTGAGTGTGGGTGAGTGTGGGTGTGGGTGAGTGTTGGTGGGGGTGAGGGTGTGGGTGAGTGTGGGTGAGTGTGTGTGTGGGTGAGTGTGAGTTTGGGTGAGTGTGGGTGTGGGTGAGTGTGGGTGAGTGTGGGTGTGGGTGTGGGTGAGTGTGGGTGAGTGTGTGTGAGGGTGAGTGTGGCTGTGGGTGAGTGTGGGTGTGGGTGAGTGAGGGTGAGTGTGGGTGCGGGTGAGTGTGGGTGAGTGTGGGCGTGGGTGTGGTTGAGTGTGGTTGAGTGTGGGTGTGGGTGTGGGTGAGTGTGGGTGAGTGTGTGTGAGGGTGAGTGTGGCTATGGGTGAGTGTGGGTGTGGGTGAGTGAGGGTGAGTGTAGGTGTGGATGTGGGTGAGTGTGGGTGAGTGTGTGTGAGTGTGAGTGTGGCTGTGGGTGAGTGTGGGTGTGGGTGAGTGAGGGTGAGTGTGGGTGCGGGTGAGTGTGGGTGAGTGTGGGCGTGGGTGTGGTTGAGTGTGGGTGAGTGTGGGTGTGGGTGTGGGTGAGTGTGGGTGAGTGTGTGTGAGGGTGAGTGTGGATGTGGGTGAGTGTGTGTGAGTGTGGGTGAGAGTGTGGTTGAGTGTGGATGTGGGTGAGTGTGGGTGAGGGTGAGTGTGGGTGCGGGTGAGTGTGGGTGCGGGTGAATGTAGGTGCGGGTGAGTGTGGGTGAGTGTGGGTGAGGGTGAGTTTGGGTGAGTGTGGGTGAGTGTGGGTGTGGGTGAGTGTGGGTGAGTGTGGGTGTGGGTGAGTGTGAGTGTGGGTGAGTGTGGGTGTGGCTGAGTGTGGATGTGGGTGAGGGTGAGGGTGAGTGTGGGTGTGGGTGTGGGAGAGTGTGGGTGAGGGTGAGTGTGGGTGCGGGTGAGTGTTGGTGATGGTGAGTGTGGATGCGGGTGAGTGAGGGTGAGGGTGAGTGTTGGTGAGGGTGAGTGTGGGTGAGGGTGGGTGAGGGTGAGTGTGGGTGAGAGTGAGTGTGGCTGAGGGTGAGTGTGGGTGAGTGTGGGTGTGGGTGAGTGTGGGTGTGGATGAGTGTGGATGTGGTTGAGTGTGGGTTAGTGTGGGTGTGAGTGTGGGTGAATGTGGGTGAGTTTGGGTGAGGGTGATTGTGGGTGAGGGTGAGTGTGGGTGTGGGTGAGTGTGGGTGAGGGTGTGGGTGAGTGTGGGTGAGTGTGCGTGAGGGTTGCGTGAGTGTGTGTGAGTGTGGGTGAGTGTGGGTGAGGGTGAGTGTGGGTGAGGGTGACTGTGGATGAGTGTGGGTGGATGTGGGTGAGTGTGGGTGAGGGTGAGTGTGGGTGAGGGTTAATGTGAGTGAGGGTGAGTGTGGGTGAGAGTGGGTGTGGGTGTGGGTGAATGTGGGTGAGTGTGGGTGAGTGATGGTGAGTGTCGGTGTGGGTGTGGGTGTGGGTGAGTGTGGGTGTGGGTGAGTGAGGGTGGGTGTGGGTGCGGGTGAGTCTGGGTGAGTGTGGGTGCGGGTGTGTGAGTGTGGGTGCGGGTGTGGGTGAGTGTGGGTGTGGGTGAGTGCGGGTGTGGGTGAGTGTGGGGGCGGGTGATTGTGGGTGAGTGTGGGTGATTGTGGGGGCGGGTGTTTTTGAGGGTGAGTATGGGTGTGGGTGAGGGTGAGTGTGAGTGTGGATGTGGGTGAGTGTGGGTGAGGGTGAGTGAGGGTGCGGGTGAGTGTGGGTGCTGGTGAGTGTGGGTGAGTGTGGGTGAGTGTGGGTGAGGGTGAGTGTGGGTGATTGAGGGTGAGTGTGGGTGTGGGTGAGTGTGGGTGAGTGTGGGTGTGGGTGAGTGTGGGTGAGTGTGGGTGTGGATGTGGGTGAGTGTGGGTGAGTGTGTGTGAGGGTGAGTGTGGCTGTGGGTGAGTGTGGGTGTGGGTGAGTGAGGGTGAGTGTGGGTGCGGGTGAGTGTGGGTGAGTGTGGGCGTGGGTGTGGTTGAGTGTGGGTGAGTGTGGGTGTGGGTGTGGGTGAGTGTGGGTGAGTGTATGTGAGGGTGAGTGTGGATGTGGGTGAGTGTGTGTGAGTGTGGGTGAGAGTGTGGGTGAGTGTGGATGTGGGTGAGTGTGGGTGCGGGTGAATGTAGGTGCGGGTGAGTGTGGGTGAATGTGGGTGAGGGTGAGTTTGGGTGAGTGTGGGTGAGTGTGGGTGTGGGTGAGTGTGGGTGAGTGTGGGTGTGGGTGAGTGTGGGTGTGGGTGAGGGTGTGGGTGAGTGTGGGTGAGTGTGGGTGTGGGTGAGTGTGAGTGTGGGTGATTGTGGGTGTGGCTGAGTGTGGATGTGGGTGAGGGTGAGGGTGAGTGTGGGTGTGGGTGTGGGAGAGTGTGGGTGAGTGTGGGTGAGGGTGAGTGTGGGTGCGGGTGAGTGTTGGTGATGGTGAGTGTGGATGCGGGTGAGTGTGGGTGAGGGTGAGTGTTGGTGAGGGTGAGTGTGGATGAGTGTGGGTGTGGGTGAGTGTGGGTGTGGATGAGTGTGGATGTGGTTGAGTGTGGGTGAGTGTGGGTGTGAGTGTGGGTGAATGTGGGTGAGTTTGGGTGAGGGTGATTGTGGGTGAGGGTGAGTGTGGGTGTGGGTGAGTGTGGGTGAGGGTGTGGGTGAATGTGGGTGAGTGTGCGTGAGGGTTGCGTGAGTGTGGGTGAGGGTGGGTGAGGGTGAGTTTGGGTGAGGGTGACTGTGTATGAGTGTGGGTGGATGTGGGTGAGTGTGGGTGAGGGTGAGTGTGGGTGAGGGTTAATGTGAGTGAGGGTGAGTGTGGGTGAGACTGGGTGTGGGTGTGGGTGAATGTGGGTGAGTGTGGGTGAGTGTGGGTGAGTGTCGGTGTGGTTGTGGGTGTGGGTGAGTGTGGGTGAGTGTGTGTGAGGGTGAGTGTGGCTGTGGGTGAGTGTGGGTGTGGGTGAGTGAGGGTGAGTGTGGGTGTTGGTGTGGGTGAGTGTGGGTGAGTGTGTGTGAGGGTGAGTGTGGCTATGGGTGAGTGTGGGTGTGGGTGAATGAGGGTGAGTGTGGGTGCGGGTGAGTGTGGGTGAGTCTGGGCGTGGGTGTGGTTGAGTGTGGGTGAGTGTGGGTGTGGGTGAGTGTGGGTGAGTGTGTGTGAGGGTGTGTGTGGCTATGGGTGAGTGTGGGTGTGGGTGAGTGAGGGTGAGTGTGGGTGTGGATGTGGGTGAGTGTGGGTGAGTGTGTGTGAGGGTGAGTGTGGCTGTGGGTGAGTGTGGGTGTGGGTGAGTGAGGGTGAGTGTGGGTGCGGGTGAGTGTGGGTGAGTGTGGGCGTTGGTGAGTGTGTGTGAGTGTGGGTGTGGGTGAGTGTGGGTGAGTGTGTGTGAGGGTGTGTGTGGCTATGGGTGAGTGTGGGTGTGGGTGAGTGAGGGTGAGTGTGGGTGTGGGTGAGTGTGGGTGAGTGTGTGTGAGGGTGTGTGTGGCTATGGGTGAGTGTGGGTGTGGGTGAGTGAGGGTGAGTGTGGGTGTGGATGTGGGTGATTGTGGGTGAGTGTGTGTGAGGGTGAGTGTGGCTGTGGGTGAGTGTGGGTGTGGGTGAGTGAGGGTGAGTGTGGGTGCGGGTGAGTGTGGGGGAGTGTGGGTGTGGGTGTGGGTGAGTGTGGGTGAGTGTGTGTGAGGGTGAGTGTGGATGTGGGTGAGTGTGTGTGAGTGTGGGTGAGAGTGTGGATGACTGTGGATGTGGGTGAGTGTGGGTGAGGGTGAGTGTGTGTGAGGGTGAGTGTGGATGTGGGTGAGTGTGTGTGAGTGTGGGTGAGTGTGGGTGAGGATGAGTTTGGGTGAGTGTGGGTGAGTGTGGGTGTGGGTGAGTGTGGGTGAGTGTGGGTGTGGGTGAGTGTGGGTGTGGGTGAGGGTGGGTGCGGGTGTGTGTGGGTGTTTGTGGGTGTGGGTGAGTGTGGGTGCGGGTGGGTGTGTGTGAGGGTGAGTGTGGGTGTGGGTGTGGGTGAGGGTGTGGGTGAGTGTGGGTGAGTGTGGGTGTGGGTGCGGGTGAGTGTGGGTGTGGGTGAGTTTGGGTGAGTGTGGGTGTGGGTGGGTGTGGGTGCGGGTGAGTGTGTGTGAGGGTGTAGGTGAGTGTGGGTGAGTGTGGGTGAGGGTGAGTGTGGTTGTGGGTGAGTGTGTGTGAGTGTGGGTGAGGGTGAGTGTGGGTGTGGGTGACTGTGGGTGAGAGTGAGTGTTGGTGAGTGTGGGTGTGGGTGTTGGTGGGTGAGTGTGGGTGAGGGTGAGTGTGGGTGAGGGTGAGTGTGGGTGAGGGTGTGTGTGGGTGAGTGTGGGTGAGTGCGGGTGTGGGTGAGTGTGGGTGAGTGTGGGTGAGGGTGAGTGTGAGTGAGGGTGGGTGTGGGTGAGTGTGGGTGTGGGTGTGGGTGAGGGTGAGTGTGGGTGAGTGTGGCTGAAGGTGAGTGTGAGTGTGGGTGAGGGTGAGTGTGGGTGCGGGTAAGTGTGGGTGAGTGTGGGTCTGGGTGTGGGTGACTGTGGGTGTGTGGGTGAAGGTGAGTGTGGGTGAGTGTGGGTTTGGGTGAGTGTGGGTGAGTGTGGGTGTCAGTGTGGGTGAATGTGGGTGAGTTTGGGTGAGGGTGATTGTGGGTGAGGGTGAGTGTGGGTGTGGATGAGTGTGGGTGAGGGTGTGGGTGAGTGTGGGTGAGTGTGCGTGAGAGTTGCGTGAGTGTGGGTGAGGGTTGGTGAGGGTGAGTGTGGGTGAGGGTGAGTGTGGGTGAGTGTGGGTGAATGTGGGTGAGTGTGGGTGAGGGTGAGTGTGGGTGAGGATTAATGAGGGTGAGGGTGAGTGTGGGTGAGAGTGGGTGTGGGTGTGGGTGAATGTGGGTGAGTGTGGGTGAGTGTGGGTGAGTGTCGGTGTGGGTGTGGGTGTGGGTGAGTGTGGGTGAGTGTGTGTGAGGGTGAGTGTGGCTGTGGGTGAGTGTGGGTGTGGGTGAGTGAGGGTGAGCGTGGGTGTTGGTGTGGGTGAGTGTGGGTGAGTGTGTGTGAGGGTGAGTGTGGCTGTGGGTGAGTGTGGGTGTGGGTGAGTGAGGGTGAGTGTGGGTGCGGGTGAGTGTGGGTGAGTCTGGGCGTGGGTGTGTTTGAGTGTGGGTGAGTGTGGGTGTGGGTGTGGGTGAGTGTGGGTGAGTGTGTGTGAGGGTGAGTGTGGCTATGGGTGAGTGTGGGTGTGGGTGAGTGAGGGTGAGTGTGGGTGTGGATGTGGGTGAGTGTGGGTGAGTGTGTGTGAGTGTGAGTGTGGCTGTGGGTGAGTGTGGGTGTGGGTTAGTGAGGGTGGGCGTGGGTGTGGTTGAGTGTGGGTGAGTGTGGGTGTGGGTGTGGGTGAGTGTGGGTGAGTGTGTGTGAGGGTGAGTGTGGATGTGGGTGAGTGTGTGTGAGTGTGGGTGAGAGTGTAGGTGAGTGTGGATGTGGGTGAGTG
This sequence comes from Isurus oxyrinchus, assembly GCA_026770705.1. Classification (NCBI taxonomy): domain Eukaryota; kingdom Metazoa; phylum Chordata; class Chondrichthyes; order Lamniformes; family Lamnidae; genus Isurus; species Isurus oxyrinchus. The sequence goes on from JANJGN010000014.1 coordinate 18,546,203, forward strand.
TGGGTGAGGGTGAGTGTGGGTGCGGGTGAGTGTGGGTGCGGGTGAATGTAGGTGCGGGTGAGTGTGGGTGAGTGTGGGTGAGGGTGAGTTTGGATGAGTGTGGGTGATTGTGGGTGTGGGTGAGTGTGGGTGAGTGTGGGTGTGGGTGAGTGTGGGTGTGGGTGAGGGTGTGGATGGGTGCGGGTGAGTGTGGGTGTGGGTGAGTATGAGTGTGGGTGAGTGTGGGTGTGGGTGAGTGTGGGTGAGTGTGGGTGAGTCTTAGTGTGGGTGTGTGTGGGTGTGGCTGAGTGAGGATGTGGGTGAGGGTGAGGGTGAGTGTGGGTGTGGGTGTGGGAGAGTGTGGGTGAGTGTGGGTGAGGGTGAGTGTGGGTGCGGGTAAGTGTGGGTGAGGGTGAGTGTTGGTGAGGGTGAGTGTGGGTGAGTGTGGGTGAGGGTGAGTGTGGGTGAGAGTGAGAGTGGCTGAGGGTGAGTGTGGTTGAATGTGGGTGTGGGTGAGTGTGGGTGTGGATGAGTGTGGATGTGGTTGAGTGTGTGTGAGTGTGGGTGAGTGTGGGTGAGGGTGAGTGTGGATGTGGGTGAGTGTGGGTGAGTGTGGGTGGGTGTGGGTGTGGGTGAGGGTGAGTGTGGGTGTGGGTGAGGGTGAGTGTGGGTGAGTGTGGGTGAGGGTGAGTGTGGATGTGGGTGAGTGTTGGTGAGTGTGGGTGAGTGTGGGTGAGAGTGTGGGTGAGTGTGGGTGATAGTGAGTGTGGGTGTGGGTGCGGGTGAGTGTAGGTGCGGGTGAGTGTGGGAGGGTGTGCGTGAGTGTGGGTGAGGGTGTGGGTGAGGGTGGGTGCGGGTGTGTGTGGGTGATTGTGGGTGTGGGTGAGTGTGGGTGAGTGTGGGTGTGGGTGGGTGTGTGTGAGGGTGAGTGTGGGTGTGGGTGAGAGTGTGGGTGAGTGTGGGTGAGTGTGGGTGTGGAAGTGGGTGAGTGATGGTGTGGGTGAGTGTGGGTGAGTGTGGGTGAGTGTGGGTGTGGGTGAGGGTGAGTGTGTGTGAGGGTGTAGGTGAGTGTGGGTGAGTGTGGGTGAGGGTGGGTGTGGTTGTGGGTGAGTGTGGGTGAGTGTGGGTGAGGGTGAGTGTGGGTGAGCGTGAGTGTGGGTGAGAGTGAGTGTTGGTGAGTGTGGGTGTGGGTGTGGGTGAATGTGGTTGAGTGTAGGTGAGCGTGAGTTTGGGTGTGGGTGAGTGTGGGCGAGGGTGAGTGTGGCTGTGGGTGAGTGTGAGTGTGGGTGAGTGTGGGTGTGGGCGTGGGTGAGTGTGGGTGAGGGTGAGTGTGGCTGTGGGTGAGTGTGAGTGTGGGTGTGGGCGTGGGTGAGTGTGGGTGTGGGAGAGTGTGGGTGAGTGTGGGTATGGGTGTGAGTGGGTGAGTGTGGGTGTGGTGAGTGTGGGTGTGGGTGTGGGTGAGGGTGAGTGTGGGTAAGGGTGAGTGTGGGTGAGGGTGAGTGTGGGTGTCGGTGAGTGTGGGTGAGTGTGAGTGTGGGTGAGGGTGCGTGTGGGCGTGGGTGAGTGTGGGTGTGGGAGATTGTGGGTGAATGTGGGTGAGGGTAGGTGAGGGTGATTGTGGGTGAGTGTGGGTGAGTGTGGGTGAGTGTGGGTGTGGGTGAGTGTGGGTGAGTGTGGGTGTGGGTTTGGGTGAGTGTGGGTGAGTATGGGTGAGTGTGGGTGCGGGTGAGTGTGGGTGAGGGTGAGTGTAGGTGCGGGTGAGTGAGGGTTAGTGTGGGTGTGGGTGAGTGAGGGTGAGTGTGGGTGCGGGTGAGTGTGGGTGAGTGTGGGTGTGGGTGAGTGACGGTGGGTGTGGGCGTGGGTGAGTGTGGGTGTGGGAGATTGTGGGTGAATGTGGGTGAGGGTAGGTGAGGGTGATTGTGGGTGAGTGTGGGTGAGTGTGGGTGAGTGTGGGTGTGGATGAGTGTGGGTGAGTGTGGGTGTGGGTTTGGGTGAGTGTGGGTGAGTATGGGTGAGTGTGGGTGCGGGTGAGTGTGGGTGAGGGTGAGTGTAGGTGCGGGTGAGTGAGGGTGAGTGTGGGTGTGGGTGAGTGAGGGTGAGTGTGGGTGCGGGTGAGTGTGGGTGAGTGTGGGTGTGGGTGAGTGACGGTGGGTGTGGGTGCGGGTGAGTCTGGGTGAGTGTGGGTGCGGGTGTGTGAGTGTGGGTGCGGGTGTGGGTGTGGGTGAGTGTGGGTGTGGGTGAGTGTGGGTGTGGGTGAGTGTGGGGGCGGGTGAGTGTAGGTGAGTGTGGGTGATTGTGGGGGCGGGTGTTTTTGAGGGTGAGTATGGGTGTGGGTGAGGGTGAGTGTGAGTGTGGATGTGGGTGAGTGTGGGTGAGGGTGAGTGAGGGTGCGGGTGAGTGTGGGTGCTGGTGAGTGTGGGTGAGTGTGGGTGAGTGTGGGTGAGTGTGGGTGTGGGTGAGTGTGGGTGAGTGTGGGTGTGGGTGAGTGTGGGTCTGGGTGAGGGTGTGGGTGAGTGTGGGTGAGTGTGGGTGTGGGTGAGTGTGGGTGTGGGTGAGGGTGTGGGTGAGTGTGGGTGAGTGAGTGTCGGTGAGTGTGGGTGAGTGTGGGTGAGTGTGGGTGAGGATGAGTGTGGGTGAGGGTGAGTGTGGGTGTGGGTGAGTGTGGGTGTGGGTGAGTGTGGGTGAGTGTGGGTGTGGGTGAGTGTGGGTGAGTGTGGGTGAGAGTGTTGGTCAGCGTGGGTGAGGGTGAGTGTGGATGTGGGTGAGTGTGTGTGAGGGTGAGTGTGGGTGCGGGTGAGTGTGCGTGAGGGTGAGTGTTGGTGCGTGTGGGTGAGTGTGGGTGTGGGTGAGGGTGGGTGAGTGTGGGTGTGGGTGATGGTGGGTGCGGGTGAGTGTGGGTGTGGGAGAGTGTGGGTGTGGGTGAGGGTGGATGTGGGTGAGGGTGGGTGTGGGTGAGTGTGGGTGTGGGTGAGGGTGGATGTGGGTGAGGAGGGGTGCGGGTGAATATGGGTGACTGTGGGGGTGGGTGAGTTAGGGTGAGTGTGGGTGTGGGTGAGTGTGGGTGTGAGTGAGTGTGGGTGTGGGTGTGGTTAGGGGGGTGAGTGCGGGTGAGTGTTGCTGTGGGTGAGTGTGGGTGAGTGTGGGTGTGGGTGAGTGTGGGTGTGGGTGTGGGTGGGTGTGCGTGAGTGTGGGTGAGTGTGGGTGTGGGTGAGTGTGGGTGAGGGTGAATGTGGGTGTGGCTTGGGTGAGTGTGGGTGTGGGTGAGTGTGGGTGAGGGTGAATGTAGGTGTGGCTTGGGTGAGTGTGCATGTGGGTGAGTGTGGGTGAGGGAGCGTGTGGGTGCGGGTGTGGGTGAGTGTGGGTGTGGGTGAGTGTGGGTGAGTGTGGGTGCGGGTGAGTGTGGGTGAGGGTGAGTGTAGGTGCGGGTGAGTGAGGGTGAGTGTGGGTGTGGGTGAGTGAGGGTGAGTGTGGGTGCGGGTGAGTGTGGGTGAGTGTGGGTGTGGGTGAGTGACGGTGGGTGTGGGTGCGGGTGAGTCTGGGTGAGTGTGGGTGCGGGTGTGTGAGTGTGGGTGCGGGTGTGGGTGTGGGTGAGTGTGGGTGTGGGTGAGTGTGGGTGTGGGTGAGTGTGGGGGCGGGTGAGTGTAGGTGAGTGTGGGTGATTGTGGGGGCGGGTGTTTTTGAGGGTGAGTATGGGTGTGGGTGAGGGTGAGTGTGAGTGTGGATGTGGGTGAGTGTGGGTGAGGGTGAGTGAGGGTGCGGGTGAGTGTGGGTGCTGGTGAGTGTGGGTGAGTGTGGGTGAGTGTGGGTGAGTGTGGGTGTGGGTGAGTGTGGGTGAGTGTGGGTGTGGGTGAGTGTGGGTCTGGGTGAGGGTGTGGGTGAGTGTGGGTGAGTGTGGGTGTGGGTGAGTGTGGGTGTGGGTGAGGGTGTGGGTGAGTGTGGGTGAGTGAGTGTCGGTGAGTGTGGGTGAGTGTGGGTGAGTGTGGGTGAGGATGAGTGTGGGTGAGGGTGAGTGTGGGTGTGGGTGAGTGTGGGTGTGGGTGAGTGTGGGTGAGTGTGGGTGTGGGTGAGTGTGGGTGAGTGTGGGTGAGAGTGTTGGTCAGCGTGGGTGAGGGTGAGTGTGGATGTGGGTGAGTGTGTGTGAGGGTGAGTGTGGGTGCGGGTGAGTGTGCGTGAGGGTGAGTGTTGGTGCGTGTGGGTGAGTGTGGGTGTGGGTGAGGGTGGGTGAGTGTGGGTGTGGGTGATGGTGGGTGCGGGTGAGTGTGGGTGTGGGAGAGTGTGGGTGTGGGTGAGGGTGGATGTGGGTGAGGGTGGGTGTGGGTGAGTGTGAGTGTGGGTGAGGGTGGGTGTGGGTGAGTGTGGGTGTGGGTGAGGGTGGATGTGGGTGAGGAGGGGTGCGGGTGAATATGGGTGACTGTGGGGGTGGGTGAGTTAGGGTGAGTGTGGGTGTGGGTGAGTGTGGGTGTGGGTGAGTGTGGGTGTGGGTGTGGGTGGGTGTGCGTGAGTGTGGGTGAGTGTGGGTGTGGGTGAGTGTGGGTGAGGGTAAATGTGGGTGTGGCTTGGGTGAGTGTGGGTGTGGGTGAGTGTGGGTGAGGGTGAATGTAGGTGTGGCTTGGGTGAGTGTGCATGTGGGTGAGTGTGGGTGAGGGAGCGTGTGGGTGCGGGTGTGGGTGAGTGTGGGTGTGGGTGAGTGTGGGTGAGTGTGGGTGCGGGTGAGTGTGGGTGAGTGTGGGTGATTGTGGGTGTGGGTGTTGTTGAGGGTGAGTGCAGGAGGGTGTGGTTGTGGGAGAGTGTGGGTGAGTGTGGGTGTGGGTGTGGGTGAGGGTGGGTGCGGGTGAGTTTGCGTATGGGTGAGAGTGGGTGTGGGTGTGGGTGAGGGTGGGTGTGGGTGAGGGTGGGTGTGGGTGAGTGTAGGTGAGTGTGGGTGTGGTAGAGTGTGGGTGTGGGTGAGTGTGGGTGAGGGAGAGTGTGGATGCGTGTGGGTGTGGGTGAGTGTGGGTGAGGGTGAATGTGGGTGTGGCTTGGGTGAGTGTGCATGTGTGTGAGTGTGGGTGAGGGAGAGTGTGGGTGCGGGTGTGGGTGAGTGTGGGTGTGGGTGAGTGTGGGTGAGTGTGGGTGCGGGTGATTGTGGGTGTGGGTGTTGGTGAGGGTGGGTGCGGGAGAATGTGGGTGTGGGAGAGTGTGGGTGAGTGTGGGTGTGGGTGTGGGTGAGGGTGGGTGCGGGTGAGTTTGGATATGGGTGAGAGTGGGTGTGGGTGTGGGTGAGGGTGGGTGTGGGTGTGGGTGAGGGTGGGTGTGGGTGAGGGTGGGTGTGGGTGAGTGTAGGTGAGTGTGGGTGTGGTAGAGTGTGGGTGAGGGTGAGGGTGAGTGTGGGTGTGGGTGAGTGTGGGTGAGGGTGTGGGTGAGTGTGGGTGAGTGTGCGTGAGGGTTGCGTGAGTGTGGGTGAGTGTGGGTGAGGGTGGGTGAGGGTGAGTGTGGGTGAGGGTGAGTGTGGGTGAGTGTGGGTGAATGTGGGTGAGTGTGGGTGAGGGTGAGTGTGGGTGTGGGTGAGTGTGGGTGAGTGTGGGTGAGGGTGAGTGTGGGTGAGGGTTAATGTGGGTGAGGGTGAGTGTGGCTGAGAGTGGGTGTGGGTGTGGGTGAAAGTGGGTGGGTGTGGGTGAGTGTCGGTGTGGGTGTGGGTGAGTGTGGGTGAGTGTGTGTGAGGGTGAGTGTGGCTGTGGGTGAGTGTGGGTGTGGGTGAGTGAGGGTGAGTTTGGGTGTTGGTGTGGGTGAGTGTGGGTGAGTGTGTGTGAGGGTGAGTGTGGCTGTGGGTGAGTGTGGGTGCGGGTGAATGTAGGTGCGGGTGAGTGTGGGTGAGTGTGGGTGAGGATGAGTTTGGGTGAGTGTGGGTGAGTGTGGGTGTGGGTGAGTGTGGGTGAGTGTGGGTGTGGGTGAGTGTGGGTGTGGGTGAGGGTGTGGGTGAGTGTGGGTGAGTGTGGGTGTGGGTGAGTGTGAGTTTGGGTGAGTGTGGGTGTGGGTGAGTGTGGGTGAGTGTGGGTGTGGGTGTGGGTGAGTGTGGGTGCGGGTGAATGTAGGTGCGGGTGAGTGTGGGTGAGTGTGGGTGAGGATGAGTTTGGGTGAGTGTGGGTGAGTGTGGGTGTGGGTGAGTGTGGGTGAGTGTGGGTGTGGGTGAGTGTGGGTGGGGGTGAGGGTGTGGGTGAGTGTGGGTGAGTGTGCGTGTGGGTGAGTGTGAGTTTGGGTGAGTGTGGGTGTGGGTGAGTGTGGGTGAGTGTGGGTGTGGGTGTGGGTGAGTGTGGGTGAGTGTGTGTGAGGGTGAGTGTGGCTGTGGGTGAGTGTGGGTGTGGGTGAGTGAGGGTGAGTGTGGGTGCGGGTGAGTGTGGGTGTGGGTGAGGGTGTGGGTGAGTGTGGGTGAGTGTGGGTGTGGGTGAGTGTGAGTTTGGGTGAGTGTGGGTGTGGGTGAGTGTGGGTGAGTGTGGGTGTGGGTGTGGGTGAGTGTGGGTGCGGGTGAATGTAGGTGCGGGTGAGTGTGGGTGAGTGTGGGTGAGGATGAGTTTGGGTGAGTGTGGGTGAGTGTGGGTGTGGGTGAGTGTGGGTGAGTGTGGGTGTGGGTGAGTGTTGGTGGGGGTGAGGGTGTGGGTGAGTGTGGGTGAGTGTGTGTGTGGGTGAGTGTGAGTTTGGGTGAGTGTGGGTGTGGGTGAGTGTGGGTGAGTGTGGGTGTGGGTGTGGGTGAGTGTGGGTGAGTGTGTGTGAGGGTGAGTGTGGCTGTGGGTGAGTGTGGGTGTGGGTGAGTGAGGGTGAGTGTGGGTGCGGGTGAGTGTGGGTGAGTGTGGGCGTGGGTGTGGTTGAGTGTGGGTGAGTGTGGGTGTGGGTGTGGGTGAGTGTGGGTGAGTGTGTGTGAGGGTGAGTGTGGCTATGGGTGAGTGTGGGTGTGGGTGAGTGAGGGTGAGTGCAGGTGTGGATGTGGGTGAGTGTGGGTGAGTGTGTGTGAGTGTGAGTGTGGCTGTGGGTGAGTGTGGGTGTGGGTGAGTGAGGGTGAGTGTGGGTGCGGGTGAGTGTGGGTGAGTGTGGGCGTGGGTGTGGTTGAGTGTGGGTGAGTGTGGGTGTGGGTGTGGGTGAGTGTGGGTGAGTGTGTGTGAGGGTGAGTGTGGATGTGGGTGAGTGTGTGTGAGTGTGGGTGAGAGTGTGGTTGAGTGTGGATGTGGGTGAGTGTGGGTGAGGGTGAGTGTGGGTGCGGGTGAGTGTGGGTGCGGGTGAATGTAGGTGCGGGTGAGTGTGGGTGAGTGTGGGTGAGGGTGAGTTTGGGTGAGTGTGGGTGAGTGTGGGTGTGGGTGAGTGTGGGTGAGTGTGGGTGTGGGTGAGTGTGAGTGTGGGTGAGTGTGGGTGTGGCTGAGTGTGGATGTGGGTGAGGGTGAGGGTGAGTGTGGGTGTGGGTGTGGGAGAGTGTGGGTGAGGGTGAGTGTGGGTGCGGGTGAGTGTTGGTGATGGTGAGTGTGGATGCGGGTGAGTGAGGGTGAGGGTGAGTGTTGGTGAGGGTGAGTGTGGGTGAGGGTGGGTGAGGGTGAGTGTGGGTGAGAGTGAGTGTGGCTGAGGGTGAGTGTGGGTGAGTGCGGGTGTGGGTGAGTGTGGGTGTGGATGAGTGTGGATGTGGTTGAGTGTGGGTGAGTGTGGGTGTGAGTGTGGGTGAATGTGGGTGAGTTTGGGTGAGGGTGATTGTGGGTGAGGGTGAGTGTGGGTGTGGGTGAGTGTGGGTGAGGGTGTGGGTGAGTGTGGGTGAGTGTGCGTGAGGGTTGCGTGAGTGTGTGTGAGTGTGGGTGAGTGTGGGTGAGGGTGAGTGTGGGTGAGGGTGACTGTGGATGAGTGTGGGTGGATGTGGGTGAGTGTGGGTGAGGGTGAGTGTGGGTGAGGGTTAATGTGAGTGAGGGTGAGTGTGGGTGAGAGTGGGTGTGGGTGTGGGTGAATGTGGGTGAGTGTGGGTGAGTGATGGTGAGTGTCGGTGTGGGTGTGGGTGTGGGTGAGTGTGGGTGTGGGTGAGTGAGGGTGGGTGTGGGTGCGGGTGAGTCTGGGTGAGTGTGGGTGCGGGTGTGTGAGTGTGGGTGTGGGTGAGTGCGGGTGTGGGTGAGTGTGGGGGCGGGTGAGTGTGGGTGAGTGTGGGTGATTGTGGGGGCGGGTGTTTTTGAGGGTGAGTATGGGTGTGGGTGAGGGTGAGTGTGAGTGTGGATGTGGGTGAGTGTGGGTGAGGGTGAGTGAGGGTGGGGGTGAGTGTGGGTGCTGGTGAGTGTGGGTGAGTGTGGGTGAGTGTGGGTGAGGGTGAGTGTGGGTGATTGTGGGTGAGTGTGGGTGTGGGTGAGTGTGGGTGAGTGTGGGTGTGGGTGAGTGTGGGTGAGTGTGGGTGTGGATGTGGGTGAGTGTGGGTGAGTGTGTGTGAGGGTGAGTGTGGCTGTGGGTGAGTGTGGGTGTGGGTGAGTGTGGGTGAGTGTGGGTGCGGGTGAGTGTGGGTGAGTGTGGGCGTGGGTGTTGTTGAGTGTGGGTGAGTGTGGGTGTGGGTGTGGGTGAGTGTGGGTGAGTGTATGTGAGGGTGAGTGTGGATGTGGGTGAGTGTGTGTGAGTGTGGGTGAGAGTGTGGGTGAGTGTGGATGTGGGTGAGTGTGGGTGCGGGTGAATGTAGGTGCGGGTGAGTGTGGGTGAGTGTGGGTGAGGGTGAGTTTGGGTGAGTGTGGGTGAGTGTGGGTGTGGGTGAGTGTGGGTGAGTGTGGGTGTGGGTGAGTGTGGGTGTGGGTGAGGGTGTGGGTGAGTGTGGGTGAGTGTGGGTGTGGGTGAGTGTGAGTGTGGGTGATTGTGGGTGTGGCTGAGTGTGGATGTGGGTGAGGGTGAGGGTGAGTGTGGGTGTGGGTGTGGGAGAGTGTGGGTGAGTGTGGGTGAGGGTGAGTGTGGGTGCGGGTGAGTGTTGGTGATGGTGAGTGTGGATGCGGGTGAGTGTGGGTGAGGGTGAGTGTTGGTGAGGGTGAGTGTGGATGAGTGTGGGTGTGGGTGAGTGTGGGTGTGGATGAGTGTGGATGTGGTTGAGTGTGGGTGAGTGTGGGTGTGAGTGTGGGTGAATGTGGGTGAGTTTGGGTGAGGGTGATTGTGGGTGAGGGTGAGTGTGGGTGTGGGTGAGTGTGGGTGAGGGTGTGGGTGAGTGTGGGTGAGTGTGCGTGAGGGTTGCGTGAGTGTGGGTGAGGGTGGGTGAGGGTGAGTTTGGGTGAGGGTGACTGTGTATGCGTGTGGGTGGATGTGGGTGAGTGTGGGTGAGGGTGAGTGTGGGTGAGAGTTATTGTGAGTGAGGGTGAGTGTGGGTGAGACTGGGTGTGGGTGTGGGTGAATGTGGGTGAGTGTGGGTGAGTGTGGGTGAGTGTCGGTGTGGTTGTGGGTGTGGGTGAGTGTGGGTGAGTGTGTGTGAGGGTGAGTGTGGCTGTGGGTGAGTGTGGGTGTGGGTGAGTGAGGGTGAGTGTGGGTGTTGGTGTGGGTGAGTGTGGGTGAGTGTGTGTGAGGGTGAGTGTGGCTATGGGTGAGTGTGGGTGTGGGTGAATGAGGGTGAGTGTGGGTGCGGGTGAGTGTGGGTGAGTCTGGGCGTGGGTGTGGTTGAGTGTGGGTGAGTGTGGGTGTGGGTGAGTGTGGGTGAGTGTGTGTGAGGGTGTGTGTGGCTATGGGTGAGTGTGGGTGTGGGTGAGTGAGGGTGAGTGTGGGTGTGGATGTGGGTGAGTGTGGGTGAGTGTGTGTGAGGGTGAGTGTGGCTGTGGGTGAGTGTGGGTGTGGGTGAGTGAGGGTGAGTGTGGGTGCGGGTGAGTGTGGGTGAGAGTGGGCGTGGGTGAGTGTGTGTGAGTGTGGGTGTGGGTGAGTGTGGGTGAGTGTGTGTGAGGGTGTGTGTGGCTATGGGTGAGTGTGGGTGTGGGTGAGTGAGGGTGAGTGTGGGTGTGGGTGAGTGTGGGTGAGTGTGTGTGAGGGTGTGTGTGGCTATGGGTGAGTGTGGGTGTGGGTGAGTGAGGGTGAGTGTGGGTGTGGATGTGGGTGATTGTGGGTGAGTGTGTGTGAGGGTGAGTGTGGCTGTGGGTGAGTGTGGGTGTGGGTGAGTGAGGGTGAGTGTGGGTGCGGGTGAGTGTGGGGGAGTGTGGGTGTGGGTGTGGGTGAGTGTGGGTGAGTGTGTGTGAGGGTGAGTGTGGATGTGGGTGAGTGTGTGTGAGTGTGGGTGAGAGTGTGGATGACTGTGGATGTGGGTGAGTGTGGGTGAGGGTGAGTGTGTGTGAGGGTGAGTGTGGATGTGGGTGAGTGTGTGTGAGTGTGGGTGAGTGTGGGTGAGGATGAGTTTGGGTGAGTGTGGGTGAGTGTGGGTGTGGGTGAGTGTGGGTGAGTGTGGGTGTGGGTGAGTGTGGGTGTGGGTGAGGGTGGGTGCGGGTGTGTGTGGGTGATTGTGGGTGTGGGTGAGTGTGGGTGCGGGTGGGTGTGTGTGAGGGTGAGTGTGGGTGTGGGTGTGGGTGAGGGTGTGGGTGAGTGTGGGTGAGTGTGGGTGTGGGTGTGGGTGAGTGTGGGTGTGGGTGAGTTTGGGTGAGTGTGGGTGTGGGTGGGTGTGGGTGCGGGTGAGTGTGTGTGAGGGTGTAGGTGAGTGTGGGTGAGTGTGGGTGAGGGTGAGTGTGGTTGTGGGTGAGTGTGTGTGAGTGTGGGTGAGGGTGAGTGTGGGTGTGGGTGACTGTGGGTGAGAGTGAGTGTTGGTGAGTGTGGGTGTGGGTGTTGGTGGGTGAGTGTGGGTGAGGGTGAGTGTGGGTGAGGGTGAGTGTGGGTGAGAGTGAGTGTTGGTGAGTGTGGGTGTGGGTGTGGGTGAATGTGGTTGAGTGTAGGTGAGTGTGAGTGTGGGTGTGGGTGAGTGTGGGTGAGGGTGAGTGTGGCTGTGGGTGAGTGTGAGTGTGGGTGAGTGTGGGTGTGGGCGTGGGTGAGTGTGGGTGAGGGTGAGTGTGGCTGTGGGTGAGTGTGAGTGTGGGTGTGGGCGTGGGTGAGTGTGGGTGTGGGAGAGTGTGGGTGAGTGTGGGTATGGGTGAGAGTGGGTGAGTGTGGGTGTGGTTGAGAGTGGGTGAGTGAGGGTGTGGGTGAGTGTGGTTGTGGGTGAGGGTGAGTGTGGGTAAGGGTGAGTGTGGGTGAGGGTGAGTGTGGGTGTCGGTGAGTGTGGGTGAGTGTGAGTGTGGGTGAGGGTGCGTGTGGGAGAGTGTGGGTGAGTGTGGGTGTGGGTGAGTGTGGGTGTGGGCGTGGGTGAGTGTGGGTGTGGGAGATTGTGGGTGAATATGGGTGAGGGTATTTGAGGGTGATTGTGGGTGAGTGTGGGTGAGGGTAGGTGGGGGTGATTGTGGGTGAGTGTGGGTGAGTGTGGGTGAGTGTGGGTGAGTGTGGGTGTGGGTGAGTGTGGGTGAGTGTGGGTGTGGGTTTGGGTGAGTGTGGGTGAGTATGGGTGAGTGTGGGTGCAGGTGAGTGTGGGTGAGGGTGAGTGTAGGTGCGGGTGAGTGCGGGTGAGTGTGGGTGTGGGTGGGTGAGGGTGAGTGTTGGTGCGGGTGAGTGTGGGTGAGTGTGGGTGTGGGTGAGTGAGGGTGGGTGTGGGTGCGGGTGAGTGTGGGTGAGTGTGGGCACGGGTGTGTGAGTGTGGGTGCGGGTGTGGGTGAGTGTGAGTGTGGGTGTGGGTGAGTGTGGGTGTGGGTGAGTGTGGGGGCGGGTGAGTGTGGGTGAGTGTGGGTGATTGTGGGGGCGGGTGTTTTTGAGGGTGAGTATGGGTGTGGGTGAGGGTGAGTGTGAGTGTGGATGTGGGTGAGTGTGGGTGAGGGTGAGTGAGGGTGCGGGTGAGTATGGGTGCTGGTGAGTGTGGGTGAGTGTGGGTGAGTGTGGGTGAGGGTGAGTGTGGGTGATTGTGGGTGAGTGTGGGTGTGGGTGAGTGTGGGTGAGTGTGGGTGTGGGTGAGTGTGGGTGAGTGTGGGTGTGGATGTGGGTGAGTGTGGGTGAGTGTGTGTGAGGGTGAGTGTGGCTGTGGGTGAGTGTGGGTGTGGGTGAGTGAGGGTGAGTGTGGGTGCGGGTGAGTGTGGGTGAGTGTGGGCGTGGGTGTGGTTGAGTGTGGGTGAGTGTGGGTGTGGGTGTGGGTGAGTGTGGGTGAGTGTGTGTGAGTGTGGGTGAGTGTGGGTGAGGATGAGTTTGGGTGAGTGTGGGTGTGGGTGTGGGTGGGTGTGGGTGAGTGTGGGTGAGTGTGGGTGTGGGTGAGTGTGGGTGAGGGTGAATGTGGGTGTGGCTTGGGTGAGTGTGGGTGTGGGTGAGTGTGGGTGAGGGTGAATGTAGGTGTGGCTTGGGTGAGTGTGCATGTGGGTGAGTGTGGGTGAGGGAGCGTGTGGGTGCGGGTGTGGGTGAGTGTGGGTGTGGGTGAGTGTGGGTGAGTGTGGGTGCGGGTGAGTGTGGGTGAGTGTGGGTGATTGTGGGTGTGGGTGTTGTTGAGGGTGAGTGCGGGAGAGTGTGGGTGTGGGAGAGTGTGGGTGAGTGTGGGTGTGGGTGTGGGTGAGGGTGGGTGCGGGTGAGTTTGGGTATGGGTGAGAGTGGGTGTGGGTGTGGGTGAGGGTGGGTGTGGGTGAGGGTGGGTGTGGGTGAGTGTAGGTGAGTGTGGGTGTGGTAGAGTGTGGGTGTGGGTGAGTGTGGGTGAGGGAGAGTGTGGATGCGTGTGGGTGTGGGTGAGTGTGGGTGAGGGTGAATGTGGGTGTGGCTTGGGTGAGTGTGCATGTGTGTGAGTGTGGGTGAGGGAGAGTGTGGGTGCGGGTGTGGGTGAGTGTGGGTGTGGGTGAGTGTGGGTGAGTGTGGGTGCGGGTGATTGTGGGTGTGGGTGTTGGTGAGGGTGGGTGCGGGAGAATGTGGGTGTGGGAGAGTGTGGGTGAGTGTGGGTGTGGGTGTGGGTGAGGGTGGGTGCGGGTGAGTTTGGATATGGGTGAGAGTGGGTGTGGGTGTGGGTGAGGGTGGGTGTGGGTGTGGGTGAGGGTGGGTGTGGGTGAGGGTGGGTGTGGGTGAGTGTAGGTGAGTGTGGGTGTGATAGAGTGTGGGTGAGGGTGAGGGTGAGTGTGGGTGTGGGTGAGTGTGGGTGAGGGTGTGGGTGAGTGTGGGTGAGTGTGCGTGAGGGTTGCGTGAGTGTGGGTGAGTGTGGGTGAGGGTGGGTGAGGGTGAGTGTGGGTGAGGGTGAGTGTGGGTGAGTGTGGGTGAATGTGGGTGAGTGTGGGTGAGGGTGAGTGTGGGTGTGGGTGAGTGTGGGTGAGTGTGGGTGAGGGTGAGTGTGGGTGAGGGTTAATGTGGGTGAGGGTGAGTTTGGGTGTTGGTGTGGGTGAGTGTGGGTGAGTGTGTGTGAGGGTGAGTGTGGCTGTGGGTGAGTGTGGGTGCGGGTGAATGTAGGTGCGGGTGAGTGTGGGTGAGTGTGGGTGAGGATGAGTTTGGGTGAGTGTGGGTGAGTGTGGGTGTGGGTGAGTGTGGGTGAGTGTGGGTGTGGGTGAGTGTGGGTGTGGGTGTGGGTGAGGGTGGGTGTGGGTGAGGGTGGGTGTGGGTGAGTGTAGGTGAGTGTGGGTGTGGTAGAGTGTGGGTGAGGGTGAGGGTGAGTGTGGGTGTGGGTGAGTGTGGGTGAGGGTGTGGGTGAGTGTGGGTGAGTGTGCGTGAGGGTTGCATGAGTGTGGGTGAGTGTGGGTGAGGGTGGGTGAGGGTGAGTGTGGGTGAGGGTGAGTGTGGGTGAGTGTGGGTGAATGTGGGTGAGTGTGGGTGTGGGTGAGTGTGGGTGAGGGTGAGTGTGGGTGAGGGTTAATGTGGGTGAGGGTGAGTGTGGCTGAGAGTGGGTGTGGGTGTGGGTGAAAGTGGGTGGGTGTGGGTGAGTGTCGGTGTGGGTGTGGGTGAGTGTGGGTGAGTGTGTGTGAGGGTGAGTGTGGCTGTGGGTGAGTGTGGGTGTGGGTGAGTGAGGGTGAGTTTGGGTGTTGGTGTGGGTGAGTGTGGGTGAGTGTGTGTGAGGGTGAGTGTGGCTGTGGGTGAGTGTGGGTGCGGGTGAATGTAGGTGCGGGTGAGTGTGGGTGAGTGTGGGTGAGGATGAGTTTGGGTGAGTGTGGGTGAGTGTGGGTGTGGGTGAGTGTGGGTGAGTGTGGGTGTGGGTGAGTGTGGGTGTGGGTGAGGGTGTGGGTGAGTGTGGGTGAGTGTGGGTGTGGGTGAGTGTGAGTTTGGGTGAGTGTGGGTGTGGGTGAGTGTGGGTGAGTGTGGGTGTGGGTGTGGGTGAGTGTGGGTGCGGGTGAATGTAGGTGCGGGTGAGTGTGGGTGAGTGTGGGTGTGGATGTGGGTGAGTGTGGGTGAGTGTGTGTGAGGGTGAGTGTGGCTGTGGGTGAGTGTGGGTGTGGGTGAGTGTGGGTGAGTGTGGGTGCGGGTGAGTGTGGGTGAGTGTGGGCGTGGGTGTTGTTGAGTGTGGGTGAGTGTGGGTGTGGGTGTGGGTGAGTGTGGGTGAGTGTATGTGAGGGTGAGTGTGGATGTGGGTGAGTGTGTGTGAGTGTGGGTGAGAGAGTGGGTGAGTGTGGATGTGGGTGAGTGTGGGTGCGGGTGAATGTAGGTGCGGGTGAGTGTGGGTGAGTGTGGGTGAGGGTGAGTTTGGGTGAGTGTGGGTGAGTGTGGGTGTGGGTGAGTGTGGGTGAGTGTGGGTGTGGGTGAGTGTGGGTGTGGGTGAGGGTGTGGGTGAGTGTGGGTGAGTGTGGGTGTGGGTGAGTGTGAGTGTGGGTGATTGTGGGTGTGGCTGAGTGTGGATGTGTGTGAGGGTGAGGGTGAGTGTGGGTGTGGGTGTGGGAGAGTGTGGGTGAGTGTGGGTGAGGGTGAGTGTGGGTGCGGGTGAGTGTTGGTGATGGTGAGTGTGGATGCGGGTGAGTGTGGGTGAGGGTGAGTGTTGGTGAGGGTGAGTGTGGATGAGTGTGGGTGTGGGTGAGTGTGGGTGTGGATGAGTGTGGATGTGGTTGAGTGTGGGTGAGTGTGGGTGTGAGTGTGGGTGAATGTGGGTGAGTTTGGGTGAGGGTGATTGTGGGTGAGGGTGAGTGTGGGTGTGGGTGAGTGTGGGTGAGGGTGTGGGTGAGTGTGGGTGAGTGTGCGTGAGGGTTGCGTGAGTGTGGGTGAGGGTGGGTGAGGGTGAGTTTGGGTGAGGGTGACTGTGTATGAGTGTGGGTGGATGTGGGTGAGTGTGGGTGAGGGTGAGTGTGGGTGAGGGTTATTGTGAGTGAGGGTGAGTGTGGGTGAGACTGGGTGTGGGTGTGGGTGAATGTGGGTGAGTGTGGGTGAGTGTGGGTGAGTGTCGGTGTGGTTGTGGGTGTGGGTGAGTGTGAGTGAGTGTGTGTGAGGGTGAGTGTGGCTGTGGGTGAGTGTGGGTGTGGGTGAGTGAGGGTGAGTGTGGGTGTTGGTGTGGGTGAGTGTGGGTGAGTGTGTGTGAGGGTGAGTGTGGCTATGGGTGAGTGTGGGTGTGGGTGAATGAGGGTGAGTGTGGGTGCGGGTGAGTGTGGGTGAGTCTGGGCGTGGGTGTGGTTGAGTGTGGGTGAGTGTGGGTGTGGGTGAGTGTGGGTGAGTGTGTGTGAGGGTGTGTGTGGCTATGGGTGAGTGTGGGTGTGGGTGAGTGAGGGTGAGTGTGGGTGCGGATGTGGGTGAGTGTGGGTGAGTGTGTGTGAGGGTGAGTGTGGCTGTGGGTGAGTGTGGGTGTGGGTGAGTGAGGGTGAGTGTGGGTGCGGGTGAGTGTGGGTGAGTGTGGGCGTGGGTGAGTGTGTGTGAGTGTGGGTGTGGGTGAGTGTGGGTGAGTGTGTGTGAGGGTGTGTGTGGCTATGGGTGAGTGTGGGTGTGGGTGAGTGAGGGTGAGTGTGGGTGTGGGTGAGTGTGGGTGAGTGTGTGTGAGGGTGTGTGTGGCTATGGGTGAGTGTGGGTGTGGGTGAGTGAGGGTGAGTGTGGGTGTGGATGTGGGTGATTGTGGGTGAGTATGTGTGAGGGTGTGTGGCTGTGGGTGAGTGTGGGTGTGGGTGAGTGAGGGTGAGTGTGGGTGCGGGTGAGTGTGGGGGAGTGTGGGTGTGGGTGTGGGTGAGTGTGGGTGAGTGTGTGTGAGGGTGAGTGTGGATGTGGGTGAGTGTGTGTGAGTGTGGGTGAGAGTGTGGATGACTGTGGATGTGGGTGAGTGTGGGTGAGGGTGAGTGTGTGTGAGGGTGAGTGTGGATGTGGGTGAGTGTGTGTGAGTGTGGGTGAGTGTGGGTGAGGATGAGTTTGGGTGAGTGTGGGTGAGTGTGGGTGTGGGTGAGTGTGGGTGAGTGTGGGTGTGGGTGAGTGTGGGTGTGGGTGAGGGTGGGTGCGGGTGTGTGTGGGTGATTGTGGGTGTGGGTGAGTGTGGGTGCGGGTGGGTGTGTGTGAGGGTGAGTGTGGGTGTGGGTGTGGGTGAGGGTGTGGGTGAGTGTGGGTGAGTGTGGGTGTGGGTGTGGGTGAGTGTGGGTGTGGGTGAGTTTGGGTGAGTGTGGGTGTGGGTGGGTGTGGGTGCGGGTGAGTGTGTGTGAGGGTGTAGGTGAGTGTGGGTGAGTGTGGGTGAGGGTGAGTGTGGTTGTGGGTGAGTGTGTGTGAGTGTGGGTGAGGGTGAGTGTGGGTGTGGGTGACTGTGGGTGAGAGTGAGTGTTGGTGAGTGTGGGTGTGGGTGTTGGTGGGTGAGTGTGGGTGAGGGTGAGTGTGGGTGAGGGTGAGTGTGGGTGAGAGTGAGTGTTGGTGAGTGTGGGTGTGGGTGTGGGTGAATGTGGTTGAGTGTAGGTGAGTGTGAGTGTGGGTGTGGGTGAGTGTGGGTGAGGGTGAGTGTGGCTGTGGGTGAGTGTGAGTGTGGGTGAGTGTGGGTGTGGGCGTGGGTGAGTGTGGGTGAGGGTGAGTGTGGCTGTGGGTGAGTGTGAGTGTGGGTGTGGGCGTGGGTGAGTGTGGGTGTGGGAGAGTGTGGGTGAGTGTGGGTATGGGTGAGAGTGGGTGAGTGTGGGTGTGGTTGAGAGTGGGTGAGTGAGGGTGTGGGTGAGTGTGGTTGTGGGTGAGGGTGAGTGTGGGTAAGGGTGAGTGTGGGTGAGGGTGAGTGTGGGTGTCGGTGAGTGTGGGTGAGTGTGAGTGTGGGTGAGGGTGCGTGTGGGAGAGTGTGGGTGAGTGTGGGTGTGGGTGAGTGTGGGTGTGGGTGTGGGTGAGTGTGGGTGTGGGAGATTGTGGGTGAATATGGGTGAGGGTATTTGAGGGTGATTGTGGGTGAGTGTGGGTGAGGGTAGGTGGGGGTGATTGTGGGTGAGTGTGGGTGAGTGTGGGTGAGTGTGGGTGAGTGTGGGTGTGGGTGAGTGTGGGTGAGTGTGGGTGTGGGTTTGGGTGAGTGTGGGTGAGTATGGGTGAGTGTGGGTGCAGGTGAGTGTGGGTGAGGGTGAGTGTAGGTGCGGGTGAGTGCGGGTGAGTGTGGGTGTGGGTGGGTGAGGGTGAGTGTTGGTGCGGGTGAGTGTGGGTGAGTGTGGGTGTGGGTGAGTGAGGGTGGGTGTGGGTGCGGGTGAGTGTGGGTGAGTGTGGGCACGGGTGTGTGAGTGTGGGTGCGGGTGTGGGTGAGTGTGAGTGTGGGTGTGGGGTGAGTGTGGGTGTGGGTGAGTGTGGGGGCGGGTGAGTGTGGGTGAGTGTGGGTGATTGTGGGGGCGGGTGTTTTTGAGGGTGAGTATGGGTGTGGGTGAGGGTGAGTGTGAGTGTGGATGTGGGTGAGTGTGGGTGAGGGTGAGTGAGGGTGCGGGTGAGTATGGGTGCTGGTGAGTGTGGGTGAGTGTGGGTGAGTGTGGGTGAGGGTGAGTGTGGGTGATTGTGGGTGAGTGTGGGTGTGGGTGAGTGTGGGTGAGTGTGGGTGTGGGTGAGTGTGGGTGAGTGTGGGTGTGGATGTGGGTGAGTGTGGGTGAGTGTGTGTGAGGGTGAGTGTGGCTGTGGGTGAGTGTGGGTGTGGGTGAGTG
Source organism: Isurus oxyrinchus (assembly GCA_026770705.1). NCBI lineage: Eukaryota > Metazoa > Chordata > Chondrichthyes > Lamniformes > Lamnidae > Isurus > Isurus oxyrinchus. The sequence goes on from JANJGN010000014.1 coordinate 18,564,187, forward strand.
AGGGTGAGTGTGGGTGCGGGTGAGTGTGGGTGAGTGTGGGCGTGGGTGTGGTTGAGTGTGGGTGAGTGTGGGTGTGGGTGTGGGTGAGTGTGGGTGAGTGTGTGTGAGTGTGGGTGAGTGTGGGTGAGGATGAGTTTGGGTGAGTGTGGGTGAGTGTGGGTGTGGGTGAGTGTGGGTGAGTGTGGGTGTGGGTGAGTGTGGGTGTGGGTGAGGGTGCGGGTGAGTGTGGGTGAGTGTGCGTGTGGGTGAGTGTGAGTTTGGGTGAGTGTGGGTGTGGGTGAGTGTGGGTGAGTGTGGGTGAGTCTTAGTGTGGGTGTGTGTGGGTGTGGCTGAGTGTGTATGTGGGTGAGGGTGAGGGTGAGTGTGGGTGTGGGTGTCGGAGAGTGAGGGTGAGTGTGGGTGAGGGTGAGTGTGGGTGCGGGTGAGTGTTGGTGATGGTGAGTGTGGGTGCGGGTGAGTGTGGGTGAGGGTGAGTGTTGGTGAGGGTGAGTGTGTGTGAGGGTGGGTGAGTGTGAGTGTGGGTGAGAGTGAGTGTGGCTGAGGGTGAGTGTGGGTGAGTGTGGGTGTGGGTGAGTGTGGGTGTGGATGAGTGTGGATGTGGTTGAGTGTGGGTGAGTGTGGGTGAGTGTGTGTGAGTGTGGATGTGGGTGAGTGTGGGTGAGTGTGGGTGGGTGTGGGTGTGGGTGAGGGTGAGTGTGGGTGTGGGTGAGGGTGAGTGTGGGTGAGTGTGGGTGAGGGTGAGTGTGGATGTGGGTGAGTGTTGGTCAGTGTGGGTGAGTGTGGGTGAGAGTGTGGGTAAGTGTGGATGTGGGTGAGTGTGGGTGAGTGTGGGTGAGAGTGTGGGTGAGTGTGGGTGATAGTGAGTGTGGGTGTGGGTGAGTGTGGGTGTGTTAGTGTGGGTGAATGTGGGTGAGGGTGAGAGTGGGTGTGGGTGTGGGTGTGGGTGAGTGTGGGTGTGGGTGAGTATAGGTGCGGGTGAGTGTGGGAGACTGTGGGTGAGTGTGAGTATGGGTGAGAGTGGGTGAGTGTGGGTGTGGGTGTGGGTGAGGGTGGGTGCGGGTGTGTGTGGGTGATTGTGGGTGTGGGTGAGTGTGGGTGCGGGTGTGTGTGTGAGGGTGAGTGTGGGTGTGGGTGTGGGTGAGGGTGTGAGTGAGTGTGGGTGAGTGTGGGTGTGGGTGTGGGTGAGTGTGGGTGTGGGTGAGTTTGGGTGAGTGTGGGTGTGGGTGGGTGTGGGTGCGGGTGAGTGTGTGTGAGGGTGTAGGTGAGTGTGGGTGAGTGTGGGTGAAGGTGAGTGTGGTTGTGGATGAGTGTGTGTGAGTGTGGGTGAGGGTGAGTGTGGGTGAGGGTGAGTGTGGGTGAGAGTGAGTGTTGGTGAGTGTGGGTGTGGGTGTGGGTGGGTGAGTGTGGGTGAGGGTGAGTGTGGGTGAGGGTGAGTGTGGGTGAGAGTGAATGTTGGTGAGTGTAGGTGTGGGTGTGGGTGAATGTGGTTGAGTGTAGGTGAGTGTGAGTGTGGGTGTGGGTGAGTGTGGGTGAGGGTGAGTGTGGCTGTGAGTGAGTGTGAGTGTGGGTGAGTGTGGGTGTGGGCGTGGGTGTGTGTGGGTGAGGGTGAGTGTGGCTGTGGGTGAGTGTGAGTGTGGGTGTGGGCGTGGGTGAGTGTGGGTGTGGGAGAGTGTGGGTGAGTGTGGGTATGGGTGAGAGTGGGTGAGTGTGGGTGTGGTTGAGAGTGGGTGAGTGAGGGTGTGGGTGAGTGTGGGTGTGGGTGAGGGTGAGTGTGGGTAAGGGTGAGTGTGGGTGAGGGTGAGTGTGGGTGTCGGTGAGTGTGGGTGAGTGTGAGTGTGGGTGAGGGTGCGTGTGGGAGAGTGTGGGTGAGTGTGGGTGTGGGTGAGTGTGGGTGTGGGCGTGGGTGAGTGTGGGTGTGGGAGATTGTGGGTGAATATGGGTGAGGGTAGGTGAGGGTGATTGTGGGTGAGTGTGGGTGAGGGTAGGTGGGGGTGATTGTGGGTGAGTGTGGGTGAGTGTGGGTGTGGGTGAGTGTGGGTGAGTGTGGGTGTGGGTTTGGGTGAGTGTGGGTGAGTATGGGTGAGTGTGGGTGCAGGTGAGTGTGGGTGAGGGTGAGTGTAGGTGCGGGTGAGTGCGGGTGAGTGTGGGTGTGGGTGGGTGAGGGTGAGTGTGGATGCGGGTGAGTGTGGGTGAGGGTGAGTGAGGGTGGGTGTGGGTGCGGGTGAGTGTGGGTGAGTGTGGGTGCGGGTGTGTGAGTGTGGGTGCGGGTGTGGGTGTGGGTGAGTGTGGGTGTGGGTGAGTGTGGGTGTGGGTGAGTGTGGGTGTGGGTGAGTGAGGGTGGGTGTGGGTGCGGGTGAGTGTGGGTGAATGTGGGTGCGGGTGTGTGAGTGTGGGTGCGGGTGTGGGTGTGGGTGAGTGTGGGTGTGGGTGAGTGTGGGTGTGGGTGAGTGTGGGGGCGGGTGAGTGTGGGTGAGTGTGGGTGATTGTGGGGGCGTGTGTTTTTGAGGGTGAGTATGGGTGTGGGTGAGGGTGAGTGTGAGTGTGGATGTGGGTGAGTGTGGGTGAGGGTGAGTGAGGGTGCGGGTGAGTATGGGTGCTGGTGGGTGTGGGTGAGTGTGGGTGAGTGTGGGTGAGGGTGAGTGTGGGTGATTGTGGGTGAGTGTGTGTGTGGGTGAGTGTGGGTGAGTGTGGGTGTGGGTGAGTGTGGGTGAGTGTGGGTGTGGATGTGGGTGAGTGTGGGTGAGTGTGTGTGAGGGTGAGTGTGGCTGTGGGTGAGTGTGGGTGTGGGTGAGTGAGGGTGAGTGTGGGTGCGGGTGAGTGTGGGTGAGTGTGGGAGTGGGTGTGGTTGAGTGTGGGTGAGTGTGGGTGTGGGTGTGGGTGAGTGTGGGTGAGTGTGTGTGAGGGTGAGTGTGGATGTGGGTGAGTGTGTGTGAGTGTGGGTGAGAGTGTGGGTGAGTGTGGATGTGGGTGAGTGTGGGTGAGGGTGAGTGTGGGTGCGGGTGAGTGTGGGTGCGGGTGAATGTAGGTGCGGGTGAGTGTGGGTGAGTGTGGGTGAGGGTGAGTTTGGGTGAGTGTGGGTGAGTGTGGGTGTGGGTGAGTGTGGGTGTGGGTGAGTGTGGGTGTGGGTGAGGGTGTGGGTGAGTGTGGGTGAGTGTGGGTGTGGGTGAGTGTGAGTGTGGGTGAGTGTGGGTGTGGCTGAGTGTGGATGTGGGTGAGGGTGAGGGTGAGTGTGGGTGTGGGAGAGTGTGGGTGAGGGTGAGTGTGGGTGCAGGTGAGTGTTGGTGATGGTGAGTGTGGATGCGGGTGAGTGTGGGTGAGGGTGAGTGTTGGTGAGGGTGAGTGTGGGTGAGGGTGGGTGAGGGTGAGTGTGGGTGAGAGTGAGTGTGGCTGAGGGTGAGTGTGGGTGAGTGTGGGTGTGGGTGAGTGTGGGTGTGGATGAGTGTGGATGTGGTTGAGTGTGGATGAGTGTGGGTGTGAGTGTGGGTGAATGTGGGTGAGTTTGGGTGAGGGTGATTGTGGGTGAGGGTGAGTGTGGGTGTGGGGTGAGTGTGGTTGAGGGTGTGGGTGAGTGTGGGTGAGTGTGCGTGAGGGTTGCGTGGGTGTGGGTGAGTGTGGGTGAGGGTGGGTGAGGGTGAGTGTGGGTGAGGGTGACTGTGGATGAGTGTGGGTGGATGTGGGTGAGTGTGGGTGAGGGTGAGTGTGGGTGAGGGTTAATGTGAGTGAGGGTGAGTGTGGGTGAGAGTGGGTGTGGGTGTGGGTGAATGTGGGTGAGTGTGGGTGAGTGTGGGTGAGTGTCGGTGTGGGTGTGGGTGAGTGTGGGTGAGTGTGTGTGAGGGTGAGTGTTTCTGTGGGTGAGTGTGGGTGTGGGTGAGTGAGGGTGAGTATGGGTGTTGGTGTGGGTGAGTGTGGGTGAGTGTGTGTGAGGGTGAGTGTGGCTGTGGGTGAGTGTGGGTGTGGGTGAGTGAGGGTGAGTGTGGGTGCGGGTGAGTGTGGGTGAGTCTGGGCGTGGGTGTGGTTGAGTGTGGGTGAGTGTGGGTGTGGGTGTGGGTGAGTGTGCGTGAGGGTGTGTGTGGCTATGGGTGAGTGTGGGTGTGGGTGAGTGAGGGTGAGTGTGGGTGTGGATGTGGGTGAGTGTGGGTGAGTGTGTGTGAGGGTGAGTGTGGCTGTGGGTGAGTGTGGGTGTGGGTGAGTGAGGGTGAGGGTGCGTGCGGGTGAGTGTGGGTGAGTGTGGGCGTGGGTGTGGTTGAATGTGGGTGAGTGTGGGTGTGGGTGTGGGTGAGTGTGGGTGAGGGTGTGTGAGGGTGAGTGTGGATGTGGGTGAGTGTGTGTGAGTGTGGGTGAGAGTGTGGGTGAGTGTGGATGTGGGTGAGTGTGGGTGAGGGTGAGTGTGAGTGCGGGTGAGTGTGGGTGCGGGTGAATGTAGGTGCGGGTGAGTGTGGGTGAGTGTGGGTGAGGGTGAGTTTGGATGAGTGTGGGTGAGTGTGGGTGTGGGTGAGTGTGGGTGAGTGTGGGTGTGGGTGAGTGTGGGTGTGGGTGAGGGTGTGGGTGAGTGTGGGTGAGTGTGGGTGAGTCTTAGTGTGGGTGTGTGTGGGTGTGGCTGAGTGTGGATGTGGGTGAGGGTGAGGGTGAGTGTGGGTGTGAGTGTGGGAGAGTGTGGGTGAGTGTGGGTGAGGGTGAGTGTGGGTGCGGGTGAGTGTTGGTGATGGTGAGTGTGGTTGCGGGTGAGTGTGGTTGAGGGTGAGTGTTGGTGAGGGTGAGTGTGTGTGAGGGTGGGTGAGGGTGAGTGTGGGTGAGAGTGAGTGTGGCTGAGGGTGAGTGTGGGTGAGTGTGGGTGTGGGTGAGTGTGGGTGTGGATGAGTGTGGATGTGGTTGAGTGTGGGTGAGTGTGGCTGAGTGTGGGTGAGTGTGGATGTGGGTGAGTGTGGGTGAGTGTGGGTGGGTGTGGGTGTGGGTGAGGGTGAGTGTGGGTGTGGGTGAGGGTGAGTGTGGGTGAGTGTGGGTGAGGGTGAGTGTGGATGTGGGTGAGTGTTGGTCAGTGCGGGTGAGTGTGGGTGAGAGTGTGGGTAAGTGTGGATGTGGGTGAGTGTGGGTGAGTGTGGGTGAGAGTGTGGGTGAGTGTGGGTGATAGTGAGTGTGGGTGTGGGTGAGTGTGGGTGTGTTGGTGTGGGTGAATATGGGTGAGGGTGAGAGTGGGTGTGGGTGTGGGTGTGGGTGAGTGTGGGTGAGGGACAGTGTGGGTGCGGGTGAGTGTGGGTGTGGGTGAGTGTAGGTGCGGGTGAGTGTGGGAGACTGTGGGTGAGTGTGGGTATGGGTGAGAGTGGGTGAGTGTGGGTGTGGGTGTGGGTGAGGGTGGGTGCGGGTGTGTGTGGGTGATTGTGGGTGTGGGTGAGTGTGGGTGAGTGTGGGTGCGGGTGGGTGTGTGTGAGGGTGAGTGTGGGTGTGGGTGTGGGTGAGGGTGTGGGTGAGTGTGGGTGAGTGTGGGTGTGGGTGTGGGTGAGTGTGGGTGTGGGTGAGTGAGGGTGAGGGTGCGTGCGGGTGAGTGTGGGTGAGTGTGGGCGTGGGTGTGGTTGAATGTGGGTGAGTGTGGGTGTGGGTGAGGGTGAGGGTGAGTGTGGGTGTGAGTGTGGGAGAGTGTGGGTGAGTGTGGGTGAGGGTGAGTGTGGGTGCGGGTGAGTGTTGGTGATGGTGAGTGTGGTTGCAGGTGAGTGTGGGTGAGGGTGAGTGTTGGTGAGGGTGAGTGTGTGTGAGGGTGGGTGAGGGTGAGTGTGGGTGAGAGTGAGTGTGGCTGAGGGTGAGTGTGGGTGAGTGTGGGTGTGGGTGAGTGTGGGTGTGGATGAGTGTGGATGTGGTTGAGTGTGGGTGAGTGTGGGTGAGTGTGGGTGAGTGTGGATGTGGGTGAGTGTGGGTGAGTGTGGGTGGGTGTGGGTGTGGGTGAGGGTGAGTGTGGGTGTGGGTGTGGGTGAGTGTGGGTGAGGGTGTGTGTGGGTGAGTGTGGATGTGGGTGAGTGTGTGTGAGTGTGGGTGAGAGTGTGGGTGAGTGTGGATGTGGGTGAGTGTGGGTGAGGGTGAGTGTGAGTGCGGGTGAGTGTGGGTGCGGGTGAATGTAGGTGCGGGTGAGTGTGGGTGAGTGTGGGTGAGGGTGAGTTTGGATGAGTGTGGGTGAGTGTGGGTGTGGGTGAGTGTGGGTGAGTGTAGGTGTGGGTGAGTGTGGGTGTGGGTGAGGGTGTGGGTGAGTGTGGGTGAGTGTGGGTGTGGGTGAGTGTGAATTTGGTTGAGTGTGGGTGTGGGTGAGTGTGGGTGAGTGTGGGTGAGTCTTAGTGTGGGTGTGTGTGGGTGTGGCTGAGTGTGGATGTGGGTGAGGGTGAGGGTGAGTGTGGGTGTGTGTGTGGGAGAGTGTGGGTGAGTGTGGGTGAGGGTGAGTGTGGGTGCGGGTGAGTGTTGGTGATGGTGAGTGTGGTTGCGGGTGAGTGTGGGTGAGGGTGAGTGTTGGTGAGGGTGAGTGTGTGTGAGGGTGGGTGAGGGTGAGTGTGGGTGAGAGTGAGTGTGGCTGAGGGTGAGTGTGGGTGAGTGTGGGTGTGGGTGAGTGTGGGTGTGGATGAGTGTGGATGTGGTTGAGTGTGGGTGAGTGTGGGTGAGTGTGGGTGAGTGTGGATGTGGGTGAGTGTGGGTGAGTGTGGGTGGGTGTGGGTGTGGGTGAGGGTGAGTGTGGGTGTGGGTGAGGGTGAGTGTGGGTGAGTGTGGGTGAGGGTGAGTGTGGATGTGGGTGAGTGTTGGTCAGTGCGGGTGAGTGTGGGTGAGAGTGTGGGTAAGTGTGGATGTGGGTGAGTGTGGGTGAGAGTGTGGGTGAGTGTGGGTGATAGTGAGTGTGGGTGTGGGTGAGTGTGGGTGTGTTGGTGTGGGTGAATATGGGTGAGGGTGAGAGTGGGTGTGGGTGTGGGTGTGGGTGAGTGTGGGTGAGGGACAGTGTGGGTGCGGGTGAGTGTGGGTGTGGGTGAGTGTAGGTGCGGGTGAGTGTGGGAGACTGTGGGTGAGTGTGGGTATGGGTGAGAGTGGGTGAGTGTGGGTGTGGGTGTGGGTGAGGGTGGGTGCGGGTGTGTGTGGGTGATTGTGGGTGTGGGTGAGTGTGGGTGAGTGTGGGTGCGGGTGGGTGTGTGTGAGGGTGAGTGTGGGTGTGGGTGTGGGTGAGGGTGTGGGTGAGTGTGGGTGTGGGTGTGGGTGAGTGTGGGTGTGGGTGAGTGAGGGTGAGGGTGCGTGTGGGTGAGTGTGGGTGAGTGTGGGCGTGGGTGTGGTTGAATGTGGGTGAGTGTGGGTGTGGGTGTGGGTGAGTGTGGGTGAGGGTGTGTGAGGGTGAGTGTGGATGTGGGTGAGTGTGTGTGAGCGTGGGTGAGAGTGTGGGTGAGTGTGGATGTGGGTGAGTGTGGGTGAGGGTGAGTGTGAGTGCGGGTGAGTGTGGGTGCGGGTGAATGTAGGTGCGGGTGAGTGTGGGTGAGTGTGGGTGAGGGTGAGTTTGGATGAGTGTGGGTGAGTGTGGGTGTGGGTGAGTGTGGGTGAGTGTGGGTGTGGATGAGTGTGGGTGTGGGTGAGGGTGTGGGTGAGTGTGGGTGAGTGTGGGTGAGTGTGAGTTTGGTTGAGTGTGGGTGTGGGTGAGTGTGGGTGAGTGTGGGTGAGTCTTAGTGTGGGTGTGTGTGGGTGTGGCTGAGTGTGGATGTGGGTGAGGGTGAGGGTGAGTGTGGGTGTGAGTGTGGGAGAGTGTGGGTGAGTGTGGGTGAGGGTGAGTGTGGGTGCGGGTGAGTGTTGGTGATGGTGAGTGTGGTTGCGGGTGAGTGTGGGTGAGGGTGAGTGTTGGTGAGGGTGAGTGTGTGTGAGGGTGGGTGAGGGTGAGTGTGGGTGAGAGTGAGTGTGGCTGAGGGTGAGTGTGGGTGAGTGTGGGTGTGGGTGAGTGTGGGTGTGGATGAGTGTGGATGTGGTTGAGTGTGGGTGAGTGTGGGTGAGTGTGGGTGAGTGTGGATGTGGGTGAGTGTGGGTGTGAGTGTGGGTGGGTGTGGGTGTGGGTGAGGGTGAGTGTGGGTGTGGGTGTGGGTGAGTGTGGGTGAGGGTGTGTGAGGGTGAGTGTGGATGTGGGTGAGTGTGTGTGAGTGTGGGTGAGAGTGTGGGTGAGTGTGGATGTGGGTGAGTGTGGGTGAGGGTGAGTGTGAGTGCGGGTGAGTGTGGGTGCGGGTGAATGTAGGTGCGGGTGAGTGTGGGTGAGTGTGGGTGAGGGTGAGTTTGGATGAGTGTGGGTGAGTGTGGGTGTGGGTGAGTGTGGGTGAGTGTGGGTGTGGGTGAGTGTGGGTGTGGGTGAGGGTGTGGGTGAGTGTGGGTGAGTGTGGGTGTGGGTGAGTGTGAGTTTGGTTGAGTGTGGGTGTGGGTGAGTGTGGGTGAGTGTGGGTGAGTCTTAGTGTGGGTGTGTGTGGGTGTGGCTGAGTGTGGATGTGGGTGAGGGTGAGGGTGAGTGTGGGTGTGAGTGTGGGAGAGTGTGGGTGAGTGTGGGTGAGGGTGAGTGTGGGTGCGGGTGAGTGTTGGTGATGGTGAGTGTGGTTGCGGGTGAGTGTGGGTGAGGGTGAGTGTTGGTGAGGGTGAGTGTGTGTGAGGGTGGGTGAGGGTGATTGTGGGTGAGAGTGAGTGTGGCTGAGGGTGAGTGTGGGTGAGTGTGGGTGTGGGTGAGTCTGGGTGTGGATGAGTGTGGATGTGGTTGAGTGTGGGTGAGTGTGGGTGAGTGTGGGTGAGTGTGGATGTGGGTGAGTGTGGGTGAGTGTGGGTGGGTGTGGGTGTGGGTGAGGGTGAGTGTGGGTGTGGGTGAGGGTGAGTGTGGGTGAGTGTGGGTGAGGGTGAGTGTGGATGTGGGTGAGTGTTGGTCAGTGTGGGTGAGTGTGGGTGAGAGTGTGGGTAAGTGTGGATGTGGGTGAGTGTGGGTGAGTGTGGGTGAGAGTGTGGGTGAGTGTGGGTGATAGTGAGTGTGGGTGTGGGTGAGTGTGGGTGTGTTGGTGTGGGTGAATATGGGTGAGGGTGAGAGTGGTTGTGGGTGTGGGTGTGGGTGAGTGTGGGTGAGGGACAGTGTGGGTGCGGGTGAGTGTGGGTGTGGGTGAGTGTAGGTGCGGGTGAGTGTGGGAGACTGTGGGTGAGTGTGGGTATGGGTGAGAGTGGGTGAGTGTGGGTGTGGGTGTGGGTGAGGGTGGGTGCGGGTGTGTGTGGGTGATTGTGGGTGTGGGTGAGTGTGGGTGAGTGTGGGTGCGGGTGGGTGTGTGTGAGGGTGAGTGTGGGTGTGGGTGTGGGTGAGGGTGTGGGTGAGTGTGGGTGAGTGTGGGTGTGGGTGTGGGTGAGTGTGGGTGTGGGTGAGTGAGGGTGAGGGTGCGTGCGGGTGAGTGTGGGTGAGTGTGGGCGTGGGTGTGGTTGAATGTGGGTGAGTGTGGGTGTGGGTGTGGGTGAGTGTGGTGAGGGTGTGTGAGGGTGAGTGTGGATGTGGGTGAGTGTGTGTGAGTGTGGGTGAGAGTATGGGTGAGTGTGGATGTGGGTGAGTGTGGGTGAGGGTGAGTGTGAGTGCGGGTGAGTGTGGGTGCGGGTGAATGTAGGTGCGGGTGAGTGTGGGTGAGTGTGGGTGAGGGTGAGTTTGGATGAGTGTGGGTGAGTGTGGGTGTGGGTGAGTGTGGGTGAGTGTGGGTGTGGGTGAGTGTGGGTGTGGGTGAGGGTGTGGGTGAGTGTGGGTGAGTGTGGGTGTGGGTGAGTGTGAGTTTGGTTGAGTGTGGGTGTGGGTGAGTGTGGGTGAGTGTGGGTGAGTCTTAGTGTGGGTGTGTGTGGGTGTGGCTGAGTGTGGATGTGGGTGAGGGTGAGGGTGAGTGTGGGTGTGAGTGTGGGAGAGTGTGGGTGAGTGTGGGTGAGGGTGAGTGTGGGTGCGGGTGAGTGTTGGTGATGGTGAGTGTGGTTGCGGGTGAGTGTGGGTGAGGGTGAGTGTTGGCGAGGGTGAGTGTGTGTGAGGGTGGGTGAGGGTGAGTGTGGGTGAGAGTGAGTGTGGCTGAGGGTGAGTGTGGGTGAGTGTGGGTGTGGGTGAGTGTGGGTGTGGATGAGTGTGGATGTGGTTGAGTGTGGGTGAGTGTGGGTGAGTGTGGGTGAGTGTGGATGTGGGTGAGTGTGGGTGAGTGTGGGTGGGTGTGGGTGTGGGTGAGGGTGAGTGTGGGTGTGGGTGTGGGTGAGTGTGGGTGAGGGTGAGTGTGGATGTGGGTGAGTGTGTGTGAGTGTGGGTGAGAGTGTGGGTGAGTGTGGATGTGGGTGAGTGTGGGTGAGCGTGAGTGTGAGTGCGGGTGAGTGTGGGTGCGGGTGAATGTAGGTGCGGGTGAGTGTGGGTGAGTGTGGGTGAGGGTGAGTTTGGATGAGTGTGGGTGAGTGTGGGTGTGGGTGAGTGTGGGTGAGTGTGGGTGTGGGTGAGTGTGGGTGTGGGTGAGGGTGTGGGTGAGTGTGGGTGAGTGTGGGTGTGGGTGAGTGTGAGTTTGGTTGAGTGTGGGTGTGGGTGAGTGTGGGTGAGTGTGGGTGAGTCTTAGTGTGGGTGTGTGTGGGTGTGGCTGAGTGTGGATGTGGGTGAGGGTGAGGGTGAGTGTGGGTGTGAGTGTGGGAGAGTGTGGGTGAGTGTGGGTGAGGGTGAGTGTGGGTGCGGGTGAGTGTTGGTGATGGTGAGTGTGGTTGCGGGTGAGTGTGGGTGAGGGTGAGTGTTGGTGAGGGTGAGTGTGTGTGAGGGTGGGTGAGGGTGAGTGTGGGTGAGAGTGAGTGTGGCTGAGGGTGAGTGTGGGTGAGTGTGGGTGTGGGTGAGTGTGGGTGTGGATGAGTGTGGATGTGGTTGAGTGTGGGTGAGTGTGGGTGAGTGTGGGTGAGTGTGGATGTGGGTGAGTGTGGGTGAGTGTGGGTGGGTGTGGGTGTGGGTGAGGGTGAGTGTGGGTGTGGGTGTGGGTGAGTGTGGGTGAGTGTGGGTGAGGGTGAGTGTGGATGTGGGTGAGTGTTGGTCAGTGTGGGTGAGTGTGGGTGAGAGTGTGGGTAAGTGTGGATGTGGGTGAGTGTGGGTGAGTGTGGGTGAGAGTGTGGGTGAGTGTGGGTGATAGTGAGTGTGGGTGTGGGTGAGTGTGGGTGTGTTGGTGTGGTTGAATATGGGTGAGGGTGAGAGTGGGTGTGGGTGTGGGTGTGGGTGAGTGTGGGTGAGGGAGAGTGTGGGTGCGGGTGAGTGTGGGTGTGGGTGAGTGTAGGTGCGGGTGAGTGTGGGAGACTGTGGGTGAGTGTGGGTATGGGTGAGAGTGGGTGAGTGTGGGTGTGGGTGTGGGTGAGGGTGGGTGCGGGTGTGTGTGGGTGATTGTGGGTGTGGGTGAGTGTGGGTGAGTGTGGGTGCGGGTGGGTGTGTGTGAGGGTGAGTGTGGGTGTGGGTGTGGGTGAGGGTGTGGGTGAGTGTGGGTGAGTGTGGGTGTGGGTGTGGGTGAGTGTGGGTGTGGGTGGGTGTGGGTGCGGGTGAGTGTGTGTGACGGTGTAGGTGAGTGTGGGTGAGTGTGGGTGAGGGTGTGTGTGGTTGTGGGTGAGTGTGGGTGAGTGTGGGTGAGGGTGAGTGTGGGGTGAGGGTGAGTGTGGGTGAGAGTGAGTGTTGGTGAGCGTGGGTGTGGGTGTGGGTGAATGTGGTTGAGTGTAGGTGAGTGTGAGTGTGGGTGTGGGTGAGTGTGGGTGAGGGTGAGTGTGGCTGTGGGTGAGTGTGAGTGTGGGTGAGTGTGGGTGTGGGCGTGGGTGAGTGTGGGTGAGGGTGAGTGTGGCTGTGGGTGAGTGTGAGTATGGGTGTGGGCGTGGGTGAGTGTGGGTGAGTGTGGGTGTGGTTGAGAGTGGGTGAGTGAGGGTGTGGGTGAGTGTGGGTGTGGGTGAGGGTGAGTGTGGGTAAGGGTGAGTGTGGGTGAGGGTGAGTGTGGGTGAGTGTGAGTGTGGGTGAGGGTGCGTGTGGGAGAGTGTGGGTGAGTGTGGGTGTGGGCGTGGGTGAGTGTGGGTGTGGGAGATTGTGGGTGAATATGGGTGAGGGTAGGTGAGGGTGATTGTGGGTGAGTGTGGGTGAGGGTAGGTGGGGGTGATTGTGGGTGAGTGTGGGTGAGTGTGGGTGAGTGTGGGTGTGGGTGAGTGTGGGTGAGTGTGGGTGTGGGTTTGGGTGAGTGTGGGTGAGTATGTGGGTGAGTGTGGGTGCAGGTGAGTGTGGGTGAGGGTGAGTGTAGGTGCGGGTGAGTGAGGGTGAGTGTGGGTGCGGGTGAGTGTGGGTGAGTGTGGGTGTGGGTGAGTGAGGGTGGGTGTGGGTGCGGGTGAGTGCGGGTG